>VZRM01003474.1:703868-793326 GCA_013397955.1 Grantiella picta
CGCCCACCCCGTTTTGCAGTAACAGCAACTTGAAATCAACTTTAGATGTTTATTTCCCTGGTAACCTATACAAAGCCTCTTACACTACCATAAATACCTACACATAAACCAGGTTTCTTCTGTAATTGCCTTTGAATGTATTCATAGTTATCTCTAACAGGATTACTGATCAAGATCCCCGCCTGAGAGAACAGCTGCAAATGGCTTCTTGTTCAACTTTCCAAGAGCAATACCTGCTTTATTTTCCTCCTCTTTGTCAGAGAGCAATAATGCAAAAAAATCGTATTCCAAAATTCCTGACTCCTATTTCCTAAAAAATGTCTTTCAGAAATTCATGTTGCCTTTCTAACTTGATGAGAGGTTCTATTTTCATCAAAAGCCCAAGGACACTGAGTGTATGGAGCAACTCTAGCTAGGCATTTCGTATATTACAACAAGAACAACAAAAGTACATGATTTGACACTTCAGTGCACAAAACAGTACTAAGAAAGGGATGAAGAGGAAGATGAAGTAGCCTCTCCCTTTATCCTACAAGTTCACATTATTTTTTGAAATCTGCATAGAGGACATGGAAACAAAGGCCACCAAGAGCAAAAGATAACTTCCTTGCCATTTCCTAAAAGGATTTTGGCAGAGAAAACAGATAAGCATCAACAGAAGAGTTGACCAAACTCCACCTGATGTGGTAGATCATGGTGCTCAGCCTAGTGCTGTGGTAGATGTCCAGCGCTAAAGCTGTTCTCTAGTTTATTATCCCACGTATGATTGTTATTTGAAATGACTCCAACTGTTCCAACTGAATGTTTTTGTTTTTCTTTTTCCCACTGGAAAATGTTGACTTGTCAAAATGTAGCTGATCCATGGGAACATTAATGAAGTTCTGGTTGAAGCCAAGAAAACTGGAGCTGTGCCATTTTTTAAAATCTCTCAAGCAGGTTTCTAAAATTATCCCATGTGACTTTCTGTCTGTTCACCTGATAAACTGCTGCAGAGACCAAGCTCCCTCAAGTCCCAGGCCATGGACTGGCCAGACCTGGAAACACAGATACTCAAGGTCTCACCTCTGGAGTTTGCCAAGACTTGGGAAAGTTCAGGGAAAAATATTTTGAAATTATTAAACAAAACAGTATTTTGATTTTTGTTAAGCAGAGCTGTGGACATATTTAGGAAGACATTTTGAAACTCTGTTTTTCACTTAATCTTTTTATTCTATTTTTATTTTTCCCACTGGGTGACTGACAGTAGTACAAGACAGTCTTTGTCGTGTAGTTGCCATTGCAAAGCCATTTCAATTGATCAAAAATAAGTATAACAGCCCTGGTGGCTTTTGCCTCAGACAAGATGGCTCTGTGAAAGACCTGACCTTTGTCATTTCCTGTCTGTGGAAAGACCTTCAGGGCTAAGTGAAACTAGACACATATAGAACTTCAAGACAGGTACAATTCAGAAAGATAAATCCTATTCATAAACATTAAAAACCCTCTGCATTTCGAAGAGATTAGGCATGCTACCTACTTTAACTAGAAGAAATAATCTATTGCTTATCTCTCTTTGGTTGCCTACTTTGATGCTTTGTATTCAGAATATTACAAAGCAGATCTGGTAAACATGAGAGTTTATGTCCTGAATTTAGGTCTTTTCCTAATATCTGAAGCTACTACTCCATTTTCTTGGGTATTTAGTGTACCAAGAGGACAGCTATTTTGAAATTCATCTAGGCTTGGTTGCCACCTTTATCAAATGTCTACTTAGCATTGCTGATTTGTAGGGTGTTGTAGTATACTGGAGAAAAAATAATTCTGGATTTCTGCTTTCATTCTACTACTTCTGTTCTACAAGAAATATTTGTAATAAGATAACTTGTTTCTCAGCTTCTGGGATATGCAGGCCTTTAGATGTCTGAAAGGATTTCATATACAAATCTTCTCCATTTTACATAATTCATGTTCCACCTTCCTTAGTCTCACCAGACAGATCTGTTTCTTTGGGCGCAGGAAAAGTTCTTAGACATTCTTTAAAATGTGATAAAAAGTTTAGCTGTTACGACAAAAACCACTACATTAATAGGTTTACAGATGTGTAAATTGTTTGTCAGATCACACCAGTAGGCGATTTTGTTTAACAACCCTAACAGCAAAGGTCCCTGGGGCAGAAATAAGTAATCAAACAAAAACAGGGCTGAAACTTCGAGAAAGTAAGGAACCACATCTTTCTTGTACATCTGCAGTGTGATGAGACCTTGCACAAAGCGCTGGGAAAGGAAACTGTCTTCTCTTTCTGTGATCCTGAAACCAGCATTCATGCAATTTATCTTTACTCATAGAAGTAGACCCATTCTTTAACATGACAAATGAAGGACAGGAGGACCAAGTGTTTGCCTAAATATGCCCACCTCTAACCTGGTCAACCCCAAATTCAACAGTTTTATTGGCAATCACAATAAGATTAAAAGAAAGCAATCGGAATTAAAGTCAAATCTGTTTTGGAAATCACACCCTCAGAATATAAAAGTTATGCAGCATCCATTTTTGATACAGCAGAATCAAATCATTCCAGTCTTAAAGCTTTGGTATGGAGATTATTCTTGTGCCTATGCCCATACAGAAGACCATCTCATTTTCCCTCACCAGCTACTACATGCATAAGACAAAATTTATTGAATAAAAGCTGATCTTTTTTCCTATTAATTTGCCTTGCTTCTGCCCGCAGACCATCACTGATCCCACTACATTATCAGTATCAGGCAGCACACCAAAATGAAATGATTGAAAGGCAACTCTCCACAATACTGGAGCAGCCTCTTCTTTTTTTTTTTTTTTTTACTTTCATGTGTGTGAGACAGGGAGAGGGAGCAAGAGAGGGCTGTTGAACTTTAAACTTCCAGATAAGCTATATTGTGGGAAAGTGCCATTTTTAGGTTTACATGGAGGACCTACCTCTGAGAATGGCCTCTTAGCCTGTGAAAAAACTAAAAACATCCCAGGAAGTCTCCAAAACATTGCAGCACTGTGAGAATTTGTATAAAAATAAACATTGGATTATTTCAGTACTACTCCCTTGAGAAAATGAGACCAAATTACTCAGAGCTACTAGCATAATCTTGTCAGAGGAAGGGAAATTAGCAACTGATACCAGGGCTTTTTTTCGTTTAGCTTGGGTTTTCTTTTCCTGTCTTTTTAGTGTAAAGTAATACTTGGGAGTGGTAGCAAAGGCAGTTAAGCTTGTGATTTGAAACAGGCTCTAAGCTGAGTCCAAGCCCTGGAGGACAGCAAACCAAGACAGAAGGAGTGCTTTGCAAAGGTGTAAACTGGAATTCACAGAAACATGAGAGCTTGGAAAGCATCCACTGACAGACACAGTCCAAAAGCAGAAAAATCCTGGTCTCTAGAGTTCAGGGCATTTTTTAAATGCTTTTTGTCAAGCATTTTTCTCAGGATAAATTAAGATATAAAAGACACAAGGAGTCAAGCAGGGTCCCATGCCACTGCAAAAGCTTCTAAGCCTGGTCAGGAAAGTCCTTCATTTCATGGAAAAAAATTCTGATTATTCTGTCATTCCATCAAGAAGGTTTTATAATCCCACATTGTAATAAACCCACATTTTATTCAGCATTGGTCCTGGTCCTAGAACTGGTAAAGGATGGTAGGAAAACACATGTGACAAATACATATCACAATGTTGACATTTTGCAAATATTACAATGGATACTATGTGTATTACTTTAATTCTTTTCTTATAGAGGTAGCCTGGTTGTGAAAAATTGCTGTGAAATGATGACTAAGGTCTTTCTTTCTAGTACTGCCTGAGTTTAATAGTAGTAAAACAGCTGTTATAGTTTCATTAGAATGCTTGAACTGTCTGCTTGAACTGGATAACATCCCACGAACGGACCCTGCCTCTGACACTCCAACTATCAGCACCTGTCGCCTGCAGGAACCACAACCTGGGAGTGGTAACAGAATCAATGAAAGACGACTGTGCATGCTCCGAGGAAGCGGATCAGTTCCCAGAACATGCAAAATAGTTTGGAGAAAAATATGAATATGTATAACTGATTATGAATATGCATGAGACTGAGGAGTATGTAAAGGGTGTCTCTGTCCATACCAGGTGTGCTTTTTTGGCTGAATGCCAAAGCACCCAGCGCTGACCTTTTGCTTTTAACTGTCCCCTATTGTTTTTTATTAAACCTTTTTAATCCTAACAGGAGAGCGGATCTTGTTTTTCACACACATGAGATGTGATTTCAGTTATCAGTTACTAGTGATAGCTAAAAATCAAGAGAAAGATGTGTAAATCATGGAGCAGGAAGTCTGAAGCAGGATTATTAGAAGCCATAATACTAAAAACTATGTATAAGAAAGGAAGTAGAATGACGGCATCTTCTCCAGAGTTATGAGCTGTTCTACACTACTGAGGAAAGGTGAACAACTCTTTGATGGAGAATGTGCATCAAAACCCTCCTGAGAGGGATTGTATTTATTTGGAGGAGAGAACAAACGGATATTGTCCCCAAATTAGAGCAATACTCCCAAAAAGAGACTTCATTAATGTCTGACACATGAGATTTGAGCTTCAGACTTTAGGTTACTGTCCCTCTCCAAACCTTGAATGGCACCTAGAAGGTAAAGAAGACAGTATAACGTGATAGGAACAAAATGACAAACAGAGAGACTGTATTATGTCTGCTGTCTTGTCTGACTCTGGATTCAAGAGTCAAAAAGAGTTAAAAAACACAAGTTTCTTTAATCTGAGTTGGAAAGCTAGGACTTTTAGCCCGACATGTAAAAACCCTTATTTCCCTGGGAGGAAACATGTAGGAACCTTCAGCAAGCAATGAGGAAAGGACTGAAGAAGTAATCACTGCTACATCTCTTTGGCAAAACTACTTCCAGTCAGCCAAGAGTGAAAGTAAATAGAAGTTAGTCCTTTTGCTGTCATACCAGCCAACAAAGGAAGATGAAGGTAAGAATCTCCAATAGGAAATAAAAGAAGGCAGAGAAGTTGCTTCACAACAGGAAGAAAATCAACACTTTCAGAAGCAGCAGCAAAAAAAAAAAAAATATGTTTTTAGCTTCACTTCCCAATCAAGTTAATAAAACCCTTCAAAAATCACTATACAGCTCTATATCTACAGTGAAAATTCAGTATCTGCTTCCATTAACAACATCATTAATAACAAATGTCTGTTTAATTACTCTTGCTAAGATTAAAAAGGCCATTATTCTTGTAACACAAGAAATTCATTAGCTGAAAAGTCTGTTTAATGCCAAACGCACCACCCTTAAAGGCACAGGGTTTATTTTCTGAAGGTACTTTTGACATTCAGGCATTTGTGTTGCTTGAAAGAGTACTACCCAGCTGGGCTGAAGTTCATGCTGTGACAATGAGGAAGGGCGGTTACCTTGGAAAAGATCAGATGAAGCTACAGGATATTTGATAACAGTGACTTTCCTTTAGAACTGTTTAAAATGCACAAGGACAGAATAGGGTCTCAGAAGAAATTAATCACTTAGGACCCTTCATCTAACTGAAGAAAAAAACCAAATTCTTCTGAAAGATGGGTGTATCCCCCAGCAAATTTTGGAAGTGTTGCCTCATAATAATCAGATTTCTCTCATCATATGCTGAAAGGTACTTGCACCACCACTATTAACCCTAATGCTGTGGATTATGCAAAATGCACCCTCTGTAACCAAATCCTCAGGACACCTAACACTCCTGTTTGCCTTGTTATTCAAGAGACAAAGATGTACCTAATGCCATAGTGCCTGTATCTATGGATCAGCCTGACTAATACCTGTTTTTTAATGGTAGTAAACTCTTACTGTGGATTCCATTTTTAGAACTTTTTGTGGTTGTACAAGCAGGTATAAACAACTCCATCCATCTGCAGTTACAGAAGCAATAACATCCTTCTAAAGCTTGAAACACTGTACTCCTCCTGGAGTTCAGGGCAAGCAGAGGGTCTAGTCTGTGGCAGAGACTGACGTGGAAAGGTAAATGCACTTCCCACATCTCAACTCTATGGATTGTGCTGGAAGGCTGTAGAGAATAATTATTGCAATTCACAGCAATAGCAAAGAGGAATGTGTTCAGCGCGGTAACTCACTCTGAAATCAGGACTAGCCCTCGGTTTATGTGCCCGTCCAGATGGCTCACCTCCATATCATGCATGCCTCGAAGTCATAGCAATAAGAGGGACATATACCAGGACAGCAGTAGAAAGTGGACGGATCCAAAAAGATACCCAGGTGATCCATATCTCAAAAACAATGCTGAAGGAAGGCTCCTTGCTCAGCCTGTTTCACTGATCAGAGGCAACACAGGAATGTCTCTGAAATATGTCTTGTATTTTAAAACAGTTGAACTCTCCAGTGAAATACATTTTTAATGCTGGGTTGAGTGATGTTAGAAAATATAACGGAGCATTATAAAAGCCAACATTTGTTGAAAGCTATATTAGTCTTTCAGGCAAGGGCAGTCAGTGACTTATCTTTCCTTCATTTCCTTAGCAAATGCCACCATGCATGTATTGGTTATTGATATGATGGTGACTGGAAAGGATGAAGAATTCTTCAGCTACTTAATGCAATGCCAGGACAACAATCTGAGTATGAGTATCATATTATTAAAATGTCATAAATACACCAGATTTTAAGAAGACCTCAGCACCACCAGACCTACTTCTTGGGCACATTTGCTCTGTCTTTCTGCTTCTGACACAGACATCTAACAATATCAGAAGTTCAGTCTCTCTGTTGTTGCTTACTTTTTAACTTTTGAGCCTTTTGCCCTATGTTGATATCAGCCCAAATTCATGTCTAGGTGATTCAGTTTGTCCCATCACACTGCCTAGGGACCTCTACTACAGAAGAATATAGACATTTCCCTCTCAAAATAAAAGATTGTGATAATAACACATCATTGATTAGCACTTACAGGTCAGGGATAGACCTCCCATGTGACACACACTGGCTGTTTTTACATACTGAAAGCAGAATGAGTTGATGTTATGAGGAAGTAGTTGTCAGGCAACCTGAGTAGTAATTTGGAAAGCCAGGAGGTCTGGCTCCTAAATAGAAATCTGTGTGCCTCAGCCTACTTACAAATGTTCAAAAGCCTTGTTTTACAGTCACTCTCCAGCAACACATAAAAGTGTCTTCTTCACATTGGACACTAGTGTATGAGTACCTACCACAAAATCACAAATGTGCTAAAGGAGCTTTTTGTGAGCATTTCTGTCCCATTTCTAAGTTATGCAAGAAGGTACACTAATTCAGTGTTAAACGTTGTAGTATTGTGGGCCAGTAATTATGTTAGTACAAATAATGATATGTACTTGTATTACAGAGGCTTTTTCACAGTGAATTTTGCTGTCAAGCAACTGGTTTGCTCTGTTTAGCTTTGCATATGGATTGCACACAGATTAAAACAACAACCATAATTTTGGTCAGAGAGGAGTGCTGAGATACAGAAGGAAAAGGTTTTATGCAAACAGAGGGCATTAACTATTTTCTTTCTCCTTTAGTTTTCAGTGACTTGCTCCACTTTGTAAGCCTTTAATGGTTAGCTTTGAAATACTATATCCACGTATTTGTACCTTGTTTGTCTGAGAAATATTACATCAGAAGCCAGAATTAGACCTATTAGATCTTCCAAAGAGCAGTGCAGCAAAAAAAAAAAATCACTACAGATTAACTGTAGTTATTTACTGCTTTCTGAAATAGATAAGGAGCTCAGAACAAGCCTTGAAGTGTTTATCACTGACCAGACTTGTAAGGAATGATGGTGTATTTCGTAGTTTGAAGTGAATGGGTAAGAGCATAAATATGGCCCAATTAATTTAAAAATGTCTATATTGAGTGTGGTGTGTTTTTTAATCAGTGAGGAGCTAGATCCAGCAATGTTCCCTAGTAATCAGCCAGCCCTTATATCAGCATGAAAAAGCCTGTATTATATTAGTCAACATAAAATCTAACCACATTCTTGTTAACATCATTGGTCAACTAACAGCTAAATATATGTACAAGTAAAATATACAGGAATTAATGATGATAGAAATGAAAAATAATTACATATGTGTATGATTGTCATGTCCTTTTCCTTAAGAGCAGTATGATTATCATACACATCCAGCTATCATACACTTTACGTTAAATAAACCATGGTACAAACACAACCAGTTCAAATAATATCATCCAGGAGTCAATCTGGCCCATCACATGCCAGTTACATCCCTGAAAATTAATGATTTTTTTTTTTTAAGGTAAATAATATTTTCTAAAATTAGTTTTCTGAAATATGGGGTATTTTGGTTTTTCAAAAAAATTACATATTTGCGGAGTTCCTGGACTTTGTATGTCATTAAGAGTTGTATCTGGTTTTCTCCACTGGTGCTGTCCAAGCCAGCTTTAAAGGTAAAACTAAGCCAGAGCAAGCCAAGGATCTGACTAAATTCTATAAGCTAAGAAACAGCTGATTTGCCCCAGTCGAGCCCAGAGACACTTCAGAGAAACAGTCAGAGAAGTGGGTATTTGCTTTATTCGATGCACCGGGTGTGTGGGAATTCTTTCCACCAAACACACACCACAGTACTCCCAAAGGCACAGTGTTATAGGTAAAATTCATGAATATTCATTACATTCCCCAGGATAGGAGTGGTTATACAAATTAGTTCTTATAAGTCATTAATATTACTAGCGATTTCTTGTGCTCAATGGCAAAAGGATTCCTTTTGCCCCCTTTTATCTTGATAAGATTTAGGGAATCCACAAGGCCAGAACTGACAGGCGCCATGCTGATGGAAGGGGCAAAAGCCCAAAGAAACAAGGATGGTTGAAGTGCAAATAGATTTGTGTTTTCTATTTGACTACTGCTTTCTCACAGCCAAGCCACAGAGAATATTTAGGCATGAGGGTCCTGCCCACAGTCTGAGACAGCAATCCCCAGAAATGCACTGCAATTGCTCTACAACCTTGAAAAGCTCAGAGACCGCTGCTGTATCCTGGCTGCGGCCTCTGTGGCTGAAGCATGGGTTTCTTCCCATTCCTGCCCAAGACACGGGCCCTTGTTTGAATTTCAGTGTCTCCCCCTTTCCCATTCACCTCACAGTGGCTGTTTATCACAACCCAGCAGACTTAGGTAGGAGGATGGATAAACTTCCCGATGTTTGAGGATCTGCAAATGCTCGCTCTTCCTTTTTGCAAAAATAGCTCAGGCCCACATCCTCTCCTTGCAAAGTCAAATACCTGACCAGGCAGCATGAGTTTGTCTGCTTGTTTGTTTGTTGTTAAGAAAAAGTCAGGTGTGTATTTCCACTTTGTAAAAGCTGGGCTAGCAGAAGGGAGTCTTCTGGATATGAAGTGTCTAACCATACCTCTGGCTCATTTCTTTATTATGTAGTTTCTCTCTTGTTGCTCTTTGTGATTTCGTTTTCTACATGATAACTCAAATTCTAAAAGTGAATCTGAGCTTGCTAAGCAAAATCTGACCCCGAAAGAGTTTTGCAGCTGATTTCATGACTGTAAAGAAAACATAGATATTTATCTCTTAGACATATTAACTGTATAAATCTTCATTTAACCTCCATGCTTATGTGCAGAGAAGATGCGTGAAAACCACCAGCATTGTCATAGCTGCAGGGCAGTATTCACAGTAAAATCTTACTTCACGCCATGATAAAAATCCCTGGCTAAGAGCATTTGAACATTCACCATGAGAAATCGCCATGTAACTGAAAGAAAGGTCCTTACTTCTGTCTCTCCTTCCTACAGCTGTTGCATTTGAACATATATTCTTCTTACTTCATCTCTTCAAAAAGCTGATCACGTGCAGACAAATCTGAGAAAAAATTTGAAATCTTTTACTAAGAAAAGGTCCATACTGAAGTAGCAGGAAGAAACAATTTATTAAATAATTATGCTGATGGTTCCCAGTCTCAGCCCCCCACTCAAGTTACCTGTGTATGTATATGTGTACAGATGTATGTCTCTATGCACAGACATAATGTGTGTTGTATTCTGCCTTCTCATGGAAGATCCAAACATAAAAATGCAATCCCTTTTAGCGTTCCATCACCATTTTGTTCTCCGGTGCCTTCCGCAGTCTCCCAAAAACAGTTTGCCAGTTTTTCCAGAGCTGTTGCTAAGCTGAAAGGCTCATAATATCAGCTCAGACAGCCAGAAATGGTCATCACCCACGTTGCCGTCACTTATTCAGACACCACGTACTGCTCAAGAGCTCTCCTGTCCTTCTGGTGTGCCTGCTCTCATGTCCCTCTTCTGGCAGGCAGCTATTCCTGTCCTCTTCCCATTGCTTCCTCAGTGCTTTATCAACTGTTTCTGAGTCCCTCTATCATTGTTTACCAAAGGAAAAAAATAACATTTCTTTCTGCAGTGGGCTTACACAGATGGATTCTGCTGGGACATGCAGCAGCAAGCAGAAACCCCTCTGCTCCATGAGACAGCTGAAATTAAAAGTAGGAAAGACAACCATTTTGGAAATCTTATGTCTTGGAGAGCTGCACCTCCTGGAGCTACACCTATAAAATTCCGCTAAAGTGACCACGCACTCAATATATCCCTAAATTTGGTGAGGCTCTTCCCCTTCCCTGAGTACCTTCTTCTCTTCAGGGGCCCTTTCCCTTCCTTCTCACCTTCCCCAAGCATCTTAACAGGGCTCTTGTGCCATAGCCTGCTTCCAAATATGAACTGTCACCACCTGCAATTATTTGTATTAACGTTTCAGCAGATTTTCTGTCTCTGACATTTTCTTCTTATCTGAAAGGAAGATTACACAGCTAGAACTAGTAATATTTTTTTTCACTTTTTATTTTTATAATGAATTGCCAATCAGGATTATAGAACAAAAGCAACGATTACAAAATCTTACAACTCACATATGTTTTTTATTACTTTTTCACTCGCTCACTGTCCTATATATGCAGAATTTTGCCTTGTACTGGTAGCATTCTTGGTAGTTATCAATTTCATTTAATTAACAAAGAAAAATTATGTTCCTTGATTCTCCTCTGTAATTTAAGCAAATCATAAACTAGTTATTCACAAAGAGGACCACCTTTCATTTGAGAAAAGAAGAACCAAAAGATTTTGTCTTAAAGTGTCAGATTCTTGCTTTGTTTAGACAGATGCGTCCTATTCACTAGGAAAAAACAATATCAAATCTGAAGGCCATGCAGTCTAAACATAATTTGTTCATGCCATTTGAGAAAATAACTGGTGAAATAGAGATGAAGGAAAACCAAATCAAATTTTAGGTGAATTTTAGAAATATATGTCCCTTTGTTAACATAATCATGCTTCCATGTTCCAAATAGCTAGCTTACATTTCAATAATCTTCCTTAAACTAGTTGTTCTTAACCTTTTTGAAGATTATTTAAAATAGTATAAGTAATTTAAAGTTAAGCCTAAATTTGTATGAAACACCTTCTGCCCCCATTGCATTCCATGCTGGTGGCTTTTTTAAAATTAAGGAGATTCTAGCAGTCATTTTTGACTGCTGTAGCATCTCTCTACAAATCTTTTCTTCAGCTCTGCTACACTGCATTTATTTGTGTCATTCAAATCTTTGCTCTTTAAATATCCTCTTATAAGTTTGTTATGCCAATATATTCATATCTTTAAGTTTACTCTCAAACTCCAGTAACAAGCAGGAGATGGAATAAATTAGTAGAAAGGAATCCAGATAAAAATTAAAATGCTGTTCTGTCATTGCCCACATAAACTATTAGGGATACCGATAGGATAGTATTTTAACTCTGTCCTGTTTTTTCTTGCTTTTTCTGTCTTCCATCTTCAGCTTGTTATCAAAGCTTCTCATTAAGTCCAGGAACAGGTACCATACATAACATACTACAGAGGTCTTTAAAAAGCAGGAGAAGGAATGGTACCGGTTAAGAATTGTGCCTCAACCCAGCAGATAGGTTCTTTTCTTTCATTAATTTGGCATCCAAGTGATCCCCACAGAAAAACACTCTGATTGTCTAAATAATGATAAAAAACCAGTGTCATTTAACCCTGTCTCTCCACCTGCCCTTGATTTACAGTTGTATTACATGATCAATTGCTTTTTCCACAATTCACATTATGATGGTCATGCAAAATCTCTTTGCAGGCCTCTCACCAAGCCTCCCTAAAGCAAACAGTTCAGAAGTACTTTTACCCTGTAACTAAGAATCTGAATTTTGCTGTTTTTTTAAATATGTAAGTATGACTGCTTTCTCTTTTCCTCAGTTAAGGAAGAAGAAAACAAGTCTTTTTTCAGATTTCTTATTTATGGAGTATCCAGGTAACAAACTACTTAAAATCAAGCAAACAAAACTTGATAATTGGCCCCCATCCTCATTTGAGCTACAGAAGGATGTAACCATGGCAACGTGTGGTTTAAAGCAGACCATTTCGTGTACCTTTCAGGATTTAAGCTTGTGAGGATCTATCCATTCCTAAGTAGAATTATCACTCCAGGAGCAGTTTGTTCTTTATTTTAAGTGATGGTTAAATCTGAGGGCAGAAATAGTCCTGACAACATGTTCTGGGGTGGGGGGAAGAACAAAAAGGTGAAGGTGATATGGATGCACACACAAAAAGTTAAACAAACCAGAAAAAAAAAAAAACCAAAGTTCCTTTCTGCCAAGGAACAAACAGGAGCAGAAACTGCAAAAACAGTAATTAAGGAAGAGTCAAGCCCAGCAGGCTGTCAGAAAGCTCTCCTGCAAATGTGTTTTCTCTT
The DNA here is from genome assembly GCA_013397955.1 of Grantiella picta. NCBI lineage: Eukaryota > Metazoa > Chordata > Aves > Passeriformes > Meliphagidae > Grantiella > Grantiella picta. Next base: position 716,621 of record VZRM01003474.1, read on the forward strand.
CACTCAAGCCTGGAACAAAGGTAGTCATATCTCAGCCCTAAGGTCCAGTGTCACTTTCCTTTGTGTAGGTAAATCTCATTGTAAATTTATGCATATATCATTAAAGAAATATGTCTGGAGAGAAAATTGAGGAAAAAGACCCCAAAACAACAGACTCACATTTGCAACATTGTAATCTCTTTTTAATTATAGGAATTCAGCATCTGGTGAAATTAAGTCAATTTAATACTTTTCCCCATTACATAAAGTTTTCCTAGGTTTCTTCTATCTGTATAATACAGCCATCCTTGTGTGTTTACAGCTAATACCTCTGTAACATTACTGTGTTCACAGAGCTCTGCATATAATTTTTCTTTCTCCTTGCATTCCACTAATTAAATTTTATTTTTTAATGTAATTAAGAGTTGGTCCTGAAGTCCATTCTGCTAATGTTGGTTTTTTGTTTTCCTTTTGAAACAGAAACTACAAACACAACAGATTTTAGCTGTCTCTTTGCATGAGACAAGTTGCATTGTTCAACCAGAGCCTGATTAGGCAAATCATCTGACATGAGAATAAGTGGTTGCTCTGAAGAGGTAAGCACAAGGCAGTGCTCAGAAATATCTTGACATGGAAATTTAAGGAAGTGATGTGTATTCAGAGTTTAAAGGAATTAGATTTTAATCAGAATAAAAATATTCTGAGTCAAAATGCAATACATTCCTTCATTTTCTTACATTATCCTATTAGCCCCTACAGCACAAGAACTGGAAAACATTAATGGAGCCAGGTTGGTTACTGACTGGGGTATGTGACATGGAAAACTACATTCCAGACTGTGTAATGCCATAAAATGTAAAGTACACAGGAACACTTCCTTCTAACAGTGCAGTAATCAGAGCTAGTGCTGTTCACTGGTAGTACACACTGCTTCCCCTAGTTAGAACATTCCATGTCTCCTTTCTGTTTTTTTCCATTTTTCTCCCAGTTGTTGGCACTGCAGGTATCCTGTGCATCTTTCTAAAAAACAGCGGTTTAAAACCAAAAAGAAATTGATGGAAAGGCAATTACAATATTTAAAGGTGACCTACAGTCAAGTCTGAATTTTACGTGGCTGAGATAAAGTTTTAGATCTGCAGGAGTAGACATTATTGATATTAGTTTTTTAAATTCAAGGTGTAACCTAAGACAGACCAGCCAGCTAGATTATAATTACTATACTACTATCAATCTCACTGACATCACTAGTGCTGCTGCTACTACTACTACCAATATTAACTCTTTTTCAAGGAATAAGCAGGATTTTATTAATCAGCAAATAAATATTGTTTTCTATTTAATTTTATCCTCAGAGAATTTTGCATCTTGCACACTTTGATAGAAATATAAGCTCATTAACAGAATATTTTTTAACCAGACCATTATGACTTCATTTTGAATCAAAGCTCATTAAAACAATTATAATCAAATGTTTCATTTTCTTTTTCCCTTGTGAGGAACAGCTGAAAAGGTTATGTTTGTTTTTCTTTATCTGAATCTTTAGGGCTATATAAACAGACTATACGGACTTGGTTTTGCTCCTTTTTCTTTCCATTTAAGGGTTTGCTCAGCAGAGTATGCATGGGTACTGTTTCTGGGATCCAAGAAGAGTTGCAGGCCACGCTCAAATCAGAGATTATTTTTGGCTTTGTCCCCAAGAATGCTGCTTCACTACCAAAGGTCCAAACAGGGGCCATCTCTTGATGCTGCATCATTGACAACCATTTGAGAGTGGACTCATCGGGGATGAGTTTGATTTTCCTTGCCTTGCTCCACTTGCAGGAGCATACACACTGTGAGCAGGAGGAAAGGATAAGGTGGTGGAACAAGTGAGAAGAGACTTACTCCTATCTTTGAGTAAGTAGTTCATCATTCAAGATGAGAACAACCAGTTAAGAGAAAATGTATGCTCAAAACCCAGTAAATTTATATAACAATAAATTTACTACTAATAGACCTTATTCTTAAAGAGCATTCCGTTAATATGGAAAATGGTGGTTTTTTCCTTTTGAAATAGCTAAAAGTTACACATCATCTGCAAACCAGCAGAACAGCACTTAGCTATAGTCCAGCACCACTTACTGTAGCATTAAACATTAATTTTCTTTCAGTAATCAGATTAAAACCTGAAAGCTGAAGAGGTACTATGACCCAAAAAGTAAATAATATTTAAGCACTTTCTAGAAGTAAAATTCTTTATGAAGATGTATTTCTTCTGTATTAACCATATTAACATATTAACCCTACCCATATTAACCAATGGTTAGGGTGATCTCTTTGACTTATGGATTAAAGCCAGCAATTTTTTGACTGTAAACTGAGAGCCTATTACTCATCTCTTCTCTCTCAGCACAAGACCAAGAGGTGATGATCTCATGGTTTGTTCAGCACCATGAAGGCCTGAGGTTTTCAGCCCTCTCCCAGACCTGTTAATTCTCCTTTTCTTTTTTCTAATTTATGGATTGTTTACTAGGTTTTGTGAGGTTTTCATGGCATCACAGCAATAGTTTTCTTTTATCTTTCTCTTTCTTTTTCCTTTTTCTTTCTTTTACTTTCCTCCTTCCTCCTCCAGTTGCTAGAAAGAGTAAAAAATTTCCAAACCACAGATACAGAATTGATTTGCACATGAATGTGCAAGGAAATCTCCTTACACAGTACTGGACATGAGAGCTTTGCTCTTTCTGGGGTGCAACATACCTGTCAGTTTTTCTATAGACAGATCTTCCATTGATGACAGGTGTGAGTCAGGTGAGTAAACAATGATATTTTAAGGAACAATACATAAGAATTAAATAATGCATCATGTCTAAGAGTCAAACTAATTCTTTACAATAAACCAGAAAAATTATAAAATTAATAGAGGGGATAGTTGCAGTTATAGTTCATTTCTAAGACTGTTTACAAGTGCCAGCCTCTAAACCAATGGACATTAGATTTATTTCATAGTTATATCAGTTTAACTTTCAGGGTAGAACTGTCAACTGATGATTGTGTTGTCAATCATTCTTATTCGGTTGTCAGAGGTGAAACACAGAACAGGAGGGTGAGGTGCAGACGGAAACAAAGAAAGAAGCATCTTGCAGTCTCAGCCCTCCTGCCTACACCACACTTTGGTCTTTCTTAATTAAAAAGTTTTTTTTCCAAGAGACAACAAGATATGGACATTGCACTGTGTGATGGAATATGTGATTTTTTTTTTTTTNTCTGTTATTCAGCAATAACAAGCATGACCCTTGTGTCAAATCTGGTCTGCATCTGAGGTATTTTGCAGAGGACAAAAGACGAGCTGTTTCTCTCAGGACAGTGCTATTCTGTCCACACTTCTCTAGCTCCCACACCATGACTGCAGTGCTTGCACCCTTTTCAACAAGTGAATTCAAGCCCCTCTTGCCTACATAAAGACAATTATTTTCCCCATCACAATGATGTTTGCCTGGAGAATCTGATTTTCCTTTAAGCAAGAGAATTTATTTTAAAGTCGTTGTTTTTGTTGTTAACTACTTGTTTTAAGAACAGCAGCAGACTGAAAGGCAGTGACCTACTCACGGATGCTGAGATCATTTAAAATTGTACAATTCAGGCAGTATGGCCAAACCCAGACATTCCAAAGTCATGAATCAGGCCCCACAAATCATGAGATAAAAATAATACCTCAAAAAAAGCCCCTCAAAATAATGATCTTTTTAAAAACAAAATTGAGTGCTGGTTTGTCTCCACTGTCTTCTGGCTTTGTCATATTTTGAGGTACAGATAAGATCAAATTTTAATTTTTTTCTCATTTAACATGAGTACTATGTATTTTTTGTTTTTAAGGAAAACTGAGGTTGTTAAAATACTAAATGATGTGCAGAACTTTAGTTTTCAAGAAAAACACCAAAATGTGACCACTCTTGTGAGAGTATCACAAGAGCTGGAAACAGAGGAATAGTGTCTATACATTGCAATAGCCTTTTCCGGGCACTTTTGTAAGACTTACACATTTTATAACCTAGCTGTGCTTTAATCAAAACAAGTTACTTTGTTTTGTTTGAAATATCTGAAACAATTCAGCATTTAAAAAGAATAAAAGTAAAGAAAATAGAAAAAAGAAGCTATCTGTATGGGTTTCTAATACCGGGTGTAAATCCAGTCCTAATCAAGACTTATTTGTACAAATTATTTCAGTGGGAAAACAGACTCTCCAAAATGTGCATTCAATTAAGTATCATACCAAACCTTTGTTATCTTTCTGCTAGACCTGTCTAGTATCTATGTATTTTGAAAGTCAAACATAACGATATCATAATCATAAATAATTCCTATTTATCATGAAAAGCTGACTCCAGTGTCAGTCGTTTGGGGTCTGCATTTTTGTTGGTACTTGTATCTGCCTGAAGGCAAAAGCAACTTTATTATTACATATTAAATCACAGTCAAATATTAACTTATGGACCTCCTTCAGACTTCAAAGTTTGTGCAGCATTTTTTGCCTGTTATCTGAATTCCTTAATAATGCATTAGAAGACCAAAATTTTAGAAGAATTTGTTTGAGATTTCTACTTTGGCTTCACTGCAGTTCGCAATGAGCAATGCATCATCCAAACACATTAAAGAAATTAGAGTCTGCATTCCATTATGCATTCAGACATTTATAGCAGAATGATAAACCTGCCTGTACCTCAGGGAGTTCGCTTTATAAATCAACGCTTCCTTTAAAAAGATTACATTCTTATTTGAAATTATTGGGGTTCTATATCTTCTTTCCATATCATGTTATAGTATACACCAGAAGAAGAAAGAATGGAATTAAAGTGGAGAAAAGTGATGTTTTATTAGAGGCAAAATGTTTTACTATTTTATTTTGATTTTCTGAAAGAAAACTGAGGTTCTGAAGTTTTAAGTTTGAATGCTTCGCTATTATGGAGCTTATACAAAAAAATCCCTTAATATCTTAATCTATTTTTGAAACTTATCTGCTTCCGTAGTAACAGAAAACCTCTGAAGTCTTTCATGGATTTATCATCACTGACCTCCTCTGAGGGAGAAAAATACTGTTAACACAATTTTAGAGATCAGATGTTCAAGCACAACTCCTCAGATCTCACAGGCAAGCTCTGACAGAGCCAGGGACTGAACCAGTGTCTCCCAACCCAAAGGTCACACAGGAGACAGAGAAATGGGAAATGTGGTCACAGAATCACAGAGTATGCTGAGTTGGTCATTCAGTTCAACTCTGAAGTGAATGGTCTGCATGAGAGTAACCCCTTTCAGCAAGCAGGACACAGTGGGTCAGGACTCAATCTCATTAGCAATTGGAAGGGATTTGGATAGGACATTTTGTGGTGTGAATGTCTTGGAGACACAACAACACAGTTCTCTAAGTGCCATGTCATCTGTCCCATAAGTAGGATGCTTCTGTTGAGCTCAGAATTTTACTGCCTGAGTGAATGCAATAACAAATTACCTTGTTAACATGTGTGAGCACAATTTTGAGCTCCATGAAGGATATTCACTTATGACCATCCCCATGTCTTCTTCCACCACACATTAAATATCCCCCCTCAAGGCTCAATGTGACCTTTTTGAGATGTCTGTCATTCAGATTATGCTCAACACGACAACAATGGTCACACAAAACCAGGTGAATATATGTGTAACAAGGTATTATTTTTCTTGAAAAAGAAAGGGTTTTCTCTATGATGTTAACTGAGCATAACATCCTGGAAAAAAATCAGTACACTCATAGTTAAGAAACCCATATACATGGCAGGGCTTATTAGGGTGAGGCTTGGAATAGGATATATTAAGAAATAAAAAGATTTAGGCAATATAGGAAATCGGAGGGAGAATGTGAAATTATCTGTAGTTTTCTCCTTACATACTGTAGTACTTGACTTCATTTGATTTATGTCTGTAAATTCAATAACTCTGACTCCTCCTCAGCAGACATGCCTTTCCACTGACAAACTGCCATGGAATACTTTGTTAATTGTATCCTGTGTATATTCACAGGAAGAGACAGAAGAGACTTCAGGATGGAGATACATGAGATAGTAATTTTGGAGGTAGGTGAATGTCAAAAGTCCCCTCCCATAGTCTTAACACTGAAATGTGCATGTGAACTGCAAATTTCCTTAATTTTGTTATTTAAAATCTGGCAACTGAATTGCAGGCTTCAGAATCAAAAAACACTGAGCTAAAATGACAGTCTTATTCTTGTAGTTCAGATCACTTAGTCCAGCAAATGGCCTGAAATCCTATTAATACAGAAGAGTTAGGTGTTTTGGATCTGTAATTTATACCACAAATAATACCCACGGTCATTTCAGTATCTACACATTAACTTCTTTTAAGCCACAATGTCTTATCATCTATGCATTAACTGTGTTTTATTCACTAATTGAAACAGCTCTTTAGGGCTAAAATGCCTCTTGAGACCTACAGTTTACATCCAACCTGAAGCAACTGAAAGTCTTCATGGCTCTGAAAACCACCAAAGGACACAACCATATGTGTTCATATGACACAAGAACCTCACCTGAAAAAATAAATTTTTTCACATGTGTAAACGAAACCATCATTCCTCTGGTTTTTTTTCCCAATAAAATATTGTTCCACGGTTTCACTGCAAAACATTTTCACATCTGTATTTTTCTGTCTAGAATCAATTTCATGCACCACCCTTATTCTTCTTAAAACTTGAAATGCTTGTTTATTGTACGACACACATATTCCATTTTAAGTGTAAGCTATGTACCACTCTACCATTAAAAAACTATTCAAAACAAAGTCTGATAAGTTAATTTGATCAAGAAAATTTATCCTACACAATTCACTTAATCTGGGATTTAGAATCAGGAAGCTGTGGAAATAAAATCTGCAAGAGGAATCCGATTCGACGATCAGTAATCCTGACTCTTTCTTAGCTTGTTACTATTAGGTATGTAACATAATATAGATAGGGACTCAGGAACATACAAAGTGTTGATTCCTTTTGTGCTTGTTTTTTTATTTTATTTCTACGTTATTAAATACTCCCAAGAGAGGCAAGCAAAGTCTGAGGAAACCCGCCATAGATGCTGTAACAGCACTACAGAACAATATAATTCAATGTACGTAATCTTAAAACCATAACCATTAATCTTTTGATGCAGTGTATCTCTGAGTGTAGACTCATAAAGTAAATAATAAAACACAGATGTGCCACAACAATTGGAGTCAAATCCTGCCTTTTATCAGCCATTTGACTTACATCTGACAGCAGAGTAAGACCATGGGAATGATCACAGGGAAACTCTAAGGGTGCAAAGGATCAAATCACTTTGTGCTCTAAGACATTAAATTCCTTCAAGGGCTAATTTTTAGTTTTGCAGGATGACTATAAAACCACCTATTCTACAGTGATGCTCTATTTCGGTTTATTGACATTTCCTACCATCAAGCTGTCAGTTTCATTGTTTAAAATCTTTAAAAATTTAATCATCTGAGTGAAACTCTTCTAAATACTATGTTGGAATTTGGGAATATTTCACAATATTTCATTAGCAATATCTGAGATTGGGCTAATGAAAAAAATTGCCCTATTTTATTTCATTTTCTAACAAAGAAATCACCACAGCATTTTCTCTGAACAGTTTGAATTTGTCAGCTTCTATGGAACGTTATTGAAACTTGACAAAGTTTGGCATTTGAATCACGTGTATGACTTTGACTGTTTCTGGCATATCCAAATTCATATAAAATCACAAGCCTATTTTACAGCTCAAGGGACCAGAAAGGAAATGCAAAGGAATTCTGTGAAAGCTGTTTGAAAGAACAACAGAAAGCAGCATATCTGCCTGGGCATCCCTTTTTTATGTGTGTTTATGTGGGATTATTAGTTGCAGATTTTTTTCCCTCTTTTTCATGAAGCAGTGATGAGATCCACACAAGAAAATGCTAAGAAATAAATCACAGTGGTTTTAGAGCAAAGCTTTATACAAAGGAAAAGCTGACACGTGGAAGAAAGAAAACAAAATATCAGATAATAACTCGTCATTAATGAGCAACCATTCCAGTCACTAAATGAGATAGTTATCTTTGAAAAAACTAGGGTGTGATCATACAATTTAAAACCAAATAATAAAGCTTGGGCACCTTTTTTATGCTATTTCCTCATTTTCAAGTGCCTCACAGTGTGTTAATGCAGTCTCGGTGACAACTGTGTTTTACTCAGAGTGAGAAAAGGTGACAAGAAAAGCTGGATTTCTCGGAAGATCATGAAGTTTATCAGACAAGGTTCAGGTAGCCATACCTACGATCTGTTCATCTGGTGATTCCCAGCATGGTATGTATATGACGTGTGTGTGTGTGTGTGTGTGTGTGTGTGTGTGTGTGTGTGTGTGTGTGTGTGTGTGTGCGCACGCGCGCACGCGTGTGCACGTGTGTGTCTCTCATATATAAATAATATATGAAAGACATGGTTCATATGTGAGAGAAAAATCCCATTGAACTATAACAGTCCCAGATGCTTGGGGTTTTTTTCCGTACAGTGTATATGCAGAGAGTAGCTTCTCCTTTAAGAGCTTGTAAACCTCCTAGACTGTTCAGTGCACTCATCAATCCAGAGCCACCAGAAAAGAGCCAGAGCAGTTATATATATATAACCAGGCCTTGAATGTTTGTATATTTTTAGTAAACATAGTTATTTGGTACCCAGCTGTGCCCCTATGCTATTTTTCATATTGTTTTTGTTGTTCAAAGATCAAAAAGCACAGGCATGTGCTGTAAAGAAAGGAAATGAAGAGGAAAAACTTAGATAATTTAAAAATCTCTCTGGCACCTCTCCAAAACACAAAACACAACTGTAGAGATATTCTTGAATATGACACTATGTATCTTGCGCAAGGCCAGAATAGCCGCGCTGTTTGGTTTATGTTACTCAAACTTCCAAATAGTGAAATTGTCCTAGCATTGGCTTCCACAACCTCATTATCTTTTGTACCATCAGTTACAAAAGCCACAAAGAAGCCATTTTTAACTTTCAAATATGGCTAATAATTTAATTTTAAAATTCCTTTTACATCATCGAGATGTGAATATGTTTTTCTTCTTGTTTCCTTTCCTTGACAATAATGCAAAACGCAAAACAGATTATTGAGAACTTTGTTGCAGTGAGAGGTCACTACTGATTTCTCCATTTACTCTGTGGCATCTTAAATTACATGAATTTATCTCACAAACAGAAAAAAAATTTTATAGCTAGAAGGTGATTGAAATATGTAAAGGTAATATCAGTGAGAACTTTTCATTTGAGCACAAATGGCAGGAGTGAGAAAGTTGCTTTCCATGGTGACTGCCCAAATATTGGGAGGCCTGTCCAGCATGTGGTGTTCGTGGTAGGGTGAAGTCATATGGTTTCAATGGGGATTGACAGCAAACACAATAGACTAGAGAATGGCTGATTGTGAGAGGAAAACGAGAAGCCATAGGTGAAACAGTTACACGCTTGGCCAAGCGAAGAAGTCACCTTTACACACTGTCGTGTGAAGGTAAACTCAGATTTGTGAGCAAGGAATCTCCATATTGTTTGTTTCTACTACATGCCAAAAAGATTTTTAGGCCATGAAATAACTGCTTTCTCTTTCTTAATTTGTGTGGAGGCTTTTGTTGTTTGGCTTGGATTTCCTTGTGGTGGACACTGCATTTCACATATTGAAATCTTACCTCTTGAACCAAAACTGCCAATATTAGTGTCAGAACTTCTCCCGTGGTGTGACTGTGGTCCAGGCCTGCCTTTGGATGTGTGTGCCTTCATGTCCCTTTGCTGTCAACAGGAACTTCACATGCATCATTAGGCAACACTTTTACTCGGAGACTTCATTTGCAGAAAAATGTAGATCTACATATATTTTGCCACTATCTGTGTGCACTACTCTGTAATAGTTGTGGCATTTTTATTTTCTAGAGAAGGTAAACATACATATTTAAGTTCTGTACCTATAATAAGAGATACACAACATAAATTGGCAATGCTTGAATCCAATCTCTTGTATTCTCTGAGTCTTGTTGTTTACACAAACAGACCCAGCCCAAGTAAGTGAATCCTTATGCAGCAAAAAATCCAGTTACTTCTGTGTGTGTTCCACCTGAATAAAGACTCCTTCATGTGGGCATGAAAAATGTTTTTGCTTCATATTCAACTTTGTTAGGCTGCAAAAAAAGATGTGGGCATGTGTTGATGGGCTTCTCTAGAAAATAAAAATGCCACAACTATTACAGAGTAGTGCACACAGATAGTGGCAAAATATATGTAGATCTACATTTTTCTGCAAATGAAGTCTCCGAGTAAAAGTGTTGCCTAATGATGCATGTGAAGTTCCTGTTGACAGCAAAGGGACATGAAGGCACACACATCCAAAGGCAGGCCTGGACCACAGTCACACCATGGGAGAAGTTCTGACACTAAAAATGGGTTTATTTAAGTTCAGAAAAACACTGAACAAGATATCAAAGTACAATGTGAGCACACAGGGAGGGAGATGCACGAAATAGGCTGTGAAGTGAGCACTAGGGAAGAAAGATGTGAAGTGACGCTCTAGAATAACAGAAATCTGGCATACATGAAAACAAAGGCTGTCTGGATAAACTGAAAAAACAGTTTCTCAAAACCTGGAGGGTCAAATGACATTTGAAATTTAAATTAGAGGGTAGTAGCTGAAATACTAAAAAGTAAAGGAAATTTTAAAGGTAAATTCTAGGTGGGTCAAAATAAGCACCAATAGAGCAGAGTTGCCTGGTCTTTACACAGAGAAGAAAATGCTTGTAAATTTTAGATCACACTCTTAGTTTAGATCACACTCTTTCTAGATATCTCCATATACAATACCGACTCAATGGGAGTTCTATTTCTTTACATATATGTCACAATACAGATATTGAACTAGAGAAAGGAAGAAAAGGACAATAAACTGATATTTACTTTGAATTCCAGGAATAAAGACTGTGTAACTTGAAATGTGGAAAATTATTTAGTAAATGTTAATTTGTAGGAGTGTGTTTTGTAAAGACTGATGGACAGGTATCTGTACATGTGCATAGACATCTATGTATTTAAAGTGATGGCAAAAGAGAACTTTAAATTTAAACAATATATGTAACAGTACATGGCTTTTCTGAAATATCAATGTTAGTAGTTCATTGTGTCTTTTATATCCTGCAGATGACTCCTGTGCAGGACAACTGTGAAGTATTCATTATAGCTGTAAGAGTTCATCCACAAATTAATTTCTCTTCATTTCCTTTTTTCCTAAGTCTCCTTTCCAAGGAATCAGTGCCCACATTAAAATACAAGCCTCCTACTCTCCAGAGAAAGCTGTGCTCCTCTGTGGACCAATAAGTTCTGGAGCTACTGCTGCAGGACTTGCAGCCCACCCAGCAGGGCTGGCCCGTCCATATGAAGGTGAAGTAACAGAGGTTCTTGTTAAGAGATCCGTTGCGGCAGATGAGAATGAAATGACACCGAATTACCAGTGTTTACATATGTAAGGTTTATTTTAAAACAAATGGCTTACAATGGGAAGCAGGTATGTATAGCCATTTTGGTTATTATTATCTATAGTAATATAGCAGCATAAAAATATGAAAATACCACTTAAGAGACTATATTAGGAAAAGCCAGAAAAAGAAAGAAATGCTATGACAAGAGTAGATGGTGGAGAGGGGAGTTTTACAACTGAGCCAGTTGTGTAAGGGAGGACAGTAGCATGATAAAAAGCACTATCCCACCTCAGAAGGATCTGCTTCTTATCAGCCTCCTCCCTTATCTGGTTCAAAATCCACAGCCTCCAATGCTCACCTCCTCTGTCTTATGTGGATCAAAGGTTTCACTACCACATACAAAAACCTCTCTTCTTCCCTTTCAGTTTGAAGGTCCCAGAAAAGCACCCTCTGCTTTTGCCAATGGCCAACTATTTGAGTCATTACCAATCAACATTCCGTCTCTTGCACCATCCCCAAATGGATGAGGCATTAAATCAGCTAGCAAGCCATATTTATGGTTTTAAGGATAAGCAGATGGAAGGCCAAGGGCTTTGGAGAGAACATTTCACCTTCACCCATAGCCCTTCACCTGCCTCACTTCTCCATATCCCATTTGCTTTACAGCTCCCACTCTCCAGCCCCTGAGTCCCACCTCTGCTTTAAAGAAAAATACATAAAAACAACAAAAAAACCCAAACAAACAAACAAAAAAAACCACCAAAAAACCCCAAACCAAAACAACAAACATGAGAAAAAGCATTTTCATGCCAACAGTGAAAGAAAAATCACACTAAATGGGATCAATTTTTTTCCCAATGAGACATTTGTTTTCACACAGAAATCCCTTTCCAGCTAAACAGGCAAAAATCACGACCTTATTTTCAAATAAATTCTATTTTCAGACAAAGTTTGAGAATAGAAAAATGTTTCCTACAAACATTTCTGTAGAGAAATTGTCTTCTGGGCTCAACTGATATCAGTTTCATTGGGTTTATTCCAATAATAATAATAATAAATTATTATTGAATTTATATAATTTATTAGAAATGGAATTATTTATTTAATTTCTTTATGGGCAACTCTCTCCCCAACCTTACTGATGAGTTAAGTCTCAAGATTTGGCATGAAAAGTTTCATTATAGCCCTGCTACAAGATACATGCATAGATTATTTTATTCATAAACACACCAAAGCACTCCCCATTCCCCGACATGTACATTTATGGACTGAAAAACAATAATCTGTTTTAATATAATCTCACATACTGAAGAGAAGTAATATCCCTTTTCCATCTGTCAATTAAAATATTCACCTGAACAATAAACTTTAGGTAATTCTTCTTAATCTAATTGCTCCAAGACAAACATATTTGCTTGCCTATAATTAAAAAAACCCACAGCCTACTATGTATAGCATGCATAAAATTTTAAGAGCCATTATTTAGTACAGAAGCTTTCCTTTAATGCTGCCCTTAGCATATATTTGTTTTAGAATTCCCTATGTGTTCTTTGTTAGGATCAACTGGTTTAATTTTTAAGACTTTTATCTCTTTACCTTACTTGCTAATAGAGTATGTCACTTAATGTGTCACATTTTTTTGAGCTGCCTTACAATAAAAGTCTTAATAATTTCAGACATTTTAGATGGCAATCATTTATGTATGTATGTATACTTGCATGTTAGCAATTAAGGATACCTCTAATATTAACCTAATCAAGGTCCAGTTTCTGGTTAAGAAATCATTACTTTTACTTCAGTGAGATCCTGTTTTGTATATATATTTTTTTTACATGTATACATGCATATATACATAATGTATAATAAAGGGCAGAAAAAGTTTTCTTTGGTTACATTTTCTCCTCGTTTTTCTAAATGCATTTTCAAACAAAAAGCAACAGCATTCTTAGCCCATCTGCACTTAAGAATGAAGAAGTGTGCATGTAGTTTTTATCTCAAGCCTCCTTTCCACTAACAGCACTTTGTTCCAGATGTTAGATGGAATAATGGGTTTTAAGAAGTGGTTGATGACTGTGCACTAGTTTCTGAAGGAGAAAAAATAATCTAGTTCAACCAGGAAAATAGTAGGGAGCATCCCACCTCTACAACAGCAAGGACTTGAAAAGAAGTCACAAGAATATTGAAATTGCCCCTCTCCAGTAATGAGGCCCACTTAGGTATTTTCAAAACCTTGCTGCTGCAGGCACTGGTGGAGGAAGGCTTCCCACAGACCACTGCTGAGTACTGAAGGAAGGGAAGCAGGAAGATCTGTGACATGAGGAATGCTCTTACTGGTGAGTGAAAAATAATCTCCAAAATTTACTGAGTTGGACAGTGCCATGGACAACTTTCTGTTTTGCCTAGCACATGGCTTGCATCATAGGGATGTTTTTTCAGGGTGCTGGACCTGATGAGTGTATTTTACCAGGAAGTTCAAGAGAAGATGAATGTTCTACTTCAAAAGTCCTGCACGACTTTACTTTTATTCTGAGTTTATTCACACAGATGCATCATTGTGCTGCTTTCTTGAGATGACAAGAATGCCCTTCAGTCACCAGATTTAGAGTTCAGAATGGCCTTCAATGCCTTCCCCAGATACAAGAGCAGCTCTCTGAAGGAAGATTTGGTGGAAAACACCTCAGAAATCAAAAATCTCACTACAGGAGGAAATGTGGCATTCCACATATGAAGAAAAAGGTAATTTACTTCTTCTTTACAATGATTAGAGAGCAGAACAGGAAACAGAGATATATTTTCAAAGGAAAGCATTATTTCATCATATGGATAATCACCTTTGTTTAATGTAATTTAGAAATTCCTGATACTAGATAGATAAATTAGGAAGATAAATTGCTGGTGACAGAGACAGGATCAGAGAGATTCTAAGGACTCTGGAATGTATGTTTTATCTCCACAAACACAGATTTTAATACCCTCTATTTTATTTCTGTACAAAATTGGGCTAGGTTTCCTTTGCCTAGTAGAGATAATTATCTTTTATAAAAGAGACGAGTGCATAAATTTTGAGGGAAATATAACATCTTTTGACATAGTTTGAGACCACCCACACTGCAAGCTAGGGAAACCAATAATCTTAAGCCAAAATATGTATAAATCACTAAACAAAGCTTTTGCCTTTTTATGTGCCTTGTATTGGGTAATAGAAACAACATGAGTTGGTGGTGAACTATTTACAATTTTTGAGCCCAATCTTCCATCCACCTATGATATAGTAATTATGTTTCCAAATATAAAATTAATTTTCAGTACAAATATATAATCCAATGTATTCCGAAAACAGGCCTCCAATTTACAAGGGAAAAAATTGCCATCTATTTTTAGGGCTGTATATCTTTTACTACCTGATATCAAGTCAAAATCCACTTTGATGTAAAGATTATTGAAGGAAAAGGATGCAAGTATTTATATACTTCTTATTGGAACCTGTTTTTTAGACTACCTAAAAATGAGAATCACTCTTGATCTTATCCTCTCCACACAGCACTGATTTTTGAGATTACTGCTGCAAGAAAGATCTCACATTACTGTACGTGATGTAATTTCTGCTTAAGAGGTAAAAAGGGCATGCTCTGTGTAAGTTAAGTACCATACACCCCCATTCATGTCCCTAGGAAAGGGACATAGAAACTTGGGAGCTGAATTCAAGAACAGCTTCCCTCAGTCAAGGATGGTTCTCAACCAAAACCCCTGAAGGAACTGGGAAAATGTTACTTTGCAACCTTTAAAAATTAAAATGACACTTTGATTGTGTTCCTAGATAGAAAGGAGAGAGCATTAACAAAAGAGCCATTATCTGTGAATTATAGAATCATAAAGTTTGGAAAAGACCTCTAAGATCCTCAAGTCCAACCATTAATCTAGCAATGCCAAGTTCACCGGTAAACCATGTCCCTACGCACTAGGCCTACGGGTTTTTTGATCACGTCCAGTAATGAGGTGACTCCACCACAGCCCTAGGCAGCCTGTTCAAATGCCAGACCACCCTTTCAGTGAAGAAATTTTCCTAATAATTTGAAGAGGTGCATGGTGATTCCTGGGGCTATTCTCTGTAGTACCAGAAGCTGCATTTTTGTGGGCCACCGCAAACTCAGGATATTCTCTGATTCTATGACTTTTTCGAAAACAGGCACAAATCTGGTTTACATACATTTGCATTTATCCAAAAAGCTCAGAATGTGACACCTTAATTAGGGTCAGAATCAGATGTAATACCTTTATCTGCTAGGAGTTCCACTGGCTTCAGCAGAGCCATCAGGGGAAGAAGTCAGCAACTTCATTCATATACAAATTGCAAACCCTATGATTTTATTTCTCTACATTAACTGTTTTCTGTCTCTTGCCCTTTAGGGCAGGCAGCATTTAGGGTTAAGGAAAGCAGGGATCCCATTTCCTTGACTCTGCTTTTGTTCCTGCTGTAAGTACTACCAATAATAACACAAATATTTCCAAGATAAAGTTCCAATCCTGTACCTGAAGTTTTTCTGGAAAACGTTTTTGCTTACCAGACCTGTTACTTTGCTTAAGGCAAAAGAGTTCTGTGCTCTCTGCACTTTCTCCAGTAACAGTGCTTTGATTCAGTGAGCAACTAGCCTGAGTCGAAAACAATGATTAAGCTTGGATTAAGTTGTGAGAAACATATCAAAACTCCTTAAATTCAGTCCCGTGGAATGAAAACATACCTTTTCCTTTAATAAAAAAATTATGAGCTTTTTAAATGGAGCTTAAAACAAGTGGTCTGAATTAAATTTTAGTTGTGACCTCAAGTATTGCTGGTTTTCTTTGTAAAGCTTGGGAGTTGCAAGTTTTTTGGCTAAAAATTCAGTGAAAGCTTGAATAAACCAGATTCTCTAACTCACATTTTTGAACAACATAAAAAAAAAATTAGTTGCATGACGTCAGGTAAAACTGTGAAACCAGGTAAAAGGCAGTAGTGGAGAGGTGTGTGGAGGAACAGTGCTTTATCCTTCTCTTCAAGTTACTTAGCACATATGAGAGCATACTTGGACATAAGGAAATGTCCATAGGAGTTGGGTTTAATTCAGTTTCCTATGACTCTTCTAGTGATGAAAGAAAAGCATGAGGACACACCCCAAAAAGCTATCAGCATTGTGAAGGAGTGGGGTGCGTAAACCTGTGTCCAAACACTTGGTCGCGTGCTGGGAGCTCATAGTCTCTTCCTCACCTGCACAGAGAGCACAAGCTGTGTCTCCACAAGTACCCATGCCTGAAAAGAAATGAATTGGCTTCACTCTGTTTTATTATTTGTTTATCTGAAGCCTGGATCCAGGGTATTCATAGCAAAATGACTAAATTGCAAGAAACCTACATTTTTATGGAACAGTTACTTTCTAACATTTTTTAATTACATGAACATTGTTCTGACCCTAATAGTAGATGTAGAAGCCCTTCCCATGCATCAACAAAAACTAGCCTACCTTAATTCATCTCTATGAGCTAAAGACCTCTCTTTGCTGTTGAGACAGAGAGTTTGTGCAGAGATGCACACAAACCTGCAAAGCTTTTCAGTTTCAGATCTGAAGAGCTAAATGTTTCACTGATGCTACTCACACTAACATGATAATGTGCTTAAATTATTTGCTGGTCTGAGGCTTCTAATATGTACATGTTTATTCTTTTTTATAAGTATATACACATGTATTCTTCCTTTGTGGAGTAAGGTTATACCACTGCTAAGGCTGTTAAGTTATGTTTAAAGCACTGGCAGAAGAAAGATATAAAAAAGATTATTTTCTGTAAATTGCACCAATTGCATAGCTGCAAAGGAGCTTCATGGGATTGCAGCCTTTGAAGATGTGCGCTGCCTGTCATTGTACGCCTTTGCCCCGACATGCAGGGGCACAATGTGAAGAAATCAAATGGGGATCCCTTTCTGATGCCACATGTGTTCATGGACCGTTGGCCATGCGTAGAATCACAAACTCTTAGAGTAGTTTGGGTTGGAAGGCACCTTAAAGACCATCTAGTTGTAATACTCCTGCCATGGGCAAAGGAGTCTACCATAAATATTACACTCAACAGCAGTAGGGTAAAGTGGTGACATTTACGCCATAGAACATACTCTGGGCAGGTTTTCTGGGAGTATCAGGAGAAGAATCTTCCCTAGTTATACCCTGCTTGAATTTGCACATCTTATTACCAAAGTGCATCACTATGTGCCCAAAAATCTGCATCAAAAGCAATGCATGAGAAACTAAAATTTGCTTCAAAGTCTGATCAAGTCCCAGGCAAAAGGTCTCTTTAATTTCAAGCTATAAGAAAATTTGCTCATAAGACCATTGCTGAAAGAGAATGATCTTAATTCTCTCAGGTTCGAAGGAATGCATCTTTCTGCAAAGTAATATCTAATGGCAGAGCTTTTAACATTTAAATCATCCCATCTCACTTCAACATTTAAGGGTCTACATCCCCAAGGAGAGACATCCCTGGGTGCAAGCAGCTGATCTACAAAACCACAGCTCTCTGAAGTTTAACAATGAGCAATTTGTGTTGTTTCAATCAAGCATCCGTTCTTCTTTCCCTGATCCAAGATGTGAGAATCTGGAGACTGTCATAAATGCAGATCACCATTTCCCAGATTTTTAAACAACAAGAGTAAAAATACTGTATTTGTGCATGTTCCCATGAGTTCATAGGGATTTAAAGCATTTCACCAGAACATTGTAGTTTTTACCTACTTTCTTACATTTTTTAGGTGGGACGATACAGCACTGGAAATTGTGAAGGTTTAAGATAGACATCTATTTTAAAAAGATTTTAATACGGTAGAATCAATCTAAAATCTGTACTAGGCAGGGAAGTGGCAGGGGATAACATGAGCAAAGGGAATAAAAATAGCTCTGAAGAGCCCATACCAGTTGCTAATACTTAATCTCTTTAAATAATGAATTAGCTGCTCATATCTAGTCGCTGCTAAGAGAAAGCACTTTCTTTGTGAAGCGAAGTAAAGCTTGAATATCCATGAATTATTCAATATAAAGTGTGCCAGTTAAAATGCCTTGATATTGGAAGTCAAGTGTAAGATTATCCTTTGTCTGTCAGAAAACATCTCTCCCATGTTGCTGAGACTTGAGGGGGTGGAAGAAGGGGCCAACCAGGGCATAAACACGTCAAGAAAAATAAGAGACGTATTGTAGAAACATGCAGAAGCATTTCCACTTATGTATGAGCTTCAGTCCTATGCAGGAAATATTCTGCTAGGCTTTATTCTGTTTACTGTTTCTCTTCTCCTTTACCTTCACCATCACTCCATTGTCTGTGACGCAGAGGACCACCCATAGTGCAGTAAAACTGCTCCAAGGCTCCTTCCAGCACAGACAGTATCAGTTATTGATCTGTCAGCCTTTGCTGACATGGAGAAATATATTTCCATAATAAGGTTTCTAACAGACCTTTCTACTCTATCACAACGTTTAATTTAGAAGAATCACCTTACAGGAGAGTCTGGCACAGAAAAGTACTGTTTCTCAGGAAAGTTTAGGTTGTCTAGCCTCGAGGGTTTTCCAAAGGATCAGGTCTGGTATATTTTAGGGGGGTTGTATTTCCTTCTAAGACTGTCCACATTGTTGATGGCACCTCCACATGTCTTTTAATTTATTTTTTACCTGTGTTTTGAATAAATTCCATATTTTTCAACATTTTCTTTCTCTTTCCCTTTCCCTTTTTCGTTTTTTTCTTTTTCTTCTTTTTCTTTCTTTTTCTTTCTTTTTCTTTTTCTTTTTCTCTTTTCCTTTTTCTTTTTCCTTTTCCTTTTTCTTTTTCTTTTTCTTTTCTTTTTCTTTTTCTTTTTCTCTTTTCCTTTTTCTTTTTCCTTTTCCTTTTTCTTTTTCTTTTTCTTTTCTTTTTCTTTTTCTTTTTCTCTTTTCCTTTTTCTTTTTCCTTTTCCTTTTTCTTTTTCTTTTTCTTTTCTTTTTCTTTTTCTTTTTCTCTTTTCCTTTTTCTTTTTCCTTTTCCTTTTTCTTTTTCTTTTTCTTTTCTTTTTCTTTTTCTTTTTCTCTTTTCCTTTTTCTTTTTCCTTTTCCTTTTTCTTTTTCTTTTTCTTTTCTTTTTCTTTTTCTTTTTCTCTTTTCCTTTTTCTTTTTCCTTTTCCTTTTTCTTTTTCTTTTTCTTCTCTTTTTTTTTCTCTTTTTCTTTTTTTTCTTTCTCCTTTTCTTTTTTGCTGTAGTGCAACATTGGCAACTATCCACAGATGTAGCAAAATATTAGTCAGCAAACTGTACAATCTAAATGGGCTGTATACGGCTGACCATTTAAGACCCCTCAGTTTAAGAATCTTACTCTTCTCTTCATCAGTTGCTCCGGCAGGCAGGAACCAGCAGCTCTGACCAGAGGTTAATCTGGTTATTATCAGGATTCTGAACTGGAGTGATATGATGTGACAACTCTGAGCCTCTGTCAGTGACCTGAGTACAGTCCAGTGTAACATTGAAGAGCGAGCCAAGATGACTTGATCATTTCAAGAATGCTTTAACTGCCATTATTCTCCATAATCTATTTTATACTGATTTTCCTAAGAATTTATCCAAGCCTGATACTGCTCTGAAATGCAGTCTTTGAGATGAGACTAGAGAAGAGAAGGGGTATCGTGTGTCTTTCGAATACTGACTCTGCAGAGTCCTCTGTGAAGGAACATGCTAGCAGTTCCTTTACATGCTAGCTAGACACTGAGAATTATCACTTCCCTACCTATCAACTGGAAAAAAAAAAGCTGTAACAGCACAATGAAAAGTAAAAATGCCAACTGTACAATTTGTCATTTAAGGGATTATAATTTGAATTTATTTACTTAAAGACAAAATAGGAGTTTCTGCGTACTTTTTGGGAGCAACTTCAAACTCTTCTTTCTCTGTATTAATGTAACACTGCTAGTGCTATTGATCAGTCCATTTTTTGATAAATTTGTCAGTACATAAAAGTGACTTACTTCTTTGTCTTAACAGAACAATCCATCCAAGATCCCTTCCATTTATTTTCAGGTTTCTGTTGAAACCCAAAGAACCAGACATTTCTAGCCAGACCCAGCCCAGGACAGGGAAAAACCTTGTAGTTGTCTGTTTTACCAGTGCTGCCTATGGATTAATAAAGAAGCTATAATTTTAAGTATTTGTTATTTCTATTTTCTCAGACACCTTTCTGCATGTTGGGTGATACTCAATTTTACTTTTAACAGATATTAGCCAAATAAGCAGAGGTAGATTAGTTCTCTTTTTTTCTGTCTCAAATGTGATCTGGTACACAGTAAAATCTGAATTACATCACAAAATTAAAAGAAAAGAAAGAAATCAAATTAGGTTCCAGAATTTTCCCTCTAGACAAAGACAGTTGTGTGATTATATGGTTAGAAGGAAAGTATTTTGAGTTAGAACATTTTCTTAATACAATTCTGATATACTTATATTTATAATTAATAAGACATGTCTCGTATTAGGAATATGAATCAGAATTGAGAAAAAATGCATTATTTCCTTTGTTTTGGAGGGAGATATTTGCATGATGTCTTTTAAGCTATGGCTTGCAATGTCCTCATCCAACAGATTAAGAATATACAACATGTTGCATGACAAATCAAGGCGCAGTCTTCAGAGTCATTTAAGATTGCTGTTTAGTAACAAATGAAAACCATTTGCCACTCTTCCCAGAGAAACTTTGGAATGAAAGATTAATTATCCTTATTATTATGAAAGCTAAATCCAGAAAAACTCTCTTTTGTTCCAGAAATTAAATTAAATGTATTTAAATGACTTCTCAGAATTTATATGATGCCTTTCCTCATTAAGATCTATGGAAATACATTTCACAGTGTTTAAAAGAACACAGATTTTAGAAAGGAAAAATTAGAGGCCTGAGGCCTTTTAAATATCAAGGACCAGATTATGGTTTCAGTTGTATGAAACTATTTCTCGCTGAAATGAATACAAGTCCCACATATATGCTCTTTTTATAATCAGAACCAACTGTTTTTCTGCTTGGACATTTCATGTTGGGTGAATGAGAAGACATGAGAAACCAGGCAACACAAGGAAGAATGTGCTACATTGGTTCTCAGAATGTGCAACATATTAAATCTGATTGTTCTCCCTTGTTTTAACAGGATTTTATTAGATCCTCCATATTTTTACAGTGAGAAGAACCTCCATGATTCTGTTTTGTGACCCTGTATAATTTACCACTATTGGAGTTTTGTAGAACTGTTCACATTTTTCATGCTTCTTGCTGAATTACAGATTTATCCTTAGCTAGCTTAAGTGAATGTGCTTTTTGTGACTTTAAGGTCACAAAAGCAGAAAATAGGCCCATACGCACTTTAGTCAACTACAGTGATGTTTGGGACAGGACATGATTTGTCTTGGGGGTGTGGCACATTTGAAATTTTCCCCCAGATTTCCTCCAACCTTCATTATATGTCTTGCTTCTGAGAAGTTTGTGGTCTTTTTACAGTATGGGGCTTCTTGTGAAGGTTTTGGTGGTGGTGTGTGCTTTTTTGTGAGTTTTTTACAAACTAGAAGAGCTATTACTATTTACACACTATGCAATGTGTGTGTCAGAATGACCTAGTTCTTGGAGGATAATACCAGATGTCCTGTGCTCAAAAATACCTACACTAATGCTACCACCACCTCTGTCAGTGTTTATATTGTAATCAGTGGTCACAATGTCTTTTAATATCAGCACTTATATTGTTTTGGAATGAGGTCTAGAAGAGAGAAAAGAAAACACACACTTTAACTGAGCCACTGATATTTTTGTAGAAAATATTCAGGGAAAAATAAAGTTTTCAAAGTGCTAGAGCCCTTTGACCTCTGCAGTACCTGCAAAAGAGGCCAGATGTGTTTTTGAGATGCCCTATGGATGCTTCAGAATCCTATTTCTCAGTGGAGATTTGAAACATAATTTTTTTTCTAGGCAGGGCCAAAGTCTAGATTACTATTTTTATCCTGATACTTTTTCTTGGCAGCCAAAACTTAGATAATTTCACATCCACCTATTGGCAGTCAGGACTTGTTTAGGTCCAGACTTTTCTTCTATAGGCTCATCTGATCCATCTCTATTGACTCCTGAACTGTAAAATTCACATTTAGAACAAATTTTCAACAAAAATATTCAGGAAGTTTGAATGTACAGTAAACAGGTTTAATTGGAATATAGGTGCTTTGGTTGGAGGAATATATTATAGGACAAAACAGCACTTAACTGGATCTTCATAATACTTTCTAGATTTAAAAATCTCAAAAATTAGATTTTAGGCTTGAGTACATCCTTGCTTATTAAGCATGGAAACTCAATGAAAATGTTTAAGAAAATGTTCCACTGGTCATTTAAAATGAGTGCCTATCACAGCTAATGGGGTGTCAGCCGTACATGTCACTCATAATCTGCAGTCCATATACAAATAAAAAATCCTATCTATATACAAATAAAAACATCATCTATAAATCCAGTAGGAAAATTCTTGTCTTGCTAGCATGCAAGATATTATTGCTGCTTTTTTCCATGTCTATAAATAAATGTAAAATGCTCCAGTACAAGTCTAGTTTACTGGAAGTACAGCAGGCTGCATTTCTTACCCCATTCAACAATGGTAGTGATATATGAAAAAATACCAGAGGTGGAAAAATGACCTGCTCTGAGAAAACTATCATTCAGATTCGACAGCAGAAAAATAGTAGAAAAATAGTCACACAAAAAGTATTGACTCTATTCTTATCTACAACAGAGCAACTCCATTGCTTTCAGTGGAGCTTTATTCATCATTTTTTGGGGATCACATCATGAACTGATTAAAACAGCTGAAAATTGTCCTTCTTTCCTTCCTTCCTTCCCCTCTCTTTTCCTTCTTT
The DNA here is from genome assembly GCA_013397955.1 of Grantiella picta. Classification (NCBI taxonomy): domain Eukaryota; kingdom Metazoa; phylum Chordata; class Aves; order Passeriformes; family Meliphagidae; genus Grantiella; species Grantiella picta. The sequence goes on from VZRM01003474.1 coordinate 740,011, forward strand.
CTTCCCATTCCTTCTTCCTTTCTTCCTATCTTTCTTCTTACCTTTCTTTTTCCTCCTTCCTCATTTCTATCTCTCTTCCTTTCTTCTTTTTCTGTCTTTCAAAAAGCAACCTATTAAACCAGTAAATCAAGCAGTCGACAATAAACATTCCCAGTCCATGTAGTAAATAATTATTTTGTCCAACCAGGTTCTGGCAGGTATAAAATCTGAGACAGCTGATTAGCCAGTTCCTTAGGGCTAACTGCTCTAAAAATCACTTATTTTCCTTTTCTCCTTTTTTTTCTTTTCACAGCACATATCCAGATACAGAATCACTGAGCTAATTATCAGGGCTGGGATTCTCAACTTAATCATCACTACCAATTCCCTGGAGAGCAGTGGCATCTAAGAGCTAACCCCTGCCATGCTGAATCACAGTCACACGGATGAAGAGCCAAAGCCTACTGAGATTTTCAAAGGAGGAGTCCTACACACAAATTTAATATAATTCTATCATTTACAATTGAAGTGTAAACCAGGAGTCAGTAGCTGATAAAATGATATTTAAAATTAAAACATGAATGTTACAGATTATTACTTTAACAAGGCTTCAGGGAAGAGAGAGTCCTGTCTGCATTGTCTAAATGCACTGTCTTACAGACAGTGCACTGTCTGTAAGAATTAACTCATTCTACATTTTCCATTAGTTGAAAAAAGGTGAAAAGATACACAATCAATTGACTGTTGTTGTAACTTTGCACAAAGCAATAAATTAAAAGCAGAGAAAGGTAGACAGCAGAGTTCTTTCTCCCCATCATCCTCATTAAATTTCATTTCAACAGGGAATGATGTCACTGGTGCTTTAGTTATCTGCTGTGAATTCAACCCAATATTCAGCTTGAGTACTCTCTGTATGTTGCTGCCTGTATTTGCAGGTACACAGGATGACATGCAGTTATGTGATGCCAGTAAATGCCAGGCTTAATTGTTTTGTAATCATTCTGTGAAATAATTTATTTTGCTTGAATAAACACAGATGCTTATACTCTCTGCTGGTGTAAATCGTAATCATTTCACTGACACCAGTGGAGGTGCGCTAATTTACACCAGATGGTGATTTGGCCTGATTATTTAAGGACCTGAGGTATTTGGCAAAGACTCAATAGGCACGACAGAATTGTGAAGTTTCCTCCTAGGGCATTTCAGCAGTAAATTACATTTCATACAGAAACTTCAGCTATCTGGATGTAAAATCTTCCTGGAATAACTGCAGCAAATTAGTTGGTCTGTCAGATGAATGATATTTGCTACAGCACTTGCAGATGTTCAGTCCTGTGTGAGATTCCTTTGATGCAACTGCCTACAACAAAGACACATTTATCACACTTACAGCTGTCTAACCTTTAACTAACATTGCTCAGATGGAAGAAACTTCTTTACCAGAATTCTAAACTATGCTGTTATATTTTCTTAAGGTTTGGGTATCAGCAGCAACATTGGCAGCTTAGAATATTATTGTTCATAGTGAAATATTTGGTGTGTTGTTTAAGGGTGCAGCTTTGGGAGTTTAAAATATGTCAGAATTTATGGTTAAGTTTTTTAAGTATAAGTGTCTTTTAAACATGCATCATAGAACAAAGAAATTAAGAAAATGTCCTAAATGAACATGGAAAGTTAAAATCAATCACTTAAGAAATTAGCCCTATATATTTTCTCTCCATTTTACAGTAGTTACAATTTCATAATCTTGGAACACCTTGCATATTCCTTGATTTGTGACTTCGGCAGCAGTATAGAAAGAAGACTCTCTTTTTCACAAAACTGTAGTGAAAGATATGAACTTTCTGCCAAGCAACCATGGTGTAATTCAGTGAGGTTTCAGACTGAGCAGTGAAGTCATACATACATTGGCACAATATTATACAACTATACGGAGGATCATAAAACAAATGAAAGTTGAATGATAAAAGAACACAGAAGAGAAAAAGAAGCTCTGAATTTCATTCTCAATACTGCCACAATCACCTTTATTCTCATTTTCTTTCCCTTTCTCTGGCCAAAAATGAAGAAAAGCAATATTTTTATCATCACTGTTAATTTGTTCAATTTTGGAGAATCCTCTAAAATGGGGTCAGTCACACCAAGTGTCATAATAGCTGCGAGAAATTCTGCTCTATAACCTCAAAAGGAACGGTTTCTCTGCATGTCATTGGGACATAGTTGTGTCACAAACATGTTCTCAGCTGTTGCTAGATGAAATTCTATAGCCAGGTGAGTCAGGTCAAACAATACGAACACTTTACTAGATTTTAACTGCTTCCAAAAATGAAACAAAACAGTTTTATCCTATGATTTCAGTAATCAGTGCAGTGTGATGGGCTAAACCATGAGAAGGACAAACCTGTATAGATTATGTTAATTTTTCTGGTGTACTTCTAGCTCTCTGTAGCATCAAGGCTCCATATTATAAGTAGAAATGTATTTTATTTGGTTTCATTCCACCTGCTGGAGAAGGATCTGATCCCTACTTGTGTTTCCCTGAGAAGCAATAGAGGAGATATTATTTCAGCAGGTATTGTTTTCATCCCCTTTTCCTTCCTGAGAACATACAAACAGTTTCGAGCTTTTCTTCCAAATTACCCTTAGATGAGGAAGAATCTGACTTGGTAACTTCTTCTGTCACAAGGGTTATACTGTAGCAGATGGGCAACTAGCAACCACCTTTAAACAACAATCTCCTATGGATTATTCTGGTCCAACCAGGCACATTGTTATAATAGGAGAAAACTTCTTTTACCATATACACCATATTTTTTAATATTTCTGTGTATTTATATGAAGTCAAATATCTCAGGAGATTCTGAAGCGATTTTTGTCTAACGCTTCTGAAATTCTGCCTGTGAAATCCTGCCTATCTTGACTGATGAAATATCTTTACAAAAAATCAGGTCCCCCATCTTCTCCAGTGGTAAGCACCAAAGGTGGATGCTTTACTATCTGTTTGGATCCTCATTCATTTGTTCCTGTCCACAAAGCTGCATTAGGGATGCTTCATGGTGATCTTGGTGTTGTTATTGCACAATTGCACACATATGCATTGCAGTGCATGGGCTGTCATTAACCCCATTATTTCATGCCAATTAAATTCCAAGAACAGGTTGGTGATGAAGAGGTCTCCTTGAGAGATCCATGTGAGCTTGGAAACAGGCTTATCCTTTTAAAAATATCTTCCAGCTATTTTATGATCTTAAGCTTAAAACGTTTCATGGAATTTTTAACCAAAATATGATGAACACTCAGAATTTGACATCAGATATTCATGAGATGAAGACTCAACCTCTTCACAGTGAATTCACATATCTTTTATCTATCTGTTTCTAAAAAACAGCTACGGTTTGCAGTAGCCTCCCACTTGAGGAATAAACTGCTTTATTTCCTTCTGAACAAAGCCAGCTGTAGCTCTGATGGCTAAGTTGTATGGATGGGCAAGAACTAACACAGGCCCTGCAGAGGCATATTCCCCTGAGGGAAATTCATATTCAGGTTCTCTGCCCCAGGATGCTGCTGCACACAGGTTCCTCTTCATGCTTGTAACCTGAAGGATTTGCTTTTCCAATGACAGGTAGCCACGGCTGGGTTTGGGGATAACTCCTCTATACTCATTTCACAGTGACATTTCTTGACAAACGGCTTCTGCTTTACTTTAATTTTCACAGTTGAGTGTGCTAACTAGTCATGTCCCTTCCTGTAATGCCAGGTCTGTTGATGTTTTATACCCCCATCCTATGACTTTTTAGGAGATTTTACAAGGTCAAGTGCTGGGTCCTTGCTCTTGGATCATGACAGCCCCATGCAGGGCTACAGACTTGGGGCAGACTGGCTGAAAAATGGTCCAGCACAAGGAACCTCAGCGTGCTGGCTGAGAGCATCTAAACAAGATGTGGCAGTGTGCCCAGGTGGCCAAGAAGGCCAATGGTATTCTGGCCTGAATCAGCAACAGCGTGGCCAGCAGGACCAAGGCAGTGACCATCCCCCTGTATTCAGCAATTTTGAGGCTGAAACTCAAGTACTGTGTTCAGTTTTGGGCCTCTTACAACCAGAAAGACACTGAAGTGCTGGAGCGAGTCCAGAGAAGGGTAACAGGGGTGGGCAAGGGTCTGGAGAATAAGCCTGGTGAGGAGCTGCTGGAGAAGCTGGGGCTATTCAGCCTGGAGAAAAAGAAGCTCACGGGAAACCTTCTCACTCTCCACAACTGCCTGAAAGCAGGTTGTAGCCAGGTCAGAGCTGGTTTCTGCTCTCAAGTGACAAGTGAAAGGTCAAGAGGAAACAATGTCAAGTTGAGCCAGGGGAGTTTTAGTTTGGATATTAGGAAAAATTTCCATACCAAAACAGTGGTCAAGGCCTGGCACAGGCTGCCCAGGACAATGATGGAGGCACCATCCTCGGAAAATCTTCAAAAAGATGTGTAGATATAGTGCTTAAGGACACAGTTCAGTGGTGGGCTTGAAAGTGCTGGATTAATGTTTGGACTCAATGATCTTTTCCAACCTAAATTATTCTATGATTCTATGACCTGTCTAAGGAGTTTGTCACAAACCCATCTGTGTGTACAACTCCACTGCAGATTGCTAACACTGTTACAAGCATCTCTGCCTTCCTAACTTTAGGAAGTTTTTTCTGCCATTTAAACTCGGTCTGAAAAAGATTGCCTGGCTCTGATGTCTTGTCCTGCTTCCCACTGAATTGGCTTTACACAAGTTGGTAATGACTCTCACATAAATCCCAACTGCCAAGCACAAGGCAATATGTTTGAGATCACTCTGAGCTTTAGCACAGAGCTCAGTCTCCTTCCAACCTCTCCTCTGACATCTCTCAAAACTGCAACTGAGTGTACCAGAGGATTTAGCTGAGAAATGAGCATCTTCAGGGCAGAGTAGTAGCAGAGATGTGCTGGAGTTCCTTGAACTTTCAGAAAAGTGAGAAACACTGACAGCAAGGAATAGGAAATCTTATGTGTGACTCTGTGGTCAGATAAGGGGTCTGGGAGGCCTCATGCTGGGACTTCAGCTGGTTTAGAGAATCTCTTGAACTTTTAGGTATTCACCTAAAATACGCTTCTGCTAATATCACTGGGACCACCTTTCTGTTTCCTTGCCTAGCTACAAAATGTCATATTATTCTTGTAGACATAATTACCTAACTATTATTTGAATGCTCCTCAACCCTTTTGCTGTTTGTTTAGCAAGTTACCAGTGAGGCTAATGACATCAAGAAAATTACTCTGAAAGGAGTTGCCTGTGTGCTGTGATGTATCATAAATATAGATGAATGCAAAGTAAGATGCTGCATGCAAAATGCAAATGAGCAGGGAATAAGATTCAGTTGTTCACCAGAGATTCAGATCTTGATGGAGAAACCTCTGCAGGGCTACTGAGTAAAAAACAGGCTTATGTTTCAACTCTCCAGCTGCTGCTGAGTAGGGACTGCAACCTGTTATAGAGCACTAATTGAACAGGATGCTGCTGGAAGGAAATATGTGTCGGTGCAAGTCCCCCAGCGAAAAGCTGTAAGGCAGATTCATGGAGAAGCAGCAGACAATGAATTGCTTGGGTCAAAAGTGTAGCCTCAAATGCAAAAAAAAAGTCAGGAGGGTAAGCAGCCATGGGAGAGCTCTCCAGTGGCTGAGTAAAGTAAAGAAGGTTAAAATGCCCAGAAGATTTAAGTGGCTTCTGCAAGAGAAGTGGGAGAAAGACCTCTGAAGGGAATGAGCAGCTGTCATGGAAGGCAGTAACTCAATACAATACAACTTTATTTCACTTTACATTTTTAATGCATATCAACACCCACACCATTTCCCTGGCTTAAGCACCCCACAACATTCAGTGTTAAGTGGAAAATTGCAGGAGATGACGGAGGAGGAGCAGGCACTGTCCCATCCACCTCCACAGAAGGCAGGGGTGCAGAGAGGACAGGAAAACAGGCACTTCAGGCAGCAGTTTTGGAAGCACCAAATGTCCATGCACCTAAAGTAACTTCATGTGTTGTGATATTTTGAATTATTGTCATTATCTAGTTTCTTTCAAACTAGAACCAGCACTCAAAGCACTAAGATCTCCTAGATGGTTGGTCTGAAACACCCCAAAGAACTTTGAGTTCCAAAGGCTTTTCCATTAGCCTAGAATATCTCATCTGTATAGTTGACAGAATGATCACAGCTGTTCTGTAATGACAGCAGTAATTTGAAGTGGTGTATCAATGGAGTCTGCAATCTTTAGTCAACTTGAGTTAAAAACACCATTCCACAATCAAAGATACAAAAACTTTTTCATATCTCCTTATGTCCATGTCTCTATTTGGGCATATAGGACACTCAATTTTGTTATGACCTGCAACACGTGGGCCACAAGACTACAAAAGGGTTTTGTGGTAAGTGCATCTCAGAAGTTGGTGTGGACATCTTAGATATGAAATTTTCTCCTTCAGGAAGTCTTTGATCAGCTTCCTCATTTTCTGCAACTATTAATATTTGCATTTCAATTTTTTAAAATATATTGTGAATTAACTCCTAGGTGATTAGCAGCTAGGACTGGGATCAAAAGCCCATCTAGATCACTGTTACAAAAAATCTGTTTTGCTGTCATTTATTTGGTGGGTTAAGTGTGTTGCATCTGGTTAGATGTGCTGTTCAGAAATATAAAATTTACAAGCTGCAGTTTGTTAGCATTATCCCAAAATCTTTCTTTCTTTGCAGAGAAGATGATATTCTTGTGCATTTTTTCTCAGTATCATGATGTCCACTGAGAGAGTTTGATGTTCCTTAAGCAGATCTACTCTGTAATTCAGATAGTTTATTGTTACTAACCATCCCTTAATTAATAAACCTTCCTCCAGAGAGGTAATAGGAATCCGTAAATCACTTTCACTAAGGGAAAGAGATTTTGTATTTTGGATATTGTTTTTGTTCCCTAAAACTTCTGTCCAAAATCAGGTAGGTTCCTGGAATCACCATTATTGCAGAGATACTAGGGAGAAGGCCAAGGAAACCATTCCTGTTCTAGTAATATGGAAAAGCTCTTTGCCATCGAATCCCCTTTCCCTTTAGGGGCAGCACTGTTAACAACCCTATCTACATCTTACAGAAGAAGAAATGAAGCCTAGTTGAAAGGGGATGTATACAAAGGAAAACTTGAAAGGGAAATATGGAAATGTATTTTTCAAGTTGTTTTTTTCTAAGCTAGTATCTATTTGAATATGACTGTTGTGCAAAGATCCACTGATGTGATTTAAAAATAAAAAGGCTCTGGCAAAATAACAGTGGTTTTGATTATTTCTGCATTGGGAATTTCTGGTTTCGTTAGCAGATTCCTGCTTCATTGTTAGCAGCCAAATGTTGAATAATAAACAAAGCATTTCCTCCTAAATTAAATGAAGCTTTTGAATTATGCAGCTGTAAGGTTCACTCCTCTGCTGAGAACAAAGGGTTAAACAGTGTGAAATATTACCTCTCTGTGAGATAAGAGGCATTGAATTTCAGAAGGCAAGATCTTACAGCATATCCTGACTCAGACATGCTTTTACTGATTCAGCCACGGCATTCACTTGGAAAGCTTTACATCATGGCCTTGGCAGACTCCCAGGCTCTCCCAGTGCAAGCTGCAATTTTTCTTTTAGCTTACCAAAAATAGCGATGCATAGAGTTAGTGTACTTGGTTTGCTGGTATTTACAGGCATGTGAGTGTTTTCAGGATTGCTCTGGGCAGTCAGAGACTATTACAGGTTGGAGACAAATGGGGAAATATGGTATTTCTTTGGAGGTAGAGACACCCACTCCAGAGTCTGGTACTTCGGAGACTTCTAAGCATCTACCCCATTGAACTGTCCCCATCATCCACATGTGTGTTCCCAGCTCAGGGCCAGCTTTCTGGATCATTGTGGTAATTTCCAAGGGGTTAATTGCTCCCCTTCCTCTTCCCAGTCAGCCATGGTACACGGACCATCAGGGAGGACTTTCTTCAGAGTGAGAAGCCAAATTCTGGCTTTAAAATTTTGAGAAAAAAAATCCTCATCTGCTACATGAAGAGATGAGCATCACAACGACATCTCCATACAGAGCTGCTGACCTTTTTTCAGGCCCTTTTCCTACAGCCTGGAGGACAGAGCCTCAGCTGCTATCACAGCTGTCACACAATACAGCTCCTGGGCAAATGGAGCTGCCTTCTGCTTCATGCACTGTGATATGAAGCGACGGACACACCCCAGTGCAGAAGATCTTTGGGTATGTAGCACAGAAAAATTTGAAACAAGACCAGCAAGACGCTTAAACCAGGACAATCTTAATGCTCAGCTGCCAACACAGGCATCCCCAGCATGCTTCTTATCTGGGGGGCACAGAAAACACCAGCATTAACATCTTGGCCACCACAGGACTTCCTAAAGCAAGATATTTAAAAGACAGTGTTTCCAGCCAGTATCCAGGCTTGCAATTTCAGAATTACCACACAATTGTTCCTTGCTATGGAAGGCAGTTGGCAATAGCAATGAGCTCTCAACAAGGTTTTCCTGAGATAGCATACCTAAAACAAATCACAGCATGAGTTACAGCAAGAGGTTAGCAAGTATTTTTGCTTGAGCTCATTATCAGCTGGTTTTGTTATCTTCTTAACACAATTGCATGCCCTGCATCCAAGCCTGGGGTGGGTGCAACAATCACCTCCAGCAGAAGGAAGAAAGGACCTAACAGCCTGGTAGCTTTTGGCCCAATCTTTTTCAAGGAAATTATCTGAATATCATCTCAAGCTCCAGAAGACTGGTAAATAGAATAACTGCAACATGTTACACAACGTCATAGCTCTCTCTTGCTGTGTTACTTGATTCATTGGTCATAACCACCCAACCCCATGGCCCAAATCTGTAGAGGAAGAAAAAGACCGAGGCACCATGGCCAAATGGTGTGTCAACACGGGTTACCTGCCCTCACCCTTCTCAACCCACCAGGGAAGAACAGTGACAAGCATTAGCCTAAAACACAGCTTGAATCTCAGCTGCAGCGTGAGTCCTGCTGTGATGGCAGTAGGGAGAGTGTCTCAGTCAGAGCTCACCGACGGGAGGCAAAGATGCTAGCAGATCTGTGCCTGGGAAATGTTTTCTTTTGGTTGTAGGAAAGGAACTTGAGCAGGTTGTCTGGCAGGTAAGTTGAGTGCCCCATTTACTGACTTGAGTTTTCTTGAAATTTTGTCATCTAGAAACAAGGAGGAGGAAACTCATATTCGGATAACTTCATCCTAGGTTATTTCCCTATTTTTTTTTTTAATTCATTTATAGAAGAACTCACAGAAGGCATGGGGACGTTTAGGTTGGACATCAGGATGAAATTCTTCACAGAAAGGGTGATTAGACATTGGAATGGACTGCCCAGGGAGGTGGTGGAGCCACCATCCAGAGAGGTATTTAAGGAAATATGGACATGGCAATTAGGGCTATGGTCTGGTTGACACTGTATTTGGTCATAGGTTGGACTTGATCTCAGAGTTCTTTTCCAACTTAATTGATTCTGTGATTCACTTTCCAAGTGGAACAAAACACGTGTATCCTCCTGTGATACTGTTTATCCCCATGTCCTTCCTGTTGCAGAGTCTCCTAATAACATGGTCTCTCGACTCATCATCTAATACCTTCCTTTGTTGTTTTTCTTTCTTTTTACACACGTTGCTCGTAAGAGCTGGAAAGAACAGGAAATCTGTGAAACCTGGCAAAAGGCAGTTTCTTTTACTTAATTCAATGTACAGGGTGGAAGGCTCTGTATGTACATTTGTCTGTACCTAGGCACATGCACATATGTATCTGTGTGTGCATATTTTGTTTTCAGAATATTTTTTTAAATGTACCCCTAAATGCTGACAATGCAAAACCAACAGACTCATGCAACTCTGGCAAGTTAGAAAGTGTAGGTTGGGCAGCCAGCACCAACCTTAATAACCAAAAATAACTGCCTGGGCTTGAACCAAGTATTTTCTCATCAGTATGCAGCACCAAGGTGTAGGACCAGGAAAATGAGGAGTGGGGGGATATAAAACAACCAGTAAAAAGAAAAATGTCAGCTATGCTCTGGCCTTCCCTTCTGTTTCTTACAGCCCACTCCAAGCAATGCAGTTGGGGTATGCGACAAGCTGTGCACAGGGCAGGGGTAGCACACATATAGCTGAACACATCTGGTTAGCAGTTTGTGCTGCAAGTCAGCCAACACCATCCACATTTCTAAGCCAGCCCTCTGCCATTGTTACAGAGTGGTTTATGACTTTACTTTTCCTTTGAAATAGGTTCATTCCTCTTGCCAACAATACCGCTGTCACTCTTTCATCTTTGCCTCCCTGTTCAGTGCAGCCTTCATACGCACATGCATACATGGAGTCAGACTCAGGGTGATTGAGAGGGAATTGTTTGCATAGGAGAATTTGATGCAAGTACCTTCTATGAAATGCTAAACACCTTCCCATCTTAAGGTTGCTCCTGACAAAGCAAACCATATTTATTTAGGTGTGTAATGCTGGTTTGCAGGCCTGAATTTGTCATCAAAGGGGAAAACTGTGGCTTCAGTATTTGCAGGTACGAGACAAGATGTATGTTAACGCTATCTTTTTGCAAAAGACGTGGTTACATAAAGAAGTGCAGAAAAGTAGATGCAGTCCCTTTGTTAAATTAGCCTCACTCAGCCAGGAACAGCCTATCTGTCCTTTCCCTCTTGTCTATCTTCCATGATATCAGGAAAGTGACTAGTGACATTGTCCTGATCTTTCTTTAGTTATTTAATAGAGAGGGTGGTGAGGAAAAAAGTCATCCCACAGTCATCCCTGGTTACTGTTCTCAATTTTATTATCTCTCCCATTCTGCTAGGAAACTGAGGTTTTAATGTGGCTGGAAGTCACTAGTAGTAGCACAAGGAAGCCCAGACAAAGAGAAGAAAATAGCCAAATGGGCAGACAGCTGTCCATAAGCAGGTCCATGCACAGGACAGGAAGAGAGATTGGAGAAGAAACTCTTTCTGGGCTCTCAGGGTTATACCAGACAAAGAACAGGGACACAGCCATGGAAATACAGCTGTGCCCATGGAAGAGCTGATAGAATGGCAAAGTCAAATTTCTTCAGAAGCAAAATTAACTGTGATTACTTGATGCAAGACGTCACTCAAACCAATCAAATTGTTATTTTGGGAAATCATAAATTTGTATCCAGAGTCAGTTTGTCACTCATTAAAAACTTATAAGAATGATTAGGAAATTAACTTAATAAGTAAATGTTCTCTTCTTTTTAATAGCTTAAAATATATAATGATCTCATCTGGCTCTTACATGACCCCTGACCACATCACAGGTAATTATTTTTATTCTCATCCTTACTGCTGTTATTGGGCCCAGTCTAATTATTTCTGGTGTGAACATAGCTGAAATCTCCCTGCCATCATCTCTATCTGAATGAGGAGTGTAATATATGTCCCAAAATTCTGCATCTGTATCTCACTCATTGCTTGCTTCCCAGGACAGAGTAATATTATGGTGATCACAAAGTACACAAAGAAGAAGAAGAAAGAGGAATCTTTATGAATCCTTATGCAACAATGAAAGCGGTGTAATTCAGAATGGACATATGGTTTCTCCATATTACAGGGTGAATTATTTTGGTGGCTACATGTAATAGACGAAAAGTTTTTAATTAGACTACATGCACCAGGCTTTTTCACTTACTTGAAAAGTTGATTGTGCTGGAAAATCCCCTGCTGGAGGGACTTCAGAGGTCAGTTTTGTGTATATTCATGTGTACTTCATATCTGTAGTCTCAGGCTGGGAACCTTATTTTAAGGAGCTTTCATGAAAGGTAGCATTGTTAAGCTATGTAGAATTAGGCCCAGTCATTACTAAACTATCACTTAAACCATATTTTGAAAGCGGCTCCTGGGTGAATATATAATTTCTTTTTACTACACAAAGACATATTTTTCCCCAAAAGTTTATGCCTTGTTTCTGAGTGACATATTCCTCTTTCCAATAATTACTACTGTAAAGATGGAATGGATCTTCACATGGTAGAAATACAGATCATTCTCTGTCTTTAAAACTATCAGGTAAACCAATTGGAGAAAAAAAAAATGTTCTTCAGAAAAAAAAATAAAAAAAAGCCAAACCAACAATTTTTTAAAAGAAAGAATTTCTAATGGAAGTTACTGTAATATGAATGTAGCAGTGAATTCACTTTACCTTTAATTTTTATTTTCCTTACTTGGAACAACAGGCATTTGAAAAGCTGTTGAAATCTGTACTTCTTAAGCCTTCTTTTCAGTAGAATAACTACAAGAAACTCAAGGGATTCAAGCGTCCAACAGGTTAAGAGCAGTTTTATTTAATACATTGTCCTGCTTTGCTGAAAGAGAGTGATGATCTCACCATTGACTCAAAAAGAGACCTTTTTGATTTGCTTTCAGCATATCCATGCTTCACAGTGCAATTCTCTATTTCTTTCTCTCCATATCTAGGAAAAAAAATAATAAATGCCACTGTGACACATTTTCAGAAAGTGACAACATGGTTTAGAAGCTGTCAGTACCTAAAGAAGAATTTCAGTTCTGTTTTGTAAGCTGTGATTATCATGATCATTTTACTGATACATATATGGATTTGACATCTGCAGCCTTTTAAATAATATGGTCAGCAAAATTGCTAGTATGTAGGTCAATTTAACCATTTCTTTCCAGGATTTCTGGTGTTCTGGTTTTTTTTAAATCTTATGCTCTGTTTATATGTTGCTTCTTCCCTGTAGGAAACAAAGGAGAGAAGACTTGGAAGATATTCAACAAACCCAGTTATAAACTCAGGAACATCTTATTACTTACTATATTTCCTCAAGGCAATCATATAAGTAACTCTGACAAAAAGGCTCTGACCCAAGAATTAAAGCAGAGACCAGAAATATTTCTCGTACTGCTTTAGGTAGGTTAAAAAAGGTTAAAAAAAATATTTGTTTAATTGTAACTCTTATCATATATATCTTGAGATGACAGGACTAGTAACAAGCTGCTGCTGACCTGGTGTGGGGAGGGGGACGGTGCAGGAGCTGCATGGGCAAACACAGCTCTGCAAGGCACACACACCTTGCTTGCGCATGAAGGTACAAGCCAGTATAAATCTGGATAATCACAGGATAATTTGGGTTGGAAGGGACCCCAGGCTCAAGACTGGTCAGGTTACATAGGGATCTGTTCACTAAGGGTGTAGTCTTATATATGTCTCACACTTTGCTTGGAAGACAATCAATTTGGGCCTGAATATGACCTTATGTGAGTAACCACATCACAGAGTGAACTGTTTGAAAATGTGATTCCCCTTAAGCATGCAGGTGGCCCTGATGAAATTCAGTTGCCCTTGAAAAATCCCCATGGAGATTTGTACTGAACTGACTGCACATGACAGCAGTGCAATCTGATACACAGCATAGGTGGACCACCTCAGCAGTGTGTTAATTTGTTCATTACAGAAATCTCCAAAACACTGGCTAGGCAGTGTCACCACCCCTTGATTACCAACAAAATATTTTTGCTAATCACAAAGATAAACAAGCAAATGATATGTGGTTTGCCCCAAGATTTTATTTAGTAAAATGGAACTAATTGTTCTAGGCTGGAGATCTGTAACTAAACTCACTTTTGAAGCAATTTTGAAAAGTGTTTTTCAGACCAATAATTGTGTGTGTGTGTGTGTGTGTTTGTGATATGGTTGGCTGGGTTTCAACTTGGTTCTGCCATTTTAACATATTAAGTACAACTTTTTCAGGAAAATAGGTCTGTCTGCTCTTTTCCATTTTGAAATCAAGGGGGTTGCTCAAACAGCCAACCACAAGGACTGCAGATATTACACAGCTCTGAACCTGAGTGCAGCAGTGTAAGTGGTGTAAATGATGACCACAAGGTAAGTGCCACAGGATTTGTAGACCTGTGCTAGACATTCATGCCATGCATGAAGTACCTCCCCAGACCCACATAGTGCTGATAGTGGGTCTTGAACCAGAAGACACCAAATTCAAATGAAAGTTAATGGTCTGCAGGTATCTGTGTCTGTGTCTCTATGTGTGTACACAGAGATATTTACACATATAAAAAAATAAAGGCCAGCTCCATTCTAACACCAATTTAAAGGTAACTTGGTTTTCTATAAATGCTGGTTTGTGCCTGTTCCTGAAATCCACCTACAAATAGCCAAGAACTAAAGAATCCTGGAAAACTGTCATAGCAACCTTTCAGAATGCAGTTGGGAAGCCTGTGCAATATTGGTAACTTGTTTCAAAACTGACATCCAAAAAATCAAGTTTAACATCCAGTGCTTTTCTGAATCCAGACCATTCACTATAACAATCACTTGCCTATGCCCTTGCTGCACGACCAATTTTTAACCCATGAGATGCATTCTCAATAAAAATTGCCCCTTGAAATTTCCTAAAATAATGTATGCTGTCTCCCTCTCACATGAAACTACAGCACTATTTTTATTAAGCAGTGCTAACAGATAAGAGCTCTTTCCCCTTTCCAGTCTTCTTTGTAAATAGATTTTTCCTATAAGAAATCATGACAAGAGATTCCTTTCTGGAACAAGTACAACTCTGTGTCAGATTTCAAGGATCTTGTTCTCATTTTCCAGTTGCTGTATAAATGAAATAACCGTGGACACTCAGTGAATGACTACACTAATCAGAAGGTCTTCTAAATTATTAACAGTTCATTGCACTACTAAATTTATTATTACCTACCAGACTTTACACAGGGATGCACAGTAGATCAGCTGCTAATTAAGGGCTAAACACCCAGCTGAATCAAATATAGTGGAAACATTCTACCTGAGAGAACCTAGTGGTCCAGTTCTGAAGGTCTGTTGTCTAAGGCAGCAACACCTTTTATTTAAAGCAAAACCAATCGATGAAACCAGATGTACAGTTCTAGTGCAAGAGATTGCAATACTGTTGCTTAAAGTATTCATTGTACATATTGTCTGCTTCAACAAAATCTCCCAAATGTCATTTTCCCTATTTTTTTCATCCCAAAACTGCTGTGACTCTACTGGAGCCCCAGACAACGGGACAACACTCCTCATAGAGGAGCCAGCACACCCACTCCTGCACAGTGGTACCCTCACGCAGCAGAGCATTCATCTCCTCCCACTGCCATTTGCACCCAGAAACACCAGCCTGAATTTTCACTCAGGGCTCAGGCTCAGGGCTCAGGACCTCACGTGCTGCCCTTGACATATATTGCCCATAACCACACAGCTGCTGTATGCCTCTGTGATGTTAGACCTAAAAGGACCAAAGCACTCAGAGGTCAAGGCTGTTATTACATTTTACTTTGCTGCAAGAAGTGCAGGTTGGTCTACGCTTGTGCTCACTATCAGGGCTGAGTGTAAAACCTGATATGAAATAAGCAATTATAATCTCTCTCTGCTTCTTATGGCAGATTTTCTGTATTCAAAGTATATATAGAAAAATATTTTGGGTTTTTTAAAATATTTTCCTCTCTGTATTGACCCCAGTAATAGAGTCATCTCTTCATTCGCTTTCCAACTTGGATTTGTAAAGAAGGTGAAGATCCTCTCACTCTTTCCTCATGGTCTGTTTTACATGATGTTCAGCTTGAGAGAGTGCAAACATTCATGAACATTGAAGGAAAGCTGGCTAAAAAGGATGCAAACACTGGGAAGCTCCTTTGGGTTTTTTCATTCCATAGATCCAGCCGCTCCCAGTTTAAAATTAGTGCATGTGTTTTTTCAATCCTTTTATCCTGCTGGACTCTTGCAGACAACAGCCCCACACAGCATACGTATGTTTCTCTTTTTTGCCCTCTTTTTCACTCTCACACAAACCAAAATCCAGACAGACAGACAGACACATAGACACACACACACACAAATGTACACATGCATACAGAGTCACAGATTGTCAACAGCTTTAGCAAAGTAAAATATAAATGATAATTAGAAGCATGTGATCCTAGAAAAGCAGCACAGAAAGTAAAAGGTCATCTTTTTTCCAAATGACCTAATTAGAAAAGCCTGAAGTGTTGGCTGCAATAAAATGGTTTTACACAGCTTTTTAACATAGACTTCCTGTTTTAAAACAACACAATTTAGTGCTCATAAAGGAAAAAAGAAAACAAAAAACCCAGGGAAAAAAAACCAACCTGGCATATAATGCTGGTAAAATTAGGACTCACAACAACACCTGCCTCAAGAGATCTCCAGCCTTTTAGATCTATCAGCAGAGCTCTGTGTATTTGTCATCCCATAATGACCATCAAAATGCCAGCACCAGGACAGCTGCCAACGCATGAGAGAGCCTGAAGGGACACTCCAGTATCACATGTAAGAGGCACGCACAGGCAGCTCCACAGCCCCTGCCTGTACCATCTAGCTGGAGCATCCTCACCTCAGCTGAGCCAAAGGCAACGTGCAGAGGAGGGGGAGGGATGATGGAGTGAGAAGGAAAGGATCTGGAGGCATTAACAAATGCAGAAAAATACACAAAATGGAAGGTAAGGTCAGTGTGCAAGGGAAGGAATGGATGAGGATTTCTTGCCCAGGCTCACTTCAAAGAGAAGATGGTGGACTACAGTTGAGGTTTTTTCCCAGTTTACTTTCACATAGTCACTTCTCACTCCATGCTCTTGTTTAATAATTTTCTTTGTTCTGGTGAACATGCATGACGTTTATTTTTGCAAAACTATTAATCCCAACTTACTCGTCATTTAGAGAAGCTATACTCAATTTATGGCTTTTCCCCATAAATCAAACCTCTCAGGCTCGTCAGTTTTAAACAGTTTAATTATTGCAGCTGTTCCCAAGCTGTAGGGCATGTTCTCACCATAGTGGGAGTGCAGGGAACTGCAAAATCGACTCATGACAGCAGTGAGGGGAGGATGTCAGCTGGCTCCTAGGGTGGACGCAGGATAACCAAGATATTGTGGGTCTGGCCTGAGCTGATTAAAGAGAGGGACAGAGTTCATGGGGGTAGAAAGAGCTAGAGAAAATAGCTTAGGAAGTGCTGAGCTAAGACCATACTCTGTGTTACTCAAGGCAGTCTAAGCAGGTTTCTGGATGTTCAGCTGAAGAAAAGCCCAAGATTTCATATGGAAGAGAGGCTTAAAGCTGTGCAGCCATCATAAAGGTGGGAGGGACATGAAGTTTGAGTTTCTACATCCCTAGGGGCTTAGAAATTCTCTGCTCATAATGGTTTCATTGGGAATCAACAGCATTGCCCATTTCTCAGGCAATCTCCGTGTCCCATAGGATTGAGCTGGATGAAGCAGCATGGAAAAATAATATATGCTGTGCATGTTATGAGCTGCTTAACCAGTTTTTTCCAAGCTTCCAAAAGCATGTGATCGTCATTGAAAACTGCAGATGCCAAGTTTAGAGCTTTTACATTCTAGTTCTGTTTGAAAGTCAGTCATGGGAAAAAAAGAAGAAAAAAATGGAAAAACAAGAGGAAGAAAGATATATTTACTTGGTACAAAGGCATAATATTTACTTCATTTCATTGTTCTAAAATGAGTGGATTTTATGCATCAGTTTATTTGCTCTGGTTTGAGAGGAACAAATGCCAAACTTTTACACTTTATGGTAATTTTACTAAGAAAGCCACAGAAAATATGGATTGAAAAAGAAAAGAATAGTAACAACAGTAGTACAATGATATTGTGTATTAATAATGGTTACCTCATGGAAATACTTTTAGTGATACTGGGTATCTCATCCATAAATAGCCAAGATATACTTGATGCTTACAATAAACATCCCAGAATGAAACAGAGAAGCACTGGCAAGATACCGTATCATTTGTAATACAAATTATATGAACACTTAAGGTTAGAGAGTGACAATTACCATCTTCCTTATATCACACTGAAAATGTAGACATTATCCTCAAGTCTTTTTTCTTCCTCTCCATGTATGGAAGGTGCACCAAGACTCACTGAAGCAGAATCAGGTCCCTGTAAAACATTCACACGTACATGGGGCTGTGTGTTGATCTGGGGAGAATCAGGTCAGTAAGATGTAACCTGGTTTGAAGACTGAGAGGTACTAATTTTATATGCCAGTTAATGCATCAGATCACAAGGAGACTGAGGAAATGTTTTTATCTTTAAAATTACAGGCATTAATAAAGTTACTAGAATTTCCCTTTTATATAAATTTAATCATTTCAGAACTCTTAAATATCTTCACTATGTGAAAGCTTCTAAAATATGAAAGGCAATGTCCCTTTCAGAGTCACTGGAATTGCCAGCATGGGTGTGAGAAGATCAAATATGTTCTCAGGAAAAAGAACATGTTGGACAACAGAAAGGAAAGCCCTAACCACTCAAGGAGAGGTATACTATACAGGCACTCATACAGCCAGCATTTTAGCTGGTTCTGTAAAGAGAAAGACCAGCTCTGGAGTGAGGTTGCAGCCACCTTTCCTACTCACAGATACACAAGACTTCAGTTTCGAAACAATTGATATTGACCTTGCAAACTCTTCGGGAAACTTGCAAGGTGAAGTCCAGAGCAAGCAGTCTGGAAGGCCTAAGCCACAAGCACCGAGTATGATCTTGAAAAGAAGTGTCTCACCTGTTTGCTCAGAGCATCATAGCCTCTGCAGCTTTTCTCATCATTCCTCAGATGAGGTTCTGGAAACCAATGGCTGTTTAAAAAAAATAGTTGAATAAAGGACTATTGGGATTTCAGATCATGTTTTAATAATCTCAGGTTAATGGGATGTCAATCTTCTCTCTGCCCCAGGATAAGAAGAAAATGACAGAAAAAAAGCCAATTCGTTTAATGTTCAGGCTGTTAATGGAGTTCTGCTCTCTGTATTTCTGATTTACATTTGCTTGGACCACATCAGTTCATGACAAGAACATGATAGGCACAATCTACATGTGTGCTTACTCAAGACTCTTACAATTCCCTAGCAGGGTGCCAACATGCATCTCAGCTGGATAAAATTGGAGCAAGCATGCCATGATCTGAAACAAAATTAACCACTCCCTGAACTACTCCCAGAATGTTTTTCTCCCAATATACCTGAGAATAAGCAGGAAAATACGTACCTCATGATGTACGTAATGTAGCAATGAGTTACTTGGACATCCTTGCAGGTAATAGTTACTGGCCATGTACTGAGTATTTAACAGCCTGTCATTACTTTTTTGCTCTTTTCTTCCCAGGCTAATGGAGTTCCTGGGAGCAGTTCAGTAATGGAACTCTGCGGGAAGTGAGTGTCCCTGCTTTTCGTCTTCTCACCTTACTTAATCATCTCTCTACTATAGGACCTATGTTAACTATCTGGTATAGGAGCTGAAACTCTGCCAAACTATGGCAGAGCTCAGAGGGTGGGGAAGAGAAATCACAGAAACAGCAAACCACACCACTTTTTGTTTTTGCAGCATGAATTAGTCACTACTACCACACACCTGCTTCTCTTTAAAAATCAATGAGAAAAAATATCCCAATAAAATGATACAGGTGAACAACCAGATCTATGTACTGAAGTTCATGTAATCTGAACTTCTATTTTTATGATACTTTTCACTAGCATCATGTTAGTACAGCACACTGAGATTTTTATGACAGCAACAGCAATTCATTGCCTTTGTTAAAGGTTATTTGAATGTACGCATTGAACAGATCTGTAGAAAATCTACAGGATATTCCATTTGGTTTGTATGACTCAAGCTCACTGTAGACTGTACACTCACAGCTTTCCATTTCTGCTGGAAATACTACAAGATATATATTTTTTAAATTAACTATAATGTGCAGATATGGACACTGAAGGATGCCCAGCTCCTTCCACTTCTCATTTTCAGTCACCCACTCTCTTGCCCTTTCACACACATGTTTCATTGATCTGAATTCTGCATTAATTTTCATCAGAAAACAGATTCAGCTGATCACAGAAAATTACTCATTCCAAAGGGGAAATATTTTTGCTTTGTTTGGCAGTGGGATGCAGTTTTAACAGGTTTGGGCTTTCAGAGTTCACATTTTGTAAGCTAACTGTGCGACTTGAGTGAGGCAGTATGAGCAGAGAGGCAGTAGAATATGCACAAACAGCTCTATAAAATAAAGTTATTGAAATATTAATTGTTTCATTACCTCAGTATCATGTTTATAAAGCTTCTCACTTCATAGAAATCCTGTGTACAAAATAATCCCTCAGTTTCGTCTTGGTCTCACGCTGTGCAGATTTTCACTTTCTTCTTAACACCAAACCAGAACACTGGTAGTGTCTTTCATTGCTGTCTGATCATTAACACAACCTGCATGGTTTGCAGGTTATGCACAAGGCACAAACTTATTTGTGCTGACCTACCAGAACCCTGAAACACTACTTCTGCATCAACATAAAACACTGAGTGGCAGCCTCAGTGAATTAAAGCCCACATTCAGGTTGGACTAGCAAGCATCTCACTTGTGGCTGACAAAGAAGGAAACTTCGCAAAGGTTATCTGTGCCTCAAAGCCAGCACCAGACCCAGGAACTTGCTCTCTGAAGCTGTCGCTTGGGGACTGCTGAATGTATATACTGTGACTGCAGTAGTGAAGCTCAGAAGGAAGTGAGGCATGCAAGAAGCTGAGCTCTCACCAGGGCCTGGTAGGAGAATAATGCAGAAGAAAATAATTCCTTTCAAATTTTTTCTTTACATAAACAATTCAAACAGCTGTATTCCTCAACTTCTGGGAAATCAAACACAGAGGTAGTTCCTGGATGGTACAAAACTCATCCAGCAGGTGCAGGAGACTGGGAGGGAACTGGGGGGACCCTGTCAGTGCACCCATGGGGAAATAAACAGGGAAGCTACTCCAGGTGTAGCAGAGTAAGTTGCTCCAAATCTGCAGTGGGTGGGGGTACAGCTCTTGTCCCACAAACAAATTCTTCTCTGATACAATATGTTTAGAGCCTGCATTTAGGAGGGCTGTACCAGGTTTCTCCACTTTTCATGGAAAAGTGAAGAAAAATGCTAGGCTCCATATAAGCAAATGGCAGCACATGAGAAACACAATCTTGTGAGAACGCTGGACAGCCATCAGAAAATTGTGCCTTCACTTATTACCAAAGGTTTTAGTCCAGCAACAATAAAATACGCCACCAAAATCGATCTCTGAAGCTACAGCCACTCCAGTGTATTGCTCCTCAGCTTGAAGCAGTTGTGTCCAGAAGCACAGATTGTGGCATGAGGAGAGCAGGAGGCCATAAACTTGACTTTGGTTTTTTAGACCTTTGGAAAAATGTCTAATCTTTGCTTTGGGCAGGCAGCCCTGCCTCGTACAGAAGAGGTCAGCAGGACAGTGATGAAGCTTCTGGAAGTCACAATAATTACTTAAACAAGATCTCCCTGTTGTTTTAGAAAAGGTGTACAAATGCTGAACAAGAATCTCAACTTTTTTTTTAGAAAACTTCAAAGTTTTTTCCTTAGTGTTATTTGAACTAAATAGCATTCTCCTGAGAAAGATGACAACTTGACTGGAACATGCCAATGAAACACAGATGCAAAAGTTACAGCTCGTTAATATTAAGAATTGTGTCTATCTGAATGAGGGTCCTTTACAGGTGAAAAACCTCTTTTGCACCTTTGCATGGCTCGGAAAGGAATGTTTTCTTCTTTTGGCAAGAATTCAGGTCTATTGTTTAATAAATGAACCACAGAATGGTTTCGTTTGGAAGAGACATTAAAGATCATTTCATTTCCAACTCCCCTGCCACAGGCAGAGACACCTTCCAACTCACCAGGTTTCTCAGAACCCCACCCTGCCTGACCTTTAACTCTTCCAGGGTTGAGGCATCCACAACTTTTCTGGGCTACCTGTGCTAATGCCTCACCACACTCACAGTAAAGAATTTCTTCCCAATATCTGACACAAACCTATCCTTTTTCAGCTTGAAGCCATTCCCCTTTGTCTTATCACTCTTGTCAAAACTTCCTCTCCAGCTCCCTTGTAGCCCCTTTAGGCACTTGAAGTTGTTCTAAGGTGTCCCGGGAGCCTTCTCTTCTCCCAGCTGAACAACCTCTTCACAGGAGAGGTGCTCTAATAGTGTTTCATGCTAGGGATCTATAAGATCATAATCATAATTTATTGGAGGTGGTAGTGAATTACTAATTACCATTAACTGGTTTCTGAAAAAAACCTTTTCTTTCCACTAAATTTGTTTTTTCCTTTTCTTCTGAAGGAGAATATTTACATGTTGATCAAATCCCTATTAATTTGTCTCCTCGTTTGTTGATTTTTTTTTCTTTCAGATGGACTATTATCTCATCATTTTATGGCACTTTTTACAGAATTTTCTGTACTTTTAAAATATTCACTGGTCCTTTTAATTTCTTTGAAGTTGTTTTTTTTTTACTTTAAAGCTAAATAAAATTTTGTTCCAAATAAAATATTTATAGATTAAGATTCATACACAAAATCTCTCGTATCTTCATCTAGAATTCCGTGCTTGGGATGAGCTGCACATGTTGGTTTGACTTTTGGATTTTTCAACATTTTCGAAACTGATTTTCAAAATTAATCACCTGGCCAGTCAGGAGTAAAGTTACCCAGTTTGTATAGGTAATTGCAATATTTTGCTGTGAAGTCTCAGGGGTCACTTCTGTTTTGTTCAATATGACAGGGCAAAATCCAATTGATTTCCAAGGCAGGAGCAGACTAAGAGCATGTGGTTGTTCAATTCTCACACCTGGATAATCGTTAATTTTTAAAAGTGAGGCGTCAGTCTTCTAAGGTCACTTTACTGCCAAGCTTCCAAATTACAGGTATCCAGGGCTTCCCTTGAGTTTTGTAAAGCTATACAATCAACCCAAACATCTTTACCACTACTTACGAAATGAGTAAGCCAGTGTCATGATGTGCTGGACACAAGATGTGCAGACATCAGTCACGACTCAGAAAAACAATTAAAATCTATGTAGATTTCTATTATTCATGTATTTCTTTTCCCCAGATTCACACTATCTTATTTGTAGCTGAATTTAGGTCTCCACATTCAGTTTACAGACGAGCATAGCTCAATTTATTACACCAGCTAATTTAAGTACACAACCCCATCTGAAATATATTCTAGAATGGCTTTACACATAAAATAGCTGGGGATGAAAAATTAAGAGATTTAGGCCTATTTGTTCTTTTCTTCGAAAAGAACAACAGAGTGAACTTGAAAAGAGGACATCTAAGTTGAATTCTTGACTTTGCCAAAAATTCCTTATGTTCTCTTGGGAATTAATTTCATTTTTCACTGACTCTGCTTCCTGTCTTTGAAAGGTTTCTCTCTTGTTTTTCTCTCCCATCTATTTAGATCCTTAACACTTCCTTGGCCTCTTGCTGTTTCTAATGATCTTAATACCTCCAGATACCAATGTGATACAAGTAATAACCACAGCCTTCTCATTATTTCTGCTGTGACAGTGTGATATGGACTAAGTCTGATGGGTTTATGCCAAGGTCACATAGGGCTTTTGGGTGTTGAGATGCTTTGGGAGAAAAAAATATAAAAGAAATAGTATTGCTTTATGAAAATTTGTTATCAGCCAAAGACTATAAACTCTGTATACCTTAGTTTCTCCACATATACAGGGGGAAAAAAAAAAGAAAAAATAAAGAAACAAAAGCCTTTATATTCTAGAAGGGACTATGAGTGGTTATCCTCCTATTTTCAAGAGGGTCTTTGTTAATGGGTGTAATGTCCAAATAAAATAACCAAAACACCAAGAACAGAGTCTAATTTTTCCCATCTTGTGAATTTTGGACTTCAGTTGTAAGATCATGTTTTTTTCCTCTCTGATCCCTAAATCTGTGACCAGCTGCAGTAAGGCTTCTCAAAGCTCTTTTATGACTGAAAAACAAAAACCAGAAAAATTTGAATTGGGAAGTAAGGAAACACTTTCAGGATATTAGGAAGCACTAAAGGAAAATAAATGGAAGACAGATTCACATTAATATGTGTGAGCTCATAAAGAGGTTTCCTTTTCAAATTCTCCTCCAAAATGTTAGTCTACATAATGAATTGGACTAACAGGTATGCTATACAGGTGTGATAAAAATGATGGGTTAAAAATCTACGTGGAAAAATAGTGACAAGACAAAGTAACAGTGATTTGATCTTTCATGTGAATATTCAGTTCAGTCTGTGATGAGAAATAATATTAATGATGAGAAGATATAACTGTCAAAGAGTCCAGGGAAAGAAACTTAATGGGAAGGAAAATGTTATTCAGACCCCAATGCTTACAATAAGTAAATTATTACCAACTTTGATAAAATTGGACAATTAAAATGTAGAAATGCCATAAAAGCATGTAGATTCTCTAGCATGCAACATGAGCTGTTGCTTAATAATAAAGGACCTGTGTTAGTCTAAAACTTTCATAAACAACATCTTCTTATATTGTCCTTTGCACTCAGAAAATTATCCCATTTTTCAAGAGATCTTTTCTTAGGTTGTCAATAACAGAGTAGAGTTTTTTTGAAAAGGCTTTTGAGAGATAATCTTCTAAATTTTTAAGGACTGACTGCACTTTTTATTTGATAGTAGCAATTTTACTTTTAACTCCATGAAAGTTGCCCTTGTCTATGATGAGGTATATTAAGGATGCAAAGGTTACATAGGTACACAAGGGAGTCTGTGGTGTGCACAAAGGATATATACAGGTTATTCAGGACTGCATCTGCTGATTTTCAGACTGATAATGAACTGGTAGCTGACACACTGTCAGACATCTTTTAAAATGTACACAAGTGATAATATACAGGTGATGCATTTTACAGCAAGGCTGGTGCAGACAGCCTTCAGGGTCCATAAACACTAACTCAAGTCATGTCCTGGACTCACTCTGAAGACAGTCCTGATGTCTTATCCCACCAGCTGCTAAGAGTTAGGGGTCCATTAGGCTAGAAATCTGAAAAGTACCCAGCTGTGAACCTTTGTGTGTCTTTGCTTTATGCACCTACTGTAAGGAGACTTCAGATATGGTCCTAGGGCACTTGTTTGAGGTGAGACTTTGTTTTCTTTTGGTAATGGTGAACATGTTCTTACATATTGCAGAAGGGATATTCACAAACAAGAACCCCTGGTGGGAAAACCTATTCCAAAATTGTTCTGTGCAAGAGAGCATGTTTTCCTGCCTGCAAAAGTCTCTTGGTTTGCTTTTACAGAAAATTCACAGTATACGTAGAGGTTCACCCAAAAACAAGGGTACCAAAGAAAAATCACAGCTTTCACTTCCATTGCAGACCTGATCCCAACAACAAATATTGAATGATTTTCTCCCCATGACCTGGAAATTTGATGGAATGTATAGAATTAACAACAAAAGAGAATGGAGAATTCTAGTGACATCTGATACAAAGATGTATCTCAATATCTCAAACAGGTTGAATTGCAACGAGACCTGATATTAACCAGTTACTGAAGAAGATATTCTCATCTAGAAAATCCTTCCAGAAATGCAGTCAGCACAAACTAAATGGTCAGTGAGAAAAAGCCAGCACAGAAGTGACATCCTTCTGTTCCCAGAGGTTTGATCCTCTCCAACTTATTTTTTCCTGCTGAAATGAGACCCAGCTAATAAAGTTCTCTATAATGTATTCAGATTCCTGTGGTAACAGTGGATGCTTCTTTTATTTTTGCATGACATTTTTTCAAAGTCAGCTTTATATGCAGGATTCCTGCCTGCCAAATATCTGCCCCATTTGAAATCTATATCTAGCCTGAAACATTTTGTTTTGTCCTTTGGTTGACCGTCTGCGCCACTGAAAGAGATCCTTGTGAAGAAGTGCCCCTTTGCTCCTGTGGCTACCAATACTGTTCCAGAGTTTCCACGGGTGATGCTATTATATTGCTGCAGCCACTCTATGCACCCTATTGAGTAATTTATTGGCCAAGATCCTAATAGTGGAAAGCCCTGTCTAGAATCCTGCTGAATTTTAAAAGGTAGGAATATTGCACTTCCTAACAAGCAACCATTAATGATAACCAACAATATAATTCTTATGGAATTATGTCTTGCACATGAATGAAATTCCCAGGCATAATAAAAAGCAAACCAAATAAGTTAACCTCTTGTGTGCTGTGCTTCCTGGTGCATAATTACAGTGTAGTGGAAAGAGCATGACCCTGTAGCTCTCCAACACTATAATTAGCATTCCCCATACTGAAGGCTATTGTCTGGAGGACAGTTTTGTCTCTCCTCTATTCTGACTTGTGCAGAATTATACCCTTAAATGTGAGTTCATGGCCCTTTCTCAAAGCCAGCCTTTTGTTTTCAGTGTAGCCCCAAAATCAATGGACTGGCAGGATGTGAAGCATACACCCACAGGGTCAGTTTGATGCTCATTCACTAGATACATACAGTGCATTGTAAGAATCTATATGAGATAACAATGGTTTTCTACTTTTCTAATGTAACCACATGAGATTAGGACATTCGGCAGAAAAACGCTGCCAACTCTTTATGTCATCCTATTAATTGTTAGTAGCAGTCTGTACATTTTTCTTAGATTAGAGAGCAAAAACCTGCTCAAAAATCTTCCTGTTTCTCTTCTCATATATAAATGAAGCTGTGCATTGTACCTCATTAAAACAAACGAAGGCACCTCATTAACACTCACCCAGAAGTAGTTTGAATGTCAGAATTGCAAGTCTGTATAATTCTGACAGGAAAATTTTACCAAAGGAAAGCTCAATTTAATTAAGGAGACGCTGACAGGTTTTAGCAAAAGATTAGCTATCAGAAGTTTAGAATTCTGCTTAGACTGAGGTCTGATGAAAAATCATGATCCTTACCACAATCTGTTTTTTTAGTTAAAAATTTCTGCCATTATTAATGAATTTGATTTTTTGAATTGTTTTTATTATCTTTCTTCTCTCCAAGATGAATTCATGGACCTGCACAAGTACATATGTAACTGTGGGTAAGTTTCACTAATTTTGGCACCAAAATGACCAGTCTTATTTTGAAAAGTGAAGTTCATGTAAAGCCCCAAGTGAGCTCAAGCAAAGGAAGTCAGCTAGAAAAAAGGCTCAGATAGATGTACTGTTTATGAAGTAATTTTCTCATGGGACTCTGACCAGTGCAGTGGTGGTCAGCACTGTTACAAGTTAGGCATTTATTTAAGAATCTGGCAGGGAGCAAAAAGTTTAAGACTCCTGTTGTTGAAAAATCTTGCATTAGATGTTGTATGTAAAAAAAAGTATTTTTTTGTTATAGTTTTTATATTTTCTGTTAAGCTGGTGTAAGAAAACAAAAAAAAAACCAGATCTCTTTTACTCCATTTATTTTCAGATTCCCAAATAAATAGGAATACCATAGTTCAGACCTCTAAAACAAGCCTCTGAAACTGAGACACAACTGCTGCTGCCTGACCTGAGACATCGCCATTACATGTCTGTTACTGTGCAACTTTATATTAAATTTACTTTGTCTACCTAGAATTAAAAAAAACCCATGCCACATCCAGTTTGAGTATAGTAATACCCATCCATTCAATTTGTCTTGAATGAACTTTTTGTGCCTAGAAGGCCAAAAAGCAGGCATCACCTAAAACTGAAGTCTACCATTAGTCATACCAGAGAATTACAGACAATTTATACCATAGAATCACAGAATCACAGAAGTGTGAAGGGACATTAAAGCTCACATAATTCCAACCCCACTGCCATAGGCAGGGAGGCTTTCCACTACACCAGGTTGTTCAGACCCCCATCTAACCTGGGCTTGAACACTTCCACAGCTTCTCTGGGCAATCTCAGCCAATGCCTCACCATCCTCACAGTGAAGAATTTCTTCCTAACATTCCCCTTTCAGTCTGAGCCACTCCCCCTTGCCCTCTCACTCCATCACCTTCTCAAAAGTTCCTTGTCAGTGCTCTTCCAGCCTCTTCTTTTACTGGAACCAGAAGCCATTCTAAGATGTCCCCAGAGCTTTGTCTTCTGCAGGCTGAACAGCTCTAATTCCCTCAGGCTTTCGTCATAGCAAAGGTTCTCTAGCACCTTCACAGCCTCCTCTGGATTGGCTCCAGCGGGTGCACTTTTAGGGTCCTTACACTATGCATGCTCTGATGAACACAATCACGCTCCAAAGTATGCTGAGATGGTGCTCACCTTGTCAGTGTTATCTGGAGTCGGAGCTTTAGACCCTGCCAAACCCATGTAATGAGTCTTTGTAGTACAAGCATAGCTAGAATTCCCCCACTTTTACCTGGGGTATCCAGCGGACATAGGCAGCGCCTTAAAGGTAAAAACACAGAATCTGATCGCTGTCACTTTTCCCTCATGTGGCCCCTTTTGACTCATTTCCTATCTTATTAATAGCCAGAGCTGACCAAAGGGTTTACATTAATTAACACAATAAAATTTAGCCTCTGTTCCTAATCTGCAAGCAAATTACGATTTTTTGAGCGAATTTCTATTCAAGTTTATCAAATACATGTTACACAGTTAGGTTACTTCACAGCTGAACACAAATAGCTCCACAGGCATATTAGAAGATCAAGTCCTGAAAGTTCACATATACTTTTTAATTGTAGCTAATTAACTAGGAGTTTTAGCCTTGTTTTCTGTGTGAACGTTGAGGAACAAGCTGTACAATTTTCAACCATTCTGGTTCTTTATTTCTGAGACTGATGTATTACTAATTTATCTAACTCCATGAGGTAAAACAAAATTATTTTTCCTAGTTTATATTTTAGTTTTGCTCTGAAGAGTGAAACATTCAAAAATTCATAAAATTTTTTATTGAAATAAGAAATTTCTTTTTAGCATTCGTATAAAATCTAATAGCTTTTTTGTTGTTTTCATAACACATGGTTCACACTACACTTGTGCACAGCCCTTATGGCTGGCCCTACATTAGAACTTTTATATTAAATTCATGTTAAAAAATTACCTGCTCAGCTAATTGAAACAATAATTTTCAATAAATTGACATCCAAAAAAGGCTTCCATTTTCTCTTTATCTGGAATCCAAGATTTTTTTGAATGATTTCTTTATATTCTATCAGTTGTACTTTTACACAGTTAGACAAGTTAGATCCATGTGTTAATGATAAGGAAGTCAGTATTGTGCAATTTTCATAATTTTATATTAAATACATAAATAGCTATACTTCATGAGAATTTTTAGCTATTGTACAAAGAGGCTTTTAAGTCACATAGCTAATGCTTCACAGATTTGCTTCTTTTATACAGAGAAAAGAACTGATATTGAATTTGTTTCCATTATTCAGTGCCAACTGAAAAAACAATAATATTGACCTGGTCTTTAGCATCTGAAGTTCCCAGTCCAGTGCAGAAGTTAAATGTCTTTGCTCTTTCATTGTGTAATGCAGAGAATGTGGTGGGAATAGAATAGCAAGGCAACTCAGCTGGAAAATGCCTCAGATAGATGAAATATTTGTTGAGCAGTTTTCTCATGTGAATATGCCTCTGGTTGGTATAGGCCAGTCACTAGTCCATGGCATTTGTTTTATCTTTGGTCTCAAAGATTTCTTCTCAAGGAAA
Source organism: Grantiella picta (assembly GCA_013397955.1). Lineage (NCBI taxonomy): Eukaryota > Metazoa > Chordata > Aves > Passeriformes > Meliphagidae > Grantiella > Grantiella picta. The sequence continues at coordinate 769,557 of VZRM01003474.1, forward strand.
AAATGCTGTGTAAGGTGTGTGTAACTGTGGAGACAACAAAGCAATGTCAGTTTTAACAAAAGCTCTGTCGTTCATAAGGCTAACAGAAAAAGAGTCAAGTTTTAATATTCTCAGTGGTCCTTTTCTTCAGATAAGAATTTTATAACAAAGGAATTTTAAGGCAGGTTCCCATTCTTCTACTCTGGTAGATTCATATTTATTATTGCCAACAAAACATCATTTTACATTTTTTAGAGATGCAGACTTCAAATATGATAGTGTTGAATTTAAAATTAACAACAACCACTATATTATTAAAAAACATGTTTTCCCCAGATGTGCTGATGTCTCAATAGAATCTTTGTGCAGAAAAGGAAATAAGGCACATATAAGTGTTTATCAGCTTTGCAGCTTACAAAACCAATGTCCTGAACAAAGACAGCAACATATCCACTGGGTGTTATCTGATCAAAAATATTTCATATGTACAAATCAAAGCTAGGAGGAAAAAGAGCCATATAAAGATGAGATAGATGAGAAAGCAGCCACATTAGGAAGGCTTCTCCTATTTAAACAGTCAGGCTTTAAAAAAGGACAAAATGAGAGCTAAAAGAATACCCCCTCAGGGTTCATATTCTCACAAATAGGTCTCTGAATCAGATAAAGATACATAATGATTCTGTTTTCCAGCATGATGTGGACACTAACCTCTATGCAGAGCATATTTGAAGGTGTGTGTGAACAAAAAAGAGAGCTAAGCCTAAAAAGGCAAACAGGCTGCGATTTGATTCAATTAATATTACAATTAATGTTTCAAAATTAAATATATTATTATGAAAAGAAAGACTGCAGTATGTTAATGCACAATACCTGTGCTATCCTAATTTACTGCTGACCCACATTGAGTACGAACAGCATCTGTGCGTTAGTCGTCTCCTGGATGTGGCAGTAACACAATGCAAGAGAGAGGGTGTCTCTCTCACACGCCGACAAATTTCCCAGGGAAAAGTTGCTCAGTTACTGGCACTTTCCTCTCCAAGATGACCATTCTGGAGAGTCTTTCAGTTCTTATTTATAAGCTATTTTTGTCTCCAACCGTAAAGGTTCAATAAATAGTTCTATCGCTACTGGAACTGAAGAGGCTGGCTCATTTGTGTATCCCCTTTGGCTTACTTTCATGCTTAAGATGTCAATTCCGTGTGAAAAATTTCTTGAGGCAGACACATCTATCATCACTCTCCTACCTATATTCTTGGGTTTCTGGAGAATATCAGATTATACCATCACAACAATCCTCACAGCATATTTAGATGGTTTGTTACCTCTTTCCACAAAATATGCATGTATTTGACAACCTTTTTTTTAACATATTAATTTCTTGAGCTTTACAATTTACAGTTTTATATCCAACCATTTGCCCCTGAATAATTTGGAAACAAAAATTGCTATTAAGTTTATAATAAAACAGAATTGCTCGTATCACATGATTTTTTAAATTCAGTGCACTTAAAAAAAGTTATTTAAAATACAAAACAGCATTACTGCTGGCAGCACCAGGACAGTTTCAACATTTGACTTGCCACAGTGATTTTCCAGGGGCTGTTTCCAAATAAAAAAAAAAATTCCATTGCTGGGAAGAGAAGAGGGAAAATCAATAACTGTGGCAATGGAAATCAGTCCTAAGTGATTCTTATTTAATTCTGTATCTTTCATTTATACAATGTCATTTGTCTATGTGTTTTAAAAGAATGATAATTAGTAATCTCTTTATATGCTTAGAGGAGCAAAAAAGTCATTGATACAACTGAATTAAATACAGTGGAAAGACAAACCTGCTTGGATTGGCCACAGTACCAAATGCATCCATGGTCTTAAATGCAATAGGAATTACCTACTTCCTTGGAAAAATATGAATCATAGAACCACAGGATTGCTCAAGTTGGAAAAGACCTTTGAGACCATCGAGTCCAACCCCTAACCCAGCACTGCCAAGCCCATGACTAATCCATGTCCCCAAGTGCCACATCTACACATCTTTTAAATCCTTCCAGGGATGATGTCTCCACTACTTCCCTGGGCAGCCTAAGAGAGGATTTTTCAGAAATGTCAATGATTTGGATGGGCTGCAAGGGGCTACAACACCTTACCAAAGCTCAAGTGATCTCAAACATGTTGGCTTGTGATTGTTATGCAATTTACATGATAGTCATTACCAGCTTGCTTAAAGCCAATTCAGAGAGAAGCAAGACAAGACATCAGAGCCAGGCAATCTTTTACAGACCGAGTTTAAATGGCTTTATCAGGAAGGCAGAGATGCTTGTAATGAAGTGTTAGCAATCTGCAGTGGAGTTGTACACACAGATGGGTTTGTGACAAACTCCTTAGACAGGTCATAGAATCATAGAATAATTTAGGTTGGAAAAGATCATTGAGTCCAAACATTAATCCAGCACTTTCAAGCCCACCACTGAACTGTGTCCTTAAGCACTATATCTACACATCTTTTTGAAGATTTTCCGAGGATGGTGCCTCCATCATTGTCCTGGGCAGCCTGTGCCAGGCCTTGACCACTGTTTTGGTATGGAAATTTTTCCTAATATCCAAACTAAAACTCCCCTGGCTCAACTTGACATTGTTTCCTCTTGACCTTTCACTTGTCACTTGAGAGCAGAAACCAGCTCTGACCTGGCTACAACCTGCTTTCTGGCAATTGTAGAGAGTGAGAAGGTTTCCCGTGAGCTTCTTTTTCTCCAGGCTGAATAGCCCCAGCTTCTCCAGCAGCTCCTCACCAGGCTTATTCTCCAGACCCTTGCCCACCCCTGTTGCCCTTCTCTGGACTCGCCCCAGCATCTTAATGTCTTTCTTGTCATGACGGGCCCAAGACAGAAGCCAGAATTCCTGCTGGTGGCTTCAAAATCTTGCACTGAAAACTGTGGAGAATGGGATGGTTTGAATGCACACTGTAGAAGCCAAGGTGTGTCCAAAAAAGTCTTTCAATTTGTAACCTTCCCTTGGCAATGTACAAATCATTTTGAAGCACAATAACATGTCTTGTAAGTAGGTATCTATGGGATGAAGAAAACATCGGAGGCAGTCTCATTCAGAGTGGAACAGCGTGGACATTCTTATGGGCATGAGAAGATGAATGTGGAATTACTCTGTAGTTTTCTGTCTATGGTGGTGATGACACAGGCTGTCTGCAACTCTTACTTATTTTCAGTGTTCTGGGGCTTTTTAAGAAAAAACCTTAGTAGAGTTTATGCATCTGATAATTTATTTGCTATGCATATTACAGATAACTGGCAGTGTAAGTGCAGTTAGTTTTTAGATTAGATTAGATTAGATTACATTACATTACATTACATTACCTTACAGTAATTTCATTAGTATAGTATACTTACAGCACACCAAACAAGTTACGATTTATTTTTCTGATGAAAAACAGGGAAGGAAAAGGTATCAGAAGAGGGAAAAAGAGGAAAATTCAATTTTTCTTACAGGGGTCAACATTCAGTCTGTGACGTGGTCAGGGAAGTAGGCACGCGTTCTGGACTTTTATACTTCTTCACAAATTATTCTGCTTTGCCTGCAGCCCATGACACTGCAAGTCACCAACCTGTGATCCTATATCCCCAGTCTCCAAGGGCCTATGGGCTATCTTCTTCAAAAGTTCAACTCATGACAGTTGCTCCTTCATCTTGCTCCCATCTGAAACTAGGGAGGAGGTTTTTTCTAAATAACACTTGAAAGATTGTGTTTTCTAAATTCAACTCTTACTTGCCTTTTTTCTCTAATACAATGTAAAACATGGGTGCCTTGACACTTAAAAACAATCTGTAGAGGACTATATCATCTGAAGGTACCATCAGGCTAATGATCCATGAGTCTCTGCAGTGTAAGATCTTGTTTTCAACTGTTTATGACCCTGCCAAATACATTTGTATTCATCTTTTCTCTGTGAAGTATGTTCCATTTTATTTTCCTTGCCAGCCATGTGAGATGAGTTGTCTGTTTGCATCTGGAAATCTTAATCAGTCCAATCACCTTTCATAAAAGAACAAAGAAAACTGATTTTTACCAAATGAGAAATATGAAGGAAGTATTGTAACTGGCATCCCTTGGCTCAGAGAAGCAACTATTACCTCCTCCTGCAGGTCCTCCCACAGCTGTAACCCCTGCCAACTCTTTTCTGACTTGGCTTGTAGTCAGTGCTGTGATACTCGATTGCTTTGAATCAGTGCTGATGACTGAGATAAGGGAAACAACATGAAATGCTGGGTATTAAAGATAGAACTCCTTTTGGTATGTACTTGCCAAATGTTGCTGATGCACCTGTTTTATGTTCAGAGTGGGAAGACAGTCAAAAAGGAAGTGGCTAGCTTTAAAAGAGAAGCAGTGCTTTCAATTTCTGAAAATAGCCCAGATACAGAACGGAGTAATAAGAATAGGTTACTGAGTAAATGAGTGTTTGAAATGTGCTTGGGCAGATTTCTTTGTTACACACAAATAGTATATGCAATGTTTTCAAAGAATAAATTCATTTTCATGAGCCTGGAGTGCTTCTTATCTACATCTGTCAGGGTGGAGGACTCAAGGTGCTGCTTGGTGACAGCGGGAAAAGGTTTGCAAAAAAGTCTTTTGTGAAATCCATTGCATGAATTGCCCTTTTCCACCCGATTTTCACTGCAGTTCTCACACAGATATAATGCAGAACACTCAAAATGCTAGTGTACACAAGCTAACATTCTCTGGTATACAGATTTTCTAAATGTGAAGAGAATTTTTCTAGGCAACACATTAATTTGCTCAGTACTCAACAGGAACACTGGCAGAAACTGCATTGCAGGTGGGAAAATTATAACAGGTCAGAAACTTGTAGGTGCATTAGAGAGTAGAGGAAAATGTGGTCACTGGTGAAAGAAACCTCCATTAGAACATGAAAGTCTGCAATATCCTAGGATGTTAAGGACGAGGGAAAAAGCATTCAGAGTGTGACATATCTGCTCTCCTTTGCTGGCCGAATCCATTTAGATGGTACACAAACGTGTTTTATAATGAAGTGAACAAAGATTTTCCACACCTACTAGGGTGGTAACCCTGGAGCTATGAAAGAAAGAAAGAATCTCTTAGAAACCACAGAACACTTGTTAGTACTTAAAAAGATTGTATAAGCCAGGAGAAAAGGTATTTTATGTCGGCTAGTTGAAAGAAAATAGAACTTACTAAGAAGTATGATATGGAATTTTTTTCCTTTTTGCCCTTTTTTTTTCCTTTTCAGTTTGACCATGAGTCCCTCTGAGCAAAGCAGAGGGACCTGTGAGTTTGGTTATAGAAGTAAAAAAGAGCATGAAATCTGTGAAACTTGTACTAGAAAAGGACCCTTGATTTATTCCCATGCACATATACCTATACTCCAGTACATAATGGAATCACAGCATTTTATCTGTAGGTATATACAGAGCTATAAGGTAAATGTGGTGATTCCTCTGCCTCATAAAACAAAAACAGTTATAAATACTGATTAGTGTGGCAAGTGGACCGCCTGGTGCTGAGATTTCAAGTCTGCTCAGCTGGCAATTTCCTGAGCCTCTAGACAGCACATGGGGACTATGTGAGGGAGGGATTGAGAAGGACAAAGGACAAATCCCCAAAGACAGCACTTGAATCATTAGAACTGTTGATCAAGCCTGCCATTCCCAGGGTAATGTCAGCACCATGGGACCAGAAGAAGGAAAGGGATGCTGGTAGTGCTGCTGCTCTTTGCTGCAGCTATTTAGCTACGCTGAGAAGTGAGTCCAGAGCAGATTAACATATCAAAATCTTGAGTCCTTTGTAAAACGTAACTTTTCGCTCTGAGGTAAAATCCTACACAGTATGATATGTTAATAAACACTAAACGCACATATGGAATTTTAAAAGTAAGAATCTGCTTTCAAAAACACAAGCAGCATCTGGACATGCTGCATACAGAAAATTAAATAAGTAGCTTTGGAGAAAAATATTCAATTTAGAATACAGATATATCTAATGTTTGGAGCGCCCGGTTTTGCTTGGCACCATCTCAACTCCAGACTTTGCCATCTGAGGGTTCCTTTAGTGTTCAGGACTGAGGGCCGAATTTGGGATCAATTTGCTTTGACTATATGGATATTTAAATGCTATCCCCTGGCTCTGTGCTTATTTTCCAAAAAGGTAGAGAAATATTGTAATACTGGGGAGGTCAGAAGGCATTCATCACTACGCCTTTGGGATGTGTCTGGAATTTGTAGAGTAGGTACCACACACTTTACCAGTTTAAATTGCCAACTCCCAACAACTACTAAAAGAATGAATCTACACTTTCGAAGATCTTCTGTGTGCTTGACCCAGCTCTCAGACTGATCTTCAGTGGAGGGCGTTTTGCTAAAAACTGTTATAAATGCAGAGAGAAACGATGAAATTCTCCCACCTGCATCATCCTACAGACCCTATTCTGCATTCCTGATGCCGGGTGGTATGCCCGTCTTGGCCCCGAACTCTATCTGCCTGCATTACGCTAGGAAAACAGCAGGTATTCCTGGAATAGAGAGAAAAAAGCTAGAAACTGTTAACTGTTACCTGGAATGAGGCTTTGAATGTGGCTTTTTTTTTTTTTCTTCTAACATGCACAAGCAAAAATATAATTAATAGGTGAGGTTTTTTTAATTATGTTTGAATTCTTTAATTCTGGAATACTTTCAAGCCTTCTGTAGTATATGCTAAGGTGTGAGATCAAATGCAAGCGGGGGATTTGGGGATAGTAACGATCAGCAGGCATCATCTCTACCTGGAACCGTAAGAAAATCTCACAGAGAGACAGATCGCGAATCCCTATGCATCAACCCCTTGACATCAACAAGGCAAGAATGACCCATATCATCTAAGAATCCAACTCTAAATTCCGCAGGTGTCCAACAACACTGAGAATATGAGGTCTGGAATGCTCAGGTTTTGACTCAACCTTTTCCCTGTAGAGTTTTACCTTTAACATATGAATTTCATCTGCGTTACTACCTCTGTCCCTCACACATTCTTTTTAAGGCAGTCATTTAAAAAAGAAAAAGCTATTTTTGTAGAAATCTGAAACATTAGAAATATATTCAGAGAACTGATTGTTGTAGCTAAAATAGAACCAAAGTAAAATCAAATATTCTCTCACTTAACAAGCACACTGATAAAAAACCTCTTGCAAGGGTTTTAATATAAAAGTCTAGAAGAGCTTAAAAAAGTTGTCGCCACTTTTCAGAAACACAGTCTCCTCTGAGCCTTAAGCTACTTCTCGGAGCCTTGTGAGACTACTGAGTGCTGTGTATTTTACCAACAGCCATGGCTCACATAGCGTACTACAGGATTAACTGCCTTTCTTTATGAGGACATTGTAGCCCCGGTGGATCATGCCAATCTCTACCTCTGCCATGTCTTCCTTTGCTAGTTGGCTGAATTATTCACTGTCTACAACCTGAGTTTACACAAGTCCTTTCAAAGAAATAAAAAAGGGGATCTAGTGAGACTGGTGCAGGGAGAATGAGGGAAAAGATTTAGTCTATGAAACATACTGGGAGGCACTTGTAGATTCTTGGGTTTTGTTGTGGTAAACAATCCCTGCTATTATACAGCAGGATAATCTTCAATAATGATGATAGCTACTTAAGAGCTACACTGAGTACAATGAAAGAAAAAGAGGAATGGAAAAAGCTGAGCCAGTTTAATCCTCCTCTGATCTGTGAACGCTAGTTAGCATCAAGGTATTACTCCAGAAAACTCCCTTGGCACTGCTTGTTATTTCAACCAGGAAGATTTCTTTTACAATTACACTGCAATGATGATGCTATCAGGGTAAGAGAAGGTAGCATGAGAGATGAGAAGCAGGCATATGTGACAATCTCCAGGAAATGATTTATTATGCACAAAGTAAAATGTTTCCAAAACTAGGAGTTGTGCAAGCTTGACAAACAAGCATGCAAGCGCAGTTGCTCTGAAAGCTGGGCTGCCTCAGACAGGCATCCACCAGAGCAGAATAGGGGCTTCTGCACTTGTAAAGGTTAGAATTTGGGCTGGTATGGACACTGGTGGAAGGGAGAACATGGGACACTAACTTTCCAGTTGGGGTCACACCGAGTTACAAATTTTGATCAGTCTCCATGCAGGGAGAAGTTAATAGCTATAGAATGCACCGGTCCTAAATGGTGGTGATGCATGTAGACTGCCTCCAACCCTGACACACTCACAGCTTCTGGTACAGACTGCAATGCCATGGCCACTTTGCCTGTGCAGGAGTTGTGAAAAAGGATTGAAGGTTTAGAACGAAAAAAAAAATTTCAAGCAGTCTAAACCCATAAATTATTATCATGTACAAGGGCAGTAAGAGTAGGTTTTCACCCATCAGTCTGCTCTATCGAAGATGAGCCTATCTCTCCTCTTCCATGCAACGATCTTTTTAAAAATTACATGGGAAAAAAAAAACCAACAAAAAACACAACATCTTTGCTACAGAGACATTTTTAACAAGTGTTCCAGAAAGAGCACCAGCTATCAAAAAGGCTGCCAGGACCAGAAGGAGCCATCAATCGAACAAGTTTACATTTTAAAGTTTTTTGAGAACAGTGAAAATGTCTTTACCCTCCTTGATGGGAAAACTGCAGTGCCATAGGAAAGTAGCTATTTGCTGCTTCTTACTGAAACACATTCCTCTGAAGCAGCTCTTTAACACTGAGAATGGTGCTAGAATGTTAGACATATATGTATACACACACACACACACACACACACACACACACACATATATATTTACATTAAGTAGCTCTCCTGAGAGTTCTGCTCAGAGCTGCTTTAAGACTGTGAAGTCAGTCTGCTCTCTTTTCCCTTTGTGTATGCCATTGTTCAGCTCCAGAGCTTCTCTTTGATTATAGAGATGAGCTGGTTAATTTTTTTAAACACTTTCCTGATAGTATTTAAGAGATGGCAGAATGCATCTATCTAATTTTGACATTTATCAGATAATTCAGTCAAGTTCCCTCATGTGACACAGCTTCATTCCTTCTAAAAGAACCAGCTGCAAACAAAAGGCCACAGTATATTGTACAGCATCACTGCTCCCAGATGTTTCAAAATTAAACTGTTACGCCTCCCTGGCCCTGTGAAACCTGGAAGAAAAAAAAAAAAAAAAAAATGGAGTGACTCTTAACAAGCTGTACTTTCTGTATCTGTGCTATTTATTTCATCTTTGTGCTTGATTTTTTCTGAGTCATTTGAAAATGATTAGGGAGCTCAAATAATTGTTTCCTGGGTATATTAGCAGCACTGTAATTGTCATGTTTAAAGCTAAAGTTGGTAAAGACTGCAGTCTAGTCTGGAATATTCAAACTTCCTATGTACAACACCTCACACATAAATTTTTTGAAACTTTTATTACTAGCTTCCCCAGTAGCTCTTTTCTTTTCTTTGTTTCTTTGTCAGGACCCCAGATGGATTCAGTCTAACACTGTTCTTCATTACCAGTGGCCCTGCCTGAACTCTGGATGGAAAGGTTGTTGTCTTGCCTTTGGCCAGCATGTTGCAGTTACTACCATATGATGGCTGTTGCATACTCTCTTCTGAGTGGGAAGGTGCACAATAGGCCTTTACTTCTCTCTACGTGCAGAAAAGAACAGATACCATCTACAATGATATATAATTTGCATGAGCCTCAGACCGACTTACTGAAATAAATTATGCTTGGTGTAATTCATTGGTGGGGGGGGGGGCGTTAAACAGTTATCAGTTACCATGCCAACACTCTTTGTAAATACCACTGGTTCTCAATGAACTCCTTTTGACCCACTGGTCTGAGGTTGCTGCTGTGTGATGTACATAACTCTCTCAACACTGGTCCATTACTTCTGCTCAGGGTTGGGGGTCAAGCCTGTAGTGTAAAGTCAAAGAGAATTAGCAGCACTATCATTAACCAGCTGCAGGACTGCAGTCCAAATGACAGATCATAAAAATCCAAGGAAAGATGAATAAAATGTGAAGGAATATGCATGTATATTCTATAGTTTGAGCAGCTGCTGTGGACTATCAACATCATCAGGAGATCTCAGTGCATTAGCATAAATTCAAATGACAAATGCACAGTGCTATTCAGAGACTCATTAATTTGCAATGGGTGCAGTGCTCATGACATATTAGTGAAAAATTCAAATGTCTTTGTAGCATTGTGAGTCTAGTTGCAGGATCTAAGTTGCTAAAATGAAGACGTGTGCAATTTTTTAGCAGTTTATTAAATTATGAAGTGTGATGACTATATCTGTGCATCTTTTTAAGCAGATGAGGTCCAGTGTGCTCCAGCACCAAATTGCATGGTTTGTGTTGAAATGTCCCTGTCAGACAAATTGTGAGTTGGTGCTGAAATACCAGCTAGGTGCTGGTTGCTGCAGCATGCGGGCTGAGATCTCCCCCTTCTGGGTGAATGGCATTGCCACTGAGAACAAGGAAAAATCAGTTCTTTCAGGACTTTTTTGTTATTTCCCCATCTTGCCTGTCACATTAGCCACTGTTCATGTTGTACGATGTTTAGAAAACATATGATAGCAGAAATAAAATAATGCTATATTATTATGTGTGAGCATGATGGTTTTCTCTGTCATTCCTTATGCACAAACTTATCCTTTACATGGAGGATAACATAGATATGTAGGATATGAAAAGTCTTAATTGGGAGTAACTCGCCTTAAGCTACAGCTTTGTTTGTCTGTAAAAATGGAGAAAGAATACGTTTACATTTTTATACGGGGAACAACCTATCCATAGCACTCTTTCATAACATCGAGATCAAGCTTGTAATTATAGCATCTGATAACTGAAATACGCCCCAGTGGGGCTTATCCTCAGTGGCTCGACTCTGCCTTGTGTGTGCAGCTCTGACACACTGCTGTATCTCTCTGATCTCCACGAACACTGTGAACTCTACTGCATGTTTTTGCTTCCTCTTGGACTATATCTTAACTCTGTCTTTGTCTGTTCCTGAGTTTACATGTTTTTCTGTCCACCTGGCTGTCACATCCGATGTGGGTTTCCTTCACCAGAAAAAAATATACTCTAAGATAATTGCTAGTACTTTCTCTGGGAAATAAAAACCTTAGTTTTAAAGTGCAGGAACCACAATACCTGGCTGGTAAAAAATAGGTTGCATTTTCAAAAGCACTAGAGTTTAGCTGTACAACCTCTGAAAACTTTTGAAGCAACCTGATTCTTGGAGATAGGGGAATTAGCTGCCAGTTGCATGTCCAAACCCATTAGCTACTCTTGAACATTCGGATGTCTCTGTAAAACAAAATAGTATTTTGGATACACACCAGTCATTAAGTAGTACAATAATAAGAGCCTTAATAACATTTGCAACCTCTCCCAGCATGTCACGCCTCCAAATAAAAGGGAAGCCATTTGTCACTCTTGCTTCTCATGTGTGTCATGACACGTCCCATGTAGACCATGGTATGTCATAGCTCAAAAAAAACCCCAAACCCAAACCCAAAAAAAAAAAAAGCCAGAATATAAGAGAATGTCATTCCCATTCCTGTGAGGAGGATCACATTCCTCTGCGCCTCTTGGTATTTGGATGATCATGAAGCTTGCCAGGTGACCTGAGCTGCCAGTGAGCTATAAGAGCATGTGGAAAGTGCTATGCACATAAGGAAGAAAAGAATCAGCATATCACCAAACTAAGACTACAAATCACTATAAACTGTCCTAAAGCTTTGATTTCCAAATCCCACAAATGGATTAGGATGTTTGTCTGACCCTAGCTTCCACCCCCTCCAAAGGCTTTCCAGATAAGTATCCAGGGTGAGATCATAAAAACTTCATGAGTCTCTCACTATAGTCAGTTGAAGCTTAATCATACCCTAAAATCTTCACTAACCTTGCCCAAAACTGACATGGACATCCACATGACTTGGATTGGAGATATGGAAGCACAAGAAGGGATTTTGAGAAGGAGAGGGCAAATGAAACAGCAAGGTGTGATGCCGGGAAAGGATGTGTCTGGCTGTGCAGATACCAGGATTATTTTGGTGCCCTAGGTTTCAGCCATAAGAAACACTAGCAATTTAAAGCAACACTCAAGACTGGACTTACAGTTATTCTAGACACAGAAGCTCAAACATTCAGCCACAAAGCCTGCTCCAGGGGATTGATAAGAGGAAAGAGGCAAGAAAGAGCAGAGCCATGTCTCCATGGCTCTTTAGGGTGGGAGAGAGCAGCAGCCAACTTGGCTTTCCCCTTTGCAACTGAAATCCTGGTGTTAAGCAACAGAACAGAGCCTTAACACAGGCCTACCAAATGGATCACATACAGAGTCACTGTCTTGACCAAAACTGATGGGACAGCTAAACGTCCCTCTCTAGCAAAGAAATACTTCAGCACCCCTCTGCTGACTCTGTGTGTCGGTTGTTTCCTTCCCTTACCTCTGCCCAGGATAAGACCCGAGCCAACAGAGTGGTACCATGGATGGTTGCCTGATCTGATTGTTGGTGCCAGCAGGACCTTAACATTTAAAAGCCATGGGATCAGAGGAGACTGGAAATTAATGAGTCACCCTTCTCCTCCCACCACCCACAATAAAAGTCCTGAGGGTTGAGTTCATTAGTTAATGTCACTTACCCTGCATTCTGTAGAGAGATAAAATTTTATTTCGTGAGTATCTCTCAAAAGCCCACTTAAAGGAAACATGTCACAGGTGGTATTTCTTCAGAGAAATAACTTCTTTCATTAGCAGGCAGCACTGGACAATAGGCCTCGGTTTGAAATACAGCACTTACTCTCTGCAAACAATTGAACAGCTTTCCAAGTGCGCTTGACATTTAGGCATCAATAGAGAAAGCATTTTGTACTTAACCAAGAAGATAGTCAAAAGAAGAGCTTCATTGCAAGAAATTGATTTCCATACTGCAAAAGGCAAGGTTTTGCATTTGTTTCAGAAAAGGCCCAATTTCTTTTTCATTTTGGATTTTTGTGGTTTTCTTATACCACACCACCCAAGAGGCAAGCTACTCTGGAGTCTGCCTTTACAGTGGTGACACTGATTTCAGGAACATATTACAAGAAGAGGTACCTCATAGATGGTTGGTTGGGTGGCTGTCTGGGCAGAAACAGGACTCCAACGGGGAAGACCCATCTTAAAATCCTGCGAAATTTTTATTAACTGCAGAAGAATCCTAGCAGAGGGTGTTTGATAAGACAAATGGAAAATTATATTAAATCTGCATGCTGGCAGAACCAGTGAACTCCCTCCTCAAAAAAATCTGATCGTTGGAAAAATTCTGGTCTGAGCTTTCAAACCAGTGAAAATCCAGTCAGTCTGTCAGCTTCAAAAGTTAAACTTGGTCCAAAGTCATTAGGAAAAGAAAGGTGATAATATTCTTAAGCTTATGACACTGTTTGTGTTAACATCTTTTTTTTTTTTTGTGCAGAACATGTTTGTATTTCAATTGACAAAGTATTTACAATGAGAAGAGATATACTCACCACCAAGGGCAATTAATTCTGGGTTATAAAGTTTGTGTTTCAGAACGGGCATGAATAATTCAGTGTTAGGTTGTTTAAGTGTGTTTTGTAAAATAGAGCTGCAGCTTTTGTTTTTCTTGAAGGCTTCTGAGAAAAAAACACAGGGTTTTTTTTATTTTTTTTCTTTTTCTTTTCACTCCTGGGGACATCAGTGGCCTTTTGATGTTCTATATTGACCTGCATTTCATGCTTTTTTTTTCCCCATTAAGTTGAAGAAAATACAATTTAAAATGGGACCATTAAGGAGTAAAGAGTACGGCACTGTCACTGTGTGTCATAGCATGTCAAACAGGTTGTGGTTCTTCAGACTGCCTTAATCATGACCAGCATTGCTGGACTGTGAGCTTTTATGATCCAGATGAGCAGAAGTGGACCTACATGTAAATGCAGTACTTTTTCTTCCATGCAAGTCTAAATGAATAAATTCTGATAAATTAATTTACATAGCTGACGGGGAGGTGCATGTGGGACGTCTCTCCATCTGTGCTTCAGGTCCATCGTGTTACCTTCATACTGCTCCATGGGCTACATGTTTAAACCTAAAACAAAAGCCTGGGTAACTGCTGGATGACTACCAAATTTTACCTAAAACTTTCTTTACCACCCAGACTGAAGAGATAGCAAAAAGGCGGAATTTATTTTCTAGCCTTTGCAAACCAGTGGCATGGTTGAACTCATGTGCAAACCACTAAGAGTTTGTGTTAGTGTCTGGGTCGGCAGGGCTCTGTCAGGGGAGAAACTGACCACCACAGTTTTCAGAACTTTTGTATTTGAAGCCACTCGTTGAGGAGTATTTTAAATCTAGAAACAGCAGGAAGCCAGGAACATTACACTTACCAGGTGTAAACTGTCTCAAGTGAAGTAGTAAGGCATAAGTTCAGATAATCAATATTCATAATGCAAACCTTGATGGAGTTGAAGGGACTTGACAATCCACTAAAACTGTTCTTGCAAAACAGGGCAGGCATGAACAATTGTGCCAGTCTTGGTAAGTATCATGTGCTGAAAAGCAAACCTCCTCTAATGGGTAATATTGGAAACAGCCTTGTTTTTTTTCAATATGTGCCTAAAATCGCTCCAAGGGGAGAAATCTTATGGTACTTCTGTGGAAGCTGAGTTGAGGCTTCTCAGGCAAGGCCCATAACCACTGGATAGCTGGCTGGATGTAATCTCTGAATAATCCAGGCCTCTGAAGTCAGAGAGTGCATACCATGTCAAGCCCACCTAAACATTTTCGTGGGGGTTTCCATAAAGAGGTATTGAACCTTTCAGGTTAGAAATAACCTCTAAAGTCATCAAGTCCAACCATTAGCCCAGCACTGCCCAGTCTATCACTAAATCACATCCCTAAGTGCCACAATGAATAATATAGGCTTGCATGAGAGTACAGCCCAGGAAGGTTACAGATCACAGAATCACAGAATCACAGAATCACCAGGCTGGAAGAAACCTCCAAGATCACTGAGTCCAACCCATGCCCTAACATCACCTCAACTAAACCATGGCACTGAGTGCCACATCCAATCTTTTTTAAACACATCCAGGGCTTAACATCCAGCTTCCTCCCTTGGCAGACAATTCCATATTTATCACTCTTTCAGTAAAATCTTTTTCTTAACATCCAGCTTAAATTTCCCTTGGCACAGCCTGAGACTGTGTCCTCTGTTCTGTCAGTTGCTGCCTGGAACAAAAGACCAACCCCCACCTAACTAGAGAGTGATAATGTTTCCTCTGAGTCTTCTTTTCTCCAGGCCAAACAATCCCAGCTCCCTCAGTCGTTCTTCACATGGCTTGTGTTCTAAGCCCTTCACCAGCCTTGTCGCCCTCCTTTGGACACGTTCAAGCGTCTCAATGTCCTTCCTGAACTGAGGAGCCCAGAACTGGACTCAGTACTCAAGGTGCGGCCTCACCAGTGCCAAGTACAGGGGAAGAATGACTTCCCTGGTCCTGCTGGCCATATTATTTCTAATACAGGCCAGGATGCCGTTGGCCTTCTTGGCCACCAGGGCACACTGCTGTCTCATATTCAGTCGGCTGTCAACCAGTACCCCCAGGTCCCTTTCTGCCTGGGCACTGTCCCCAGCCTATAGCATTGCAGGGGATTGTTGTGGCCAAAATGCAGGACTCGGCACTTGGACTTGTTGAACTGCATCTGATTGGACTCTGCCCATCTATCCGATCATTCCAAGTCTCTTTGCAGAGCCCTCCTACCCTCCAGCAGATCAGCACATGCTCCCGGCTTGGTGTCATCTGCAAATTTACTAATCGTAGATTCAATGCTCTCATCCATGTTGTCAATAAAAATATGAAACAAAACTGGCCGCAGCACAGATCCCTGAGGGACACGACTAGTGGCTGGCCACCAACTGGATGCGGCACCGTTCACCACCACTCTCTGGGCCTGGCCATCCAGCCAGTTCTCAACCCAGCGAAGAGTGCATCTGTCCAAGCCCTGAACTGCCAGCTTTTCAGGACTTTACTGTGGGATTTGGCATCAAAGGCCTTGCTGAAGTCCAAATAGACAACATCCACAGCCTTCCCCCCATCCACCAGACGGGTCACCTGGTCATAAAAGGAGATCAGGTTGGTCAAACATGACCTACCCCTCCTAAACCCATGCTGGCTGGGTCTAATCCACTAGCCATCCTGTATGTGCTGTGTGATGGCACTCAAAATAAACTGTTCTATGACCTTACTGGGTACCAAGGTTAGACTGATTGGCCTGTAATTTCCGGGATCCTCCTTCCGACCCTTCTTGTACATGGGCATCACATTGGCCAGCTTCCAGTCATCTGGAACCTCACCAGTGAGCCAGGACTGTTGGTAAACAATGGAGGGCAGCTTTGAAAGTTCTTCTCCCTCATCACCCTGGGATGGATCCCATCTGGTCCCATAGATTTATGAACATCCAAGTGGCTCAGCAGTTCTCTGACTGCTTCCTCCTGGATAACAGGGGGACCATCCCACTCCCTGACACCATCTGCCAGTGCAGGAGGACAGTTGTCCTGAGGACAACTTTCTTTCTGATAAAGACCGAGGCAAAGAAGGCGTTAAACATCTCCACCTTCTCCCCATCTGCTGTCACTAAATTCCCTTCCATATCCAGTAGAGAACTGAGATGGTTCTTACCTTTCCTTTTGCCATTAATATATTTGTAAAAACATTTTTTATTGTCCTTCACAAAAGTTGCCAGATAAAGTTCTAACTGAGCTTTGGCCTTTCTAATTTTTTTCCTACATTTCCTAACAACACCCTTATATATTTCCTGAGGTACCTGACTCTCTTTCCAATGATGATACATCCACTTTTATTCCTTAGTTTCTTCATAAGCTCCTTGCCCATCCCGGCTGGGCATTTACCTCACCAACTCATCTTTCGGCACACAGGATCAGTCTGTTCCTGTGCCCTCCAGAACTCTGTTTTGAAGGACACCCACCCTTCCTGAACTCATTTGTTTTTAAGGGCTGCTTCCCAAGGAACTCTCCAAATAAGTCTCCTGAATAGGCCAAAATCTGCCTCCAGAAATCTAGGTGAAAGTTTTATTAATGCCCTTCCTTCTTTCACCAAAACTCCATAATTTCATGATCACTGTGCCCTAGAGACCTCCAAACACCACATCTACCACCAGCCCATCTCTAAATAAAGGTGGAGGCTGGTAACTCACTATTTACAAAATAGTCTTTCATATTTCTGTAATAAATAAGAGAACAGGGCAGTAGACAGGGCAAGCTCCACATCATTTTTACCCCATGGGAAAAGGACAAATGAGAAAATCAATACTGAATATTTACAGCAAGTTGTATCCTTTATACAGGCTGTCTGAAAGGTTAATGTGATTAAGGATTATGATTCAAAGGGAAAAAAAATGTGTCCCCTAAACCAGCATTTGTCTTTAGAAAAAAGTACATCTTAATCATTACCCCAATAGTACTTCTTGTAAGGTTTGCTTATTGTTTTCCCTAGACTGACAAATCTTGAACAAACTCCTGGTTGCTGTATGGCAGTGTACAGCAGATTTCTCTTCTCATTAGCATTCTGTATTTCTCCTCATTTGTGCAGCAGCGTGAGAGCCTCTGAGTGAAATGTCCAGACCTCATGAATCTTAGGATCACTGGCTTAAGGAGGGAAACAACAAGTGCCAGGGAGTGTGGGAAGAAAAAAAAATTGAAAATCAGCCAGTGGGAAACAGAGAAGAAGGCATTTTTACTGCACTATGTTTACAACTTGTACTTTCTCAGATCCTAAAAAATCCAGTTTTGCCTACATGTCTGTAAGACATTATAGTTCTCCACGCATGTCAGTGCACAGTTATTAAAGTAATAGCTTCCTCAAGCTAATGTGTGATGAAATTCAGGTTTAGAATTGCCTGTAAATTCCAGCAAAATGGAAGATTTTTAAAAAGGATCTTCAAATTACTAAACCTGAATATTGAATTTGCAGCCTGACTCTTTTTACTGCTTTTATTTGTGTATGACAGTATTTTATAGTCTAAAGGTGCATTAAAGGCGTGTAATCTAAAAGTGAGCTATCATATAAAGGAGGATGTGTCTGTGTGTCTATGTGTTCTGAGACCACTTCTCAAGTCTGGAAAACAGCTGATGTACAGAGCAGCCAGGAAATTGCAGCAGAGGCAGTTAAAAATATTCTGGGCTACAAGTATCATGAGATAAATAACATTTACAGAACTATGTCCTTTTCTCTTTTTTTTCCACCAGGGAGTAATGTTGGCTTTTGCTGCCTGACAAGGGCTGGCTGTGGAGGAGTTGTATGCCCATTGCACTCCAGATACCGCATCAGCACTTTGGGGGTAACAGCCCATCTGCATCCGTCACCAGGTGCGTGCTTTCCAGTTTCAACAGAGACATCCTTTCTTTCTCACACTTTCAGAATTATTTTTAATTTTATAATAAGTTAAAGTCCAAGCCTTAAAGACCATAAAATGCATCCAGAAAACTTAATTTGCACCTGTCATGATTTAAAAAAAGGAATAAATACTTTATTTATTAGGTATGTCCAAAAAATATTGAACAGGCCTTCTTAAAAAGCCATTTTATTTTGCAAAAATTTGTTAGTTTGTCTGACAGTAGTCTTCTCATCGTGGTTTTGACAACTACATCATTGCCTTTGTTTTCATTATGCCTTCTTATAATATTAATTATTTTCTGTTGTTCTCTATCAGGGTTTTTTGCTGTTGAGAAGTTCCTCTGTGGTTTGTTGTGTGACAGAATTGCCAGAAAATCCGCATATTTGTTTTGTTATTTTCTTGTTTAATAAATATGAACTCCTAGACAATTTGTAATACTGTAATTTCCAGCCTGTAAGACACACACAGTGCAAGAAGTCATATGAGAAAGAAGGACATATTTACAATACCTCCAATAACAAACCTGGTGCAGAACTCACACCAGAGCCAGTCTAAACATGACAGCATTTAATAATTGAGTCCCAAATCATAATCAGCCTGAAATTATGAAACATTTAGGATACTAAATATTTTTTTAGTCCTGCTGCTACAAGCTGAAGTACTGGAAATAGTGGTGGAAAGAGTGAAACCTGTTTTTGATTTCGATTAAAAAAATTTTATAAAGGTCGATATCAGGAAGGAACAGTAGCATCAGTTTAATACAATTAGTCATGCTTATTGGTTTTCAGTTAGTTAGTAATGATAAATCTGACAGCTAAAGATACCAAGAGCAACTAGATTACCATAATTTCTGACTTAATCTAGATATTGTTTTTGTAAAGACCTAAATGCATGAGCCCACAGAGGTAAGTCAGAAGGATAGTTTGGATTTGAACTGTAAACAGATCAGCTGTTTCACAGATGCTGCCCATGTACATGGACTCACATTCCTAATTCCTGCAGATGGAGAAAGTCTTAATGCCTTCACAGAGGCACTGATCATCAGAAATCATCTTTGCTTTTGAGCCTGAGGAATGAGATATAAACTGATGTCATCAGCATAATGGTGGCAGAAGTCCCAGTAGATGCTTCTGTCAGAACAGTGCCCAGTCTTTCTGATCAAAGGGTTGATGCATTTTTTTCATGAGATGAAGGATCATGAATGCTGCCTTTGCTCACCCAGTGTGGAGGATAGTTAATCTAAAGTTTGGAGACACCTCACAGAAGCTGCATGACCTCAGGAGGTAGCCAGGATGGAGATGTCCAGGAGATGTTGCTTGAGCTCAAAACTAGAAAATTTCTGCTATTTCCATACAAGAAAGTATGAGCTCTTTGTCGTAGGAGAGCAGAAGTAGACAATTTTACCTTCAATCACAGATGAAATCAAACCCAAATGAATGAAGTCAGAGAAGGCAACTTCTAGTTTTTAAAAGGAATTCTAGTGTCATGAGTAATTTTTATCTGCCTTCTCATCCCATTCTTTTTGTTTTTCATTCTCAAATTTACACAAAGAATGTAAAACTGTATTTCATGCTCTGACAACAGCTAGTCCCTTAAGACAATGCTTGATAAACAAATGCAGAAGATAATGAAGATAAAGGTCATAGAGTTTATCTTTTAACTTCTCATGGAGGCAATGCCTTAAACGGCCAGGTTTTCTCAAAAAAATCTCTACTCGATAGTTCACCAAGCCTAGTTAAGTCATTTAGGCATTTTAAATTGCATGTAGACTGCCTATTAGTCTCTCTTTCTTTTTTTCTTTTTTTTCTTTTTTTTTTTTTTACATTTCATTCATTGTAACTGAGATGCTTTGCTTCAGGGAGGGAAACAGAAAGCAGAGATACAAAGCTTCCTGTGTCTCCTCTCTGTTACATAGTGGAGTGCATGATTGTTTGGAGCTGCAAAATTGTGTGAAGGGACCTGATTATATAAATACATTTAACATACCTTAAAATCTTCTGAAATTATGATATATTAGCCACACAATTAAAGGGAAAAAAAAAGATCATCCTGTTTGAGTGTGCATGGTATTTTCTATTTGCAAAAGCTGTTCCTCGAAAAGGGAGAGTGAAAAAGGATAGTGATATAAGCCTAAATCTAGGTAGGTAACAAAGCTGCACTGCTAGTTGTCTTATGAGATATGACCCAGGCACTTTTGACATTTGTCCTCTAACCTTACTCCAGCTTTCACACAGTTGTCTGTTTCCCTTGAGCCATACAGATCTAAGCTGTCAATTAATAGATAATGTACGTTTACTTAGATGTCATGTAATGCTGTTATCCATGTGGAAATACATCAAGTGTCCTAGTTTGCTCTAAAGGCTGTGGCACTTAGTAAAAATCTTCTCCCATGAGAAGCCTAGGCTTGACAAATGCCTGAGGATTAGTCACAGTCAGTCATCTCTTTGTGATGCAAAATGACATATTCATTGGCTTTTTCAAGTAGTATTACACTTTTACTTTCTCCAAATAAAGAACCAAATTCCAGGTTTGCAAACAGTTTATGTTGTATAAATTTGTTATTGAATAAAGGTATCTTGCTAAATCCCAGGAAGTGAAGAAATAGAATAGCTGAAACATTTGCTTAAATTTTTAATAAATTCAAGGATGTCGAAAAGCCAATGTTTGTCATACTTCGTATCGTATTACTGCAGCTTAATCAATCAATAGCTTAGACCATCCGCTCCAAAGTCATCCTGACTATTCACTGAAAGCTGTGAACATAGGTTGATATTCCATTGTAATAGGTGAGAACTTCATGTAATTTAACCAGGAGTAAGGCACCCTTAAATTAGAATTTTATATTGTAAACAGGGTCAAAAATCCATTGAAATGCTTATGTTTCCTAAAACCGAGCACCAAAGACATAGGGAAAGAATTGCCTCTAGGTATTGAAAGTTATTTCCTTTATCACACTGTGTATCTAAATTCCAAAGGATGATGGATTTAACGAGGTTTGCACATTAAAAATCTTTTTCTTCATTACAATAGAGGAAATCATAAAAAAGATTAATGCCCTCTGCATGGTGCCACAGAATTAGAATGTCTTTCAAATGTCTTCACTCCAGGAACACTTTGCTATGCAGGCCTATACTTAGCAAAGATTTTCTCAGTGTAAAGAATTTCTTAGTCGTGGCTGATGATGCTGGTGTCCTATAACCTAAATACCTGGAATATGCTTATATTAAGAAAAACTAGGCACTTCAAAAGGCTTTGAAGAAGTGTTCGTTTTTCAGGTTGATATAATAAATTCCATGTTAGAAACACATGAGGCAACCCAAAGGTATGTCATTCAGCCTTGGCGTTGCAGCAGTGATATCTGACACAAAGCAGAGTAATGTGCTCAGACTGTACTGTCTTAGAGAGTTTACCTCAAAGATAAAGGGATACAGACCAGGTTTAACAGGCACCTCTTTCTTTAGGGGAAGAGCTTGGATGAGGGAGGTAATACAAAAGAATCAGCACAGCATACTTGCTGTTTAGTTTTACATCTTCCTCAAGATATGTATAGGTGTCACCACATTAATTCTCTCTGGAAAACAAAAATATTAATTCACAATTTCTTTCAAGGAAAGTGCATTATATAGAAATACGCCTTTAACACCTGTTTATTGGAAAAATTACTGCTCTGCATAGGACTGAAGTCAGGGTATGAACGTATTTACAATATGGAAAATAAAAGAAACATTAAGTCACAGAAGTATAGAAAACTTCAGGCTGCAAAAATCGCTGCAGTTAGTAAGAACCAATCTAGCTCTGAAGGCAGGGCCAGAACTGGTTATTCAGGGCTGCATCAAGTCAACGTACCTATCAGATTACCCTCCAGCACTCTGCTGGGTAAAATGTCTGAGTATTTTCACTGAGAAAAATATTTCTAATATCCAGGCAGAATTCTACTTCAGGCAACTTATGCCTGCTGCCTCATGTCTTGGTACCATGCATCCTTGTAAAATGAGGATAACTTATTCTCCGTCACCACCTTTGAGGCCTTAGAAGGCTGTGAGTACAACTCCCTGAGCCATCTCCTCTTCAGAGTGATGAAATCCAGTTTCTTCCATCTGTGTTCAAACACCAACTTCTCCAACGCTTCCATCACCCTAGTGGTATTTTGCTGGGTCTGATGGTCTTACCTTCTCAGACCAAAGGGACCGAGACTGCTTTCCAAGGTACAGCCTAAGAAATGCCAAGTTGAGTGGGATATTAATTTTCTGGTTGTACTCCAGCTGAAGGAACCAAGAAGACAGTTAGCTTTCACTTCAAAGTTGTGCTTGTGCCCAGCTTGCTACCCACCCTGTCAGCGCCCTGCATTTCTGACAGAAACAGGGAAGGAAACATTGACACAACACGTGATGTGACTGTGGCCTTGGGGCTACAGTCTCCTGAGGTCTATTACAGGGCTTGCTCTTGCTCCTGCAGACCCAACAAACAGATCAAGAAGAATGCCATTGTAAATTCAGCCCCTGTTTCATCCATGGAAAAGAAAAACATAACTTTCCCAAGGACTTTATGCATGACACAGTAAGAACACAAAAGAGAATAAATACAGCCTTGATAAAGACAGAGAGAATGGTGGAAATATAGACAAGCTCAGTAAATGGACAAAAATAAATGTCAGAGGAAGATTTCAAGATAAATAATATTGTGAAGTGAAATATCAGAAAAACATCTCTAAAAATTAGAGGTATATTTTCAACAACAAATATAGTTCTTCAGCTAATAATGAAAATTAGGTGTATGCTGCCATCTGCTATAATTCATAAAACTCATTCATTATTTCTTGTTTAGCAATATGCCATGAATACTACCCAAGCACTTTCCCATTATCCTTCATATTCTACAAACATATAGTAAGAGACAGCTCCTGTCATGACAAGCCTTAAATGTGCAAGGTAAAAGGAGAAAACATGGAAATGAATCACAGAGAGAGACAAGTGATTAGGTTTTTAAATAACTGAAGTGAATTTGAATTCTTTCACATTTAATAACATCACACTTAGTGACTGGCAAATGGGTCAAGGACAAAGGAAGGACAAGGACAAGGACAAGGACTTGTCCTTTGACAAGGACAAATGGGAAGTTTGTTGTAGAGATTGATATTTAGCAAATGTGTTCTGAGTCACCATTCAGAGCCTTCAACAAAGACCATGCACCATGAAATATATTGACCATGGGGCAGGGCTTCAGCATTACCACCATGTCCTTGATATCTTCTGACAATATTTTACAATTCCATTTCAGGCAGTCTTTTTCAAACTACAAAGATATTAACAGAAAAACCATAGATACTCTCAGAGGGATGGGACGGGACGGGATGGGATGGGATGGGAT
>VZRM01003474.1:793346-837822 GCA_013397955.1 Grantiella picta
ACAGACACCTGCTTTCCCATCTATTTTGTTATTTCTCACTACAAAAACTCCTTAAAATAAAGGTTGGTGCTTTCACCATCTCCATTAAAATAGATACAAAATTATGTTCTTGTAATTAAAAATGTTTTAAAGAGTGCAATGAAAACAAGACACAAACACATAATTTTGCGCATTCTATCACATTTAGCTGTTAAATGCTAATTATTTATAAAAAGGTAAAAACATTGAAGATTGTTATGTCAGGCAATAAGAAGGTTTGCAGATATAAATGGGGAGAATTACAATACTTTCGTTGTCTTGTTTTCTGACCATCGGTGTAGAACTATCTGAAAGGCTAAAAACAGAAAATGTTTTGTTTGCATAAATATCTGATCTTGTGGCTTTTCTAGCAGCTTCCTGACAAAACCCATACAATATGGAAAACACTGGATCATCTGCCTTGTTTACCTGGCACCAGAAAGAGAAAAGAAAAAGAGGATCAGGAACAGCTTGTGCAGCTACTCTTCCCCCTCAGTGCAAGCGAAATAAATGTACTCTGGAGATTTCGGTTGTTCAAGGAGAAAAAAAATTTAGGAGAAATAGAATGCAGAGGCAGGAGACTGGTCGCCCAGGGGAAGATGGGAGTGGGGAGGAGAGGGAAGGAGGACATGAGCATAGGAGAAGACAGGGGACAAGGTGGGGAGAAGATGGGGGTGTTGGCAATGGCTGATGTGCAGTGTGGCATCACATAGGACAGATGTACAGAAGGAGTTGAATTTGGTCTGTTTGCACTCTGTTGCAGGGGACCAACAGAGCCAGAGACAGTCATTCCAGAAGTCTAGTAATGTCGTAAATCTGCAGATTATCCTGGTCCAAATTTATTGGGCCATGGCCACAGAATGGATGGATTGGTTCCACTGATGGTCCTCAAATTTCAATTAAATCAAATACAAGCATACTGCTTCCAAGGTCATCACATCTGGGCACCACCAAATTTCATGCACCGTGAGCTAGCCACAGAAACCATCGGCGACAACCTGTGTAAAACCTGACTGCTCTGCTTTGGGAGATTCTTCAAATCACCAAATTTGCATTATCCACCTTTCCCTGCCATGAAGAAGGGGTCAGTTGCAATAATCAAGATAAACCTGCCTGGCATCCAAGTACACATCTGGAATGGGGTGCATGGGAGACAGTAAAGAGCTCTAGAGCAGCCAAAGCTCCATGTCCCCATTTCTAACCACAGAAATGAGATTGGCTTTTTTTGGTACCCATCTCAGCAGCAAGATGCCTAACAAACCCCATCTTGAAAATTAATTTAAAGCGTGTGAACTCTATTCCCTCAGAGACACAAATCATAATTTTGATGATACACCGAGCACTGAAGAATATTTGGCATACATTTCTTCAAAAATGCCCCCCATAAGGTAGTGAGAACAGTTCCCTTTGGATTGCCAACACAGGTGAAAGGAGATTATGCTCATAATTTATCAGATGATTTTTCAGTGCTTTCTATACCACTGGAATATTCTCTGTTTTTCTGGACATTTTTAACCTCTCCTCCAACTGGATGCACTCATATCCTTGTAGAGTATGTATGGCCATGAAGCCATATCATTAACTTCATTACAAAAAATGCATTTTTTAATTTTCCATTGTTAAGAGAAACCTCAAAATATTCCACACTGTGTTTTTAACCATACATTCAGTTCATATACGACTGAGTTTAATAAAGGTCCTAAGATGACAGAGCCCATTCTTCCCAGACACAATATCTCAGTACCTGTAAGCTCTTCTTTCTTTACTGGTACTTGAAACCCTTGGAAAAAGACGGGATACATTCACTTTTTGGTTTCTGTTTGGGTTTTTTTAACATGTGAAGCAAGTCTTTTTCTATTTCTCACATGAAGCAAGCTTTCAATTTTTACAAAATTACACTTTTGTTAACTTCTTTCATGTCTACAATATCTGCAGTATCAGAGCTCTAATTTGTGCACTTAGTAGACAAATTATTTTTTTCTTTTTCTGTCTGTCCATCTCACTTATTCCCTTCTTTACCACAGCATTTTGTTCTAAATGGTAGATAGTACTGAGATGCCTAAAAAAGGCAAATTGGCTCAGCAACATCAGACTATTTACAAATTTCTCTGTGTTTCTACCTTTTCTCTGCCTTGTCCATGCAGATCTGTGTCATGTGCAATTTTAATTTTCATATGATAAGTTCTCAAGATTTGTGATGGCTCCACTATCAGTAGCTGCTGTTTTGCTTTAAGAAAAGTTCTTATTATATCAAGTACTTCCAAATCAAGTCACATTAGAACAATGCAACCCTTCTAATTGCACACCTTTCTGGTGGCAACCACAGAGAAATGCCCTTACTGTTTTCTTTTTATTTTCTCAATATATCCAGATGGTTTTGGCACTGGTGGAACTGTGGTTTTTTTCCATCTTTCAGTCAGGGAAGCAGTAACTTTCCCTTTTTCCACTGCTTTTTTTGCAATGTTTGCTTCCAAAGCCACTCAAGCAGAGGCCCCCGGCATGTATGCAGTATATGATAAGCAACATGCAGCACACGGTCTGCTCATTTGTACTGACATTTTCAGAGAGGAAAGTGCCTCTCATCCTGTAATTTCCAGACCAGGAGCCAAGAAGCTGGTTGTGATTTCAACAGGTGGTGTGATATTTGGTCCAGACCTGAAATGAATCTGCCTGAGCTGGGGTTAATGGGGATACATTGAATAATGAGGACAGAGCTGCAAAGAACATGCTACGAGAATTGTGCCATTGAATGCAGCAGGGAAGACAAGTTCCAGTACTCTCCATATTGGGACTGTTAGACAAAGGGAAATGCATGCCTACTTTGTTGCTAAATTTAACTCTCTGGCTAGACATATGAGAGCCATGAGAGCTGTTCAGAGCTCAACGATGCCAGCACAGCAGCAGATGCTGCGGAGGGTCTCTGCTGGCCATGGGCAGAGAAGAGCAGCTGTGCTGGCTGGGAAATCTGCTCCAAGAGGTGTCTCGGCTCTTGTGCCCAGCTGTGGAGTGTCCTGTACACAGAGAGGTCTCACCCTGTGGCACCATGGGCTGGAGAAGCACAGCTGGGCATGGGCACAGCACTGCTGCTGCTGCCTTACCTGATGTCACACCTGAAACCCTGCAATTTCATGGAAGAAGTCCTAGCAGCGAACATTGCTTGAGGTGGAACTCTGTAAACCAGCCGCTCATGACAATGGGATGAGCTCTTCACTCTGAGGTCTCTGTTGATGTTGCTACTGCTCAGAAACCCAAACTTCAGAAAGAATTTGAATGCTGGATTTACATGCTAACAGATAAATCTATCTCTTGTCACAAATATATTGTTTAACTTCAGCTATTGATCTTTATCTCTTAATGACCAAAATAACAACCAAGGCAGAAGCAGTGCTCTCTTCTCAACATTTCAACATATTTAAGCATTGTAACAGCATTTTAATTCAGCATAGCTAATGTGTCACATGAAATAGATAGAAAAATCTATTTTCCTAACCAAGAAAGCACTGATGAGGCAGCTGTACCCATTCTGTCTCAACACGAAATATTGTCGTGTCTCAACTAAGTCTTTTATAACAGTGATTGTATCCTGATAAGTGAATATTTGTGGAACTAACACTCACATAGATCTTTGTGATAACCAATGGTATTTATCTTTTTCAGCTTTCTTGTACACTTGTCGCTATTGAGCCACTAGCAGAGAGAAGAGGACCAGTCTCAGTGAGGCATAAAAGATCTGTATTTTATTATTTAATTCCAAGTTATATAGACTTTTCAGAGGTCACTCCGATTGGTCAGTTTGAAACCTCCCCCTAGGCCGATTGGCCAGGCCCGAACTGCGCACATCTCGAGAAACTGTTTTAATAACATGCAAACTTTATCTTTGTTTATAAAAACACAAGAAAAGAGAGAAAAAATTCTCACAGGAAAGGTCTGTGCTAGCCACGTACACTGTTGCGGTTTAAAGCGTGTTATAGCAGACCTTACCGAGAGCTTCTCTACCCAGTCCAGTTCAGTGCCTCCAAACCCTCTGTCCCAGGGCTGGAGACTGTGCTCTCACCGGCTGGGGAGCCATAAGGCTTGCTCTGGTTTGTCTGCTTCTACAACCAGCGGTAATAAAGGAGGCGGGAAGGGTCTATGCATCTGTCCATGGAAGATGTTTATTCGCATGGTGCAGCAGAGGCCAATGACCTCCCAGAGGCAGAGATGCCTCGTGGGCGAAGGCCTCACATGCACAGACACATGTGGTGCATAGACAGCCACATGCATAGACAGCTCGTGTGTGTAGACAACAAGATGGCGGAGGGTCAGGGGTTTTACAGGGAAACAGAGAGGGGCAGGGACAGCACACTGGCCCAGTGACCTCTGGGCACAGGGGAGGTACGTGGGTGGAGTTAGGGTACAGGAACCAATAGGGAAAACCCGAGGGAGTGGCCAGGACCACATGGGGTGGGGAAAGGCAGAACAATGGGAAAGGGTAAACACTTTAAGAAGGAATTGGTGGGGGACCTGCAGCTATTATCACAACAGTACACTACCTGTCATTTTATCTGTGATGTATCCAACTTGAGATCAATGAATCCAACCATGACACTAAACAGCTAAATAAACTATCATACCCAGTGTTTGACAAATCTGTTGTTAACTCCTACCTGCTCCAAGTCAGAAACCTGCCTTCGTGTTAAGAGTTTTTGTGTTCAGAAGTGCTTCTTCTGAGGATACATTTTAAAGCCTACCAAAGCCTGTACATTTCCACCAACACTGCAATATGATGTTGATGGAAATGTACACCAGAAGTAGAATTTCTCCTCAGTTTGACTGGTAAAAATAGAAGGAAGACCAAACACTGGATCATCCCCTAAACCCTGAATTTTCAGTTACGCTCGCCATTCAATTTTCACCATTTTGATTTTCCACCAAAAGAAAATATGTTGATCAAGTCAAACAGAAAGGGATAAAAATCCTTTAAGTTCCTGAATTACTATATTTATTTTAATTTTTTCTTCAAACACTTGTTCTTAACCTGGAGTGAATCTGGGAAGGTAGAAAGAGACAATTTTCTTGTAGCTAATTAATAAGTACACCTTCTCTCACTCTCTTGCTACTCAGTTAAGTCCTAAAAAACATGAAGATAGAAGAGGAAAGGGTGGTCCAAATTTCTCTGCTGTTGGCCTCATAACTGGGCCCAGATTTATGCTGTAAAAATGAAAATCTGATGCTATATCCAGGAACAGTGTCAGGTTAGCTGGGAATTCAGCAGAAATAATAAGTAGTGATAACTTTCCAAGGAAGCAACCTCAAGCTTACCAAGCCGGTTTGGAGACAAGTGTCCCTATTACTGTTGCCTATATAACATTCCATAACTGGTAAGTTCCAAGTGTAGATAAGTATATCTATTTCAAAGTGTCCTGTGGTAAAGGTCAGGTTTGTAGGACAGATGTATATAGAATAATGAAATGGTTTGGTTTGGAAGGGACCTGAAAGGTCATGTAATTCCAGCCCTACTGCCATGGACAGGGATCTCTTCCACTTCATCAGGTTGCTCAAAGCCCCATCCAGACCAGCCATGAACACTTCTAGGGATGGGACAGCCTCAGTGTCTCTGGACAACCTGTGCCAGTGCCTCACCACTTGGACAAGAATTGTTCTCCTGTAGCCCCTTTAGGCACTGGAAAATGCTCTGAAGTCTTCACAGAGAGCTTTGTCCTCTGCAAGCTGCCAATTAGTCTATTCTAGTGCCCTCTTTCCAGCAGCCACATATCTCTTGTCCTCTTAAATCCTGCAGGCCAAGCTCCTTACTCTTCTTTTTCTTCACTTGAACATCCTCAAGGTGTGTGAAGACAAAATATGAAAAATTAAATTATTCAAGAACTGAGATTTAAGCATTTAAATGTTGGTTTTACTGTCCCTGACATCAGGTCAACTGTCCTGCTGGACTGGCACAGACTCGAGCAAATGTTTCTGCCTAATAGTGGGCTTTTTGCACTCTTTATTTAGTGCCCTATACTCCTCCTTGATTGCATGAGCTACTTTTAGGCAAGTTTGCCTTATGCCTGTGTATATTTCTGTCCTGTCTACTGCACAGCACCGGCTGAAGCTTTGTGCCAAGTGGGGTAATAGTAAGTAGGAATCTCCAGTAATTGCTCTGCATTTTTATTCCCTTGCTGCTGAACCTTTAGCAATTACTTCTAGGCCACTAGCAAACAAAGTATGCTTCTCTACATTAAAATAGCAGGAAACATGCCTCAGAGTTTAATGTGATGCCAGTTTCATTTGAAACTAAGTAATTTGAATTTCTTATAATTAAAAAATTTAAAAATATAATAATTTTTAAAAAGCTTTTGGCTGCTATTTGTGATAAGGTGGAGAGATTATGGAAGAATCCATCGAATTACACAATTTTCATTGAAGAGAGGCCCCGTACAGAAGCCAGAGAGAAATGTTATGCAGTTTCATTATATTAATCAGAGAAATCTAGGCCTGTGATATACAAAGAGGACACTGTTATTTTTTTATACAGGAGGACAAGACCTGACAGCTTCCTGTGATTTGTATGTGATCTCTGCTGTATGATCTTATTATGGTGTCTGAGTCCTCACAGAATTAAATACATTCTTGCAAAACATTTCTCAGCTTGGTTTTGGCCTCAGTTTTATAGAGCTTGATCCCCAAATAGTTCCTAGCTGTGTAGAAGTCCCTATAGATTCAGTCCAGAGCACAGGACTGTGCTAGGATTGTCTGGCAGCAGCACAAGAGTCTGGCAAAGTTTAACCAAGCTCTGCCTTGAGGGCAGACCTGACTGCTTTTAGCTGTGGTCTTAATAGGGGAGATGCAACATTCTAGGATAAGGAAGTCACTTTTTAGTAGATATTTTCAGCTTCTCCAGTGGTCATCAAAAGGGATGGGTCAGATGCTCTGGTTAGAAGAAATAACATTCTGGAAACTCAGTGAGGTTTGACAGAGTAGCTACCTATTTGTGAGGTTTGACAAAATAGCTACTTTTTTATGAGCTTTTTTTTTGTTTTGTTTTAGCATGTGAAATGTTATGGCTCATTTTGAAAGCAGAAATTTTAAAAGTATCTAAGAATAGTTGTTTCTACCAGAAGCAGTTGCTACTAGAAATCTCCTGAGATCTCGGTGGAAAATTTTCAGTTCAGAGATATTTCTTTTTACTAGACCTTCATTCTCTGAGTGGTGACTGTAAAATGAGTATCTGGACAGGGTTTGCATAAGTGCATTGAAACGGTCAATGGTCTCTGCAAATAGACACCTGTACACTCAGGCACTAAATTTGCAAGCATAGGTGTAAATTTGGGCAAGGTTTCTGTAGGTAGAAATGATCCTTTCCAAAGCCAGTGAGTCTCCCCACTACACATTTTCCCAAAAAAGGATGACCAAGCTGCAGAAAGCCTTCTGGGCATATCACCATGTTCTCCTGATGAAATCACACAAAAAGGTGGTGGGCAAAGAAGGCCTCCTCCCTGGGAAGCTCACTGGCCTTCATATTTATTTAAAAGGGGAAAAGCACCAACTTCATGGCTTTTTCAGGCTGGTTACAAAATTAAATCATGATAATAAACTCAAATTATTATTTATTTTTCTATTTTTGAGAAAAAAGAAATATGGCTGACTTACCTCCATATAAGAACCTTCAGGATATTCTGTTGCTCCCTGTCTTAGCTACTGTTTCCCATCAGGTATCCAAATTCAATCCTGAATGCCACTGAATACAACAGAACTGAGCCTGCAGGAGAGATCTTTGTGGAAACCACCTCCTGGTTATTTTGTAGGGTTTGTTATGATACGACTATAAGAGATTCCTCTGCCTGCATTAAGTGGTAAACAAGACCACATATAGAGCACAATAATACAGGTCTTTTATAACAGTACATGTGAGGTAGAGAAAGAGAAACAGGAGAAAAATGAGGTGAAGAAGGAGAGTGAAAGACAGAGAGATTAAGCAGGAAGATCTCACCATCCATGGATTCCTGCAGCATCCCACCTCTCTTTCTTCACCCTCTCTAGTCTTCGGTGGTGGGGGTCCCAGAGAAGTTCTTCTGGAGGAACCACTTTAATACAGCCCAAGAGTCGGGTATCCATGGGGTCAAAATGCCATTCCCACAGCTCAGGCTGGTGTGTGTTTAAGCAGTTGCTCCCTTTCTCAGCTTGCCCCCATGTGATTTTTTGTCCAGATAAGTCTTATTTTAAGTTTCCATAGTCTGCACAGTGGAATTTTGTCCGGTATGCTAATTCCAAATCTTCACCTTCATTAGACCTGGAATGCAAGCCTTCCTGTTTTGCCATCTGTGCTTCCCTCAAGTTCCTGTTTTGATGGCTTATCCTATGGGAACTTCTTTTTTAACAGTGTTTTGAGATATGCAGCTGCATTGTTTAAGTCCTCACAGAGCTCACCATGCTTCCCATGCTGGCAGTTCTGTCAAGGCTAGTATAATTCGGGGAAGGCTTTTCCATTCTCATTTTGCCCAGCTATTCTTTGTGAGTAGGGAGAACAGTTAAATTTTTTCTAATGCTTCCAGCATAAAGCTACAGCTACTCCTCTGCCATCAGTTTACCCAGTCACAAATAAAACAGAAAGAAAGGTGGTAGTTCCCTCCTCTCAACCCATTGACTGCAATGACATTTAGGAAAATATCAACACCTGAGTTTAATATCTCAGTTATTCATATTAAGAAACATTTATTAATTCTGTTTGGGGGTTCTTTAATCAAAATGAATTGTAGAACCTCATATTACCAAAATATTTCACCTTCTCCCACCTCCACTTTGGAAGCCAAGAGATAGAGAGAGCCAAGGAAACTGGTACATGTCTGAAAGATAATTTAAGTCTAGAGGAACAGTAATGCAACTGGCATTACCATAGCCACTGATATGACAATAATTTATAGAAAAATCGCAGGTTGTGTAATCCTCCAAAAGCTTCCTTTGAATGGAAAGCAAAGGCTGCTTAGTGAAAGCTTCCACTCTTTTCAAGAATGGATACCTCAGGGCAGGGTTCAAACAATTTTATTCACAGTTTTTTTGTTGGCTTATTTTTTTGTGGTGGTTTTTTCTCAATATATAATTTCATAATTATGTAACTTGCATCTCTGTAAGTTATATTCCATGTGTCAGAATCAATGCTCCTAAAATATTCTCCAAAAGCACTATAAATATTTCATATATTCCTTGCTAACTCTATGTTATAAAATTACTGATACACAGCCCACAAAACATCTAAAAATACTCTCTCAGTTAAAAAGATGCCTGCAATTTCTTCTGCTGTGCATAGCTGCAGACCACAGAAACCAATCTGAAAACCCAGTTACGGCAACATTCAGGAAGTTACAGAGAGGAAACAACTTTTCACAGCCTGAGTATTTGCTTTGTTTTACACTGAACAGTCAGCATGTTCACAGAACTCACCGACAGAATAAATTTCCAATACGTAATTTCCCAATGAAAAGTATTTTTCCACAGTTCTTGCCATTATTGGACTTTTTACAGTTAATACTGTATAAATCTAGATAAAACAAGAGCTACAAATATATATAAGTTGCTGTTGTGTATGTTTGTTTATTTTAAGCTATGTGCAATCATTCCAGGAATATTAACACTATTTCTAAAATGAACAGACTTCCATAATTTATTTTCTGAGTGGTCACATAGTTGATTTTGTTTGTTTGTTTTGTTTTTTTTCCTTCCTTCCAGTAGTAAAAATTGCTGGTAAATCCTTAATAATCCCTAAATATCAATGAGGAGGCCCGTAGAAATGTATTCATGAAGACTTAAACCACCTCAACATTTATTCTTTTCATCAGTGGACTCTTCCTGTGACCTCAGACTTGTTACTGCTGCAGTAACTTTAAACCAAAAAAAAAAGGGGGAAAAGAAAACAGGTGAGAAGCCTGGATTTATTCCAGATGCTCACCTGCATTTTAAGATGTAGGAAAGGGACAGGGGGAGCATTTCAGAGGCTCATAGGGAACACAATCCCACAGAGGTAAGGTGGGGAGCATCTCCTGACAGCAGCATGGTGACAGCTGGTCCCTGCAGGAGCAGGAGGCGTGCCCAACAGACTGGAATGCACAAGGGTACAACTCCTCCAGTGCCAACAGAATCCAAAAACCACCAAAAATGCCATCACATGGTTGTTGGTCTGCTGTAGACAAGGGTGACACTCCTGGGGAGTGGTGGTGGTGGAGAGCCTAGTGACAAGCTTGGAAAGGTGGGAAGGGAGGAAGGACCACCACACACCACGCAGGGCAAATTCTTTCACAAGGAGCGTGTGGAAAGAACAGTTCCAGGAATGACCTGGACTTTCAACATCACCAAACACAATAATGGCTTGGTGGAAAATTCAGTGCTTTGGGAAGCATTTACCCTTTGTGCAAAAATCATTAGTGTGCCTCTGGGGACACCAACACAGCAGGGAATTTTGGAAGAGGAACGGGTGCTTCACTACTGATCACGTCCTCATCTTATGTGCCAGGGATTTATTTTGATTCTGCTTACTCCCGAAGAAGTATTTGCTCCTGGATGCACGTTGGGCACTCAAAGCCCACCTTTGAAGCCAATGACACACTGCCTGTGACAGCAGTGGCACAGCCTAGACATGTGGGTGAAAATCACAAGCCCACTTACATTTGCAATCCTGACCTTTGATCGAGCCCCACCAAACCATTCATGGGGACAGCCACAGCCAGCATACCATACAGCCTGCTGTGTTAAACCTCACCAAACCGTCACTGATGGGAGGAGGCTCAGGGCTGCATGGATGAGACTTTGTTCCCTGGAAAAAAACTAAAAGGTTATTCGCAGCTTAGGAAGGGAAAAAGAAGAAAAAAATCTCTAGATTTTTTTCCTTCCAATGATAGCTTTCTGAACCTTTGTGAACAGATTGCTGAGATTAGGTGTTTTCTTCTTAAAGGGGCTTAAGGTTCCTCTGTCTCATAAAGCCACATAGTTCTTTCTCATCGTGAGAAATTACTCAGTTTGGGGGTTGTGCCCTAGAATGATACCCACATGAACAGACAGGAAATTGACAGTGTAATTTAGGAGGCCAGCTGTCTGCAGCATGCTGTCATTAGCTAGCTCTTGAAGGTGACCAAGGAATCTAAAATAACACAGAGAACACTTTGTGTTTGCCATTACAGCATTTTGTTAGTTTGAAAATAAGTGTTTTTAAAAAAATCCATAATCTTTCAAAAAGTAGAGCTGCTGTGTAATTGAGAGTGAAACCTATAAATTAACGGAAAGGTGAAACCCCCCACTCCAAGCAAATGGATAAACTTCTGCATTTTAAGACCTGATTAAATATTTAAGGTTGTATTGAACGGAAGAACAAGGAACATCTCAGAACAAGCTCTGTAAAACCATCGTGCAAATGGACAGGCATGAGCATTACTCCAGAGAGGCTTAGATATATACTATTTTGAGAAAATTATTTTGCAAGCCCATTTCATATGATGACGTGTATTTTGTTTAGAAGAGCAGCGATAAGAGAAGACTGCTAAATAAACTCACTCAGAAAATAGGTGTCAAACTTGGAGGGAAGAACCTTCACTTGGAAGTACTGGATGCACTGACTGTGGAAGAGTAACGAGTGAACACAGAACAGGGAAGGAAGGGGAATAAGCAAATCCAGCAGAACTTCTCATCACAAAACTCTTTACCTGTTTTCTCTTTCCCATGAAAGACCCCTAGATGAGTTAAGATCCAAAGAAAACTGGGCTTTCCCTAAACCTTTGCATTTCTGATGCATGAAGATCCTTGCTAACTGGAAACATGAAACAGCATTATATCCCACACTTTCTTATTCCAGTTTTGTGGTCAGATGACTCCTTGGTTGGCCTAACTGACTGCTAACATGCATCCTGACCTGGTTCCATGTGACCTAGCTTTCCCAAGAAGGCACTTACAGAGGCAAAGAATCCCAGACAGATAAATTGCTTTAAGAAGCAATTACCACTAGGGCTGCTGGTTGAAATATCTGCACTTCTTTCTTCACTGCAAGCAACTGTTCAATTTTTTTTTCTTTTTTTTTTTTTTTTTGNTTTTTTTTTTTGGTAAGAAACATCCAGAATAGTATATCTAAACTGTTTTGAATACACAATATTTCTATAACATCTATTAGAGTTCAGTGTAATTTTCGGACGTGTCCATCAGTATAAATACAACCTTGGCATCACTACTGCTGTCTCAGAGGTGGATGTTATCAGAAACAGTCAGAGAATCACAGAATCATAGAATGATTTGGGTTGAAAGGGACCTTAAAGATTTAATTTCAACCTCCCCTTCCACTGGCAGGCAGAAGGTCGCTGGAGGTAAATGTATCCCTAGCAATGAGGCAGACAAACCTGTGGAATCTTAGTGGAAACCCTCAAAGACAAGAGCAAAGGAACAATATGAACAAGCCAACAGCTGAAATCTGAAAAATTTCTCAAATTCGCCCTTTCCAAAACTTCTAAAACTTCCATTTTGATAATTAGCTGCTTTTGAGCTGCAGATACCTTAAGCTTCCAAAGAAATTGTTTACACTGTCAAACTGAGATTTTTTAATTTAAAAAAAAAATGTCAAATTGAGTCAGTCTAGCAATTTCAAAACTTTCTGTCAAAAACATTACTTAATTAAAGTGAAACTGAAAAGCAACTGTTTACAGAAAATGGTTTTGTTGTAAAAGCACTGATTTAGACAGCATCTAAAGTTGGAAATTGCCACCAGGATCATCAAGTTCAACTCCTGGGCCTGCACAGGACACCTCAAGAATCACAGCATGGGCCTGAGAGCATTGTCCAAACACTTCTTGAACTCTGGCAGGCTTAGTGCTTTGAGCACCTCCCTGCAGAGCCTGTTCCAGAGCCCAACCACCCTGTGGGTCAAAAGCTTTTGCCTGATATCCAACCAAAACCTTCCCTGACTCAGCTTCAGGCCATTTACTTGAATCCTGTCACTGGGCACCACAAGAGAAGAAATTAGTGTCTTCCCCTCGTGAGGAAGCACTGAAGTGCTCCAAGCAAACCATGACCCAATAAACTTAACTGCTGTGTTATAGGAAAATGTGCCAAGAATTCCTCTTTTAAAAACTACTTGATTACCTTCTGCCTTAACCTCGTGAATGTTATGTGTGAGCTGGTAGTGACCACTGGGTAAATTAAAGAATCTGAAGTATTCATTCTAGGGTTTTTTTATTCCTGCAAAGAAAGAGCAAGACAAGACTAACTGAAGTGCCAGATGTGACACAACTACTAAAGGCTACATTTGAAAACCCATGTTGAGAGACAAAAGCCAAAAAATTTAAATTAATCTTGCAATATCTATGCTGAAACAGAGGTTGCTCTCCTTAAAAAAATTCAAAATAAAATTAATGAGGACAGCAAGAGATAAGGAAATGAGCTGAGAATTATTGTTGGAAAATCAGCCCAGATTTTCAATCTTAATTCTAAATGTCCTGATTTATGTCAATTTAAATATTACATGCTCTGTATTCACAAAGATATTAACTTTTACTTTATACAGCAGTTGCAAGTCACTCTATTAATCCATAGTAGACATTTCAGTTACATCACTGCTGCGATGCACATGGCACCGTGCACCATAATCTGCTTTCCTACATGCTCTTCAGTGGCATTGCAGTGGGATGAACAGAATCACTTTGCTTTAGCTTCACATGCTGATTCAGTGATAGAATAAAGTACTTCACAGATTAGCTTAGTCTGCAGCACTTAAAGGTCAGGATTTATTGTAATGTAAATCAGAAAGCAATTTTATCTTGACAGAGATTACATACTGTTACAATATTTCTCGCTGAATCTAATAATGCGTTTGCTTTTTCTTTGCAACTGTTGTTGGACTTTAGCCCAGAAAAGAAAAAGGGATGGCAGCCTGTTTGGCTTTTCAATAACAACTTAATTTCTTTTCAAATATTCCAGCACTCCAAAAGAAAGGTATTAAAAAAAAAAAACCCCACACCAAAAAAAACCCCAAACAAACAAAAAAACCCCCCAAAAAAAACCCCAAAAAACAAACTACCAAAACCCTTCTTTAATACAAGCAGACCTTGCAGGATGGACCAGTGGTTTGTGTAGGTGTTCAGCAGGACATTCTTGGAGTAATACTTAAGTCCTGTTAGCTGAAACCAACTTATATCATTACACAGTGTTGAATCAGCATTCTGTCATACCTTTAAAAATACATTTAAAAAGAAAAGAAAATTGGCATTTACATGCTAAAAAAGACTTCAGTGGTAGTGAGCCGCTGCTCTAAAATCTGCCCCACTTACAGGTGGGCTGCTTTGGGTGATGCAGAAGAGCCATGACTACAGGGCACTGTCCCCTTCATAAGGGCTGAATCAGCTTTTGTACCACGTTTACAGACAAAAAAATTTTGTGTACTTTCTGTGCATTACACATCCACAGCATTACCCAACACAGTCACCTGCACTCATCTTCAGAGTGGCATCAGGGGTCACAGATGGGCTCCCCATCCTTGTGAAGGCACTTGTCAGCAAAGACTTCAGGGCTGCCTCAGGTACCAAGCACACACATTCCTCCTGTTTACCCAGACCTGTGTGTTACCTGGAATGGGATTGCAATGGTGCAAACCCATCTGTAGAGCGCCTTGCAGGATGGACACTGGAAGGCTGTATGGAAAAAGATGTGCTACTGTTGAATGACTCCTTTAACAGAGCCTAGCCTTAGGTTAGCAACTTAGCAACGAGACAAGTACATCCTTCCTTTGAAAGTTTTCCTTTTTTCCCATCCTTTCTTTCAATATTTAGTAGTTTGGGGGCAAACCAGGCATTTCACAGAACTCACTTTTGTGTGGAAAACAGAAGGGAGTAAGACAGGAAAACACAATACAGAGTGGAGAAATTTGAAGACAAGGCAGCAGCATTTTTATAGTCCTCACCACCACAATCCTGGATTGATGTGGTGACTTGATAAGATGTTGAATTATGCAGCTATTCCCACAGATGTACTATGCATTCATTTCGGGCCCCCGAATATGGCTAGACTTGCTAGTCTGACCTCAGACTCAGCTTTTAAATAGGATAAACAAGTTGCTGTGCCAGTGTACAAATCCAGTTTGGAATCTGAAAAGTCATTAAGACAACAAACATGATGCTAAGTCTACATATTCACTTTTTCAGGCAAAATCACACTTTAGTCTGTATTAAGAAAGCTCTCTTTTCAGTCAAAATACAGCAGAGCTGTATATAAACATACAGTTGTAAAACTGCTCTGCATATATTGTATTTAGATTAAATGGCAAGTTAGTAGATCCTGGTAGATTTTCCAGATTCCCTTCACTGAATTACCACCATTTACATTTGTTTGTCTTTTCTAAGTTAGGATTTTAAAACGCAAATACAGCAAAATATGCAAATCCATCATGCAGTCCTAGATCAAGCTCTGAGGAAGCATGCCAATTAGAATTCAAAAAGTTTGCTTCTAATGAGTAGAAATGAAACAGGTGTTCGTGGGGGAAAAAAAAACCAAATTTCAAGTAATTCTACAGTTTATTAAACTTTGTAGTTATTTCAAACTGCAGTTAACATTACAGCAATTTAAAAGAGGGATACTGGAGTCATATCTCTATGCATCTCAGAATATGAAACAAGAACAGGAATCTGTCAGTCACCAGGAACACTTTACAAAAAATTGTAATCATTAGTAGTAATTAAATACTTGTTTGAATTAGTTGGTTTGGGTTTTTTTTAGTTGTACACACTGACCTTAGTAAACAGTGCTGTTGACCTTGCTGGTTTGGATTTAGGATGCATTGTTTATTTACACTTAGATTTTGTAAGCTATACAAACAAACAAACAAATAAACAAACAATGAAATGAATCTTCCACATGAGTTTGAGACCACTCTTTTGGCACCAACTTACTTCTCGACAAAGAGAATGGATTTTAAACAGTTTCAGAACACAAAAGTTTCTTTCAGTCCCTCCTCAGTTTATTAATTTTAGCATCATTACCCTTCCATGTAAATACTCCTTTCCAAAGCTGAATAGAAAAATAGGTTCAGAAACAGATACCAGGCTCTTGGGTTTTTTAAAGCACACAGTTTACCAGCTGCATCTAATTAGATTAGCAGCACATTTAGGTAATTTTGGTTTTTAGATCTGCCAAAGAAAATAAAAAGTAGTCTTCAAATGATCACAAATGAAATCTGATATAAATATATACCTACTGCACATTTTTAGGTGGTCATTTAGCAATCAGAAGCAACAATAAATTAAATGCTATGAGCCTGTGCTAAATTACAACATCATAATTATTATATCATTGGGGCATTATAGCTCATTTATTCTACTCATATTCTTATTGATCACAGATCTTCACAGAATCCTAAAACCAGTAATTTCCTATTAGATTACATAAATTGTCCTTTCTTTTTTCCTAGAATAAAATCTGAATTAACACATTTCTTTGTTTTTAAGCCTGGGTTCTAACACAGACCAGCCTGATGCACTCAGTGCAGCACCATGAACTTTCAAATGCCTGCAGAAGGCTCCCATGGAAGACCCTAAAACTATGATACAAGAACTGGGAGCCCTCAGACTTCCAGTACTTGGTGGGGCTGCAACAGTATATGCAACAGCTCCACTGCCTTCCATGGACCTTAAGAAGAAGCAAGGCTACAGGTACCAGCTTAATACAGCTAAGCCTTTAATTAGCACAATGCAAGGTTTTGAGTCCATAATTTCAGATGCCAACATCCCTTCTGTCTCTGATGGCCCTGTGACAAAAAACCAAATGCTACCCTAACAAAATATGTAGAAGTGTATGTTTGCACCTTATCTGGCTTAATCCACCATAGAAAGTTGGGTGAGTACTGAGAAATCAGACTGTGTGATGGCAGTAAGGAGAAGAGGATGTCCTTTCTGCAGGCACATGCTGCAGAGCCCACAGCACCTGGAACAAAACCTCCCCCACTATGTTCCATCCTAACAGTGCCTTTCCAACTGCTCCAGGGCAGCTCTGTGGGGCAGGTCTCTGGATAGAGCAAACACATCAGGACTAGAGCATCTATATGCATTTAATTTCTACTCCATTTCCAAAATATTAGCCATTCCCCATGATTCTGACAGATATCGTGTTTCATCTCACTGAAGTGGAGGGAAATGTCTGGGAAATGCCAGCCTTCTACCCTGTATTTGGCGTTATTAGGTGTGCTGGATTCACAAAGACTAGCACAGAAAGGCCAATATCAGGCTCAGCTTTGCATGACACATTAATATCAATAGGGGAGGCAAGTGGGTGCAGATTTATTCTTCAACTTTATCACAGCCACTCAAAATTTTCTGCAGTTTAATTGTTATTAACATCTTTTTAAACTCACATGTATAGTAAATACATAGCAAAACAAAAATACATGGAATTTTACCTGGTCACAGGTAGAATATCAAGATTCCAACACAGGATGACTCTAATAATTGCAAAAGCAACTATGTGATTTAGGAAGTGAAAGTCACTTCTGAGGGATGTGCAGGTACATATTTTCCAATGGTAGTGGAGGGATTTGAAAGTCCATGAGGTTCAAGGGCCAAGACCTTGGTGACTGAGATGCTCATCTCCTGTGTTTCACTGTGGAAATCAAGCTGCCGATCCATTAGTTACTCAGATGTGACCTGAACATTTAATTCCAATGCTCTGCACAATGTGTCAAAAAGGGCCATTGAACTAAACTTTGCTGGAAATACTTTTTTAAATGGTCACACAGCACAGTTGCTTATCAGTCTTTTATGTAGGGGAAGAAAAATTTACTTCCATAAACACTAATTCAAAAATACATTTTCACTCATTTGAGCATATTTAAATACAAAATCCTATGTGTTAAAAAACGAAAGAGATGTTACTGCATCACATTCCCATCACAACTGGGAAAGAATTTAAAATAATAGATATGTGAAATAGCAAGGATAAATAAAGCTTTGCATCCTTTCTGAGAAAGAGAATAGTTACTGATACCATCAGAAAGAGTATTAAAATAATTTCACTCTAGGCAGTCAGCAATAATTTATATTGCTTTTTCCTTCACATCTAAGAAACATGCTGCCTCAACTTTTTAGAATTTGGGTGCCAAATTCATCCTGACAAAAGACAACAGAACAATAAAAAGAAAATGTCCCTCCTCCTATGCTTCCCACCCAGACAGGAGCATAGGAGGAGGAGACAAGGTGTAACACCTCCAGGTGAGTGACCATTGATCAAGAAATCCTACATGTAGAAGTTTCCAGACCATTTTATTACTGTTTTTTATAAGTCTGCTCCCCACTAATTTACCTAAGTCAGGTAAGGGCTGTGATGGTGCCAGTGAAGTGAGGGGGGGAAGGATCAGAGACAAGACAAGCCACGAGACAAGACAAGCTCCTTGCAGGAGCTAAAAGGGATGCTGAGGAGTTGCATGGTACAGGAGACAGATCATGAGTTAAGGGACAGGGCCAGCCAGGGATCCTCTTCACTGGACCATCCCAGAGGCAGGAGGGAGGCAGGACAGCGTGATTAGCAGCATGTCAGAACAAAGTGGAGTCCAGCGTGGGGAAAATGCAAACATGAGAGGATAT
Organism: Grantiella picta; assembly: GCA_013397955.1. Classification (NCBI taxonomy): domain Eukaryota; kingdom Metazoa; phylum Chordata; class Aves; order Passeriformes; family Meliphagidae; genus Grantiella; species Grantiella picta. The sequence continues at coordinate 811,934 of VZRM01003474.1, forward strand.
TGCAAGAAACATTTGTAAGAGCAGGGCATGAAGTTGCAAAGCTCAGAGTAAAGCAAGATGAATGCTTGAGGCAGGAAAATATTAGGACATGAGTGCACTATCTGGTTGTCAGAACAAAAAAAGGGACACATTTTCCCCCTCCATGCAAAAATAAAATCAAACAAAATTACCAGCATGTTGTTGAATAAGTACATATTTTCTCAGTAAATTCTACACACCACAAGGGATCAAATTTTTTTTATCTGTCTATTTTTATATATCTACAAGGTGACACAACACAGAAATATAAGCTTTCTATACATTCAAAATAGTTTTTATCTGTGCCTCACAGAAGTTGCAGCTTAGTTGGCAAATTTCGGTTATATGGGTGGAAGAGGCCCACAGGTTTTTATGGTGTGTGTGTGCACACAAAGAAAGAAAAGATTCAGGTATTAAAATTTCCCGACATACTTCAGAGCCCACTTTTTAGTTGTAACAATGGGTCCCCCTAGTGGGTAAAACCATAATTGACAAATTTTGTCCTTTTTCATTTCTCTTGAAGACAGCAAAATAATCGCATTTGATTACCACGTGGAAGTCGCTGCTTGTAGAAAGGCGAACATGAAGACATATGGTTAACTTTTGTGCAACATTTTAAAAACACAAAGCACAGCCACAGCGATATATATTCCTACTGAATTGTTTCATTAAGCAATCAAGTAACATCCTGAACATCTTGGTTTTAAAACAATAGTAATATAAATAAATATATCTGTGAAGATTCCCCTAGGTAGGACATAAACAATTTCTCAAACAAAAAAACTGTGTGAGAAAGAAAAAAAACTCCTGCTAACACTTCTCCAAGTCATGAAATTCAGTGCTTCACAGACAAATGAGTTAGATGCTGTTAGCACGGCAGCTGCTTTAATAAATGTAGCAGCCATTACAAACCAGTGTAATTAGTTCAGTCACACAGCTCCAGACACCAGTACCTATTTTATTAACTGAAGAGTCTCCATTAGGATAGCGGGAGTTATGATTTGCTCCTTTAGAAATACTGGGGAAGTAGCTCACTTCCAGTGGGGGACTTGAAGAACTGATTTGCTGGCTTTTTAATGTCTTTTTAAGGGTGGTCCAGTATGATCTACATTAACTAGCATTTTTTACTAATTTCATTTAATTGGGTTGTTTGGATGTGATTGTTTTATTTATATTTATAGCAATCAAATATTTTACTACGTATTTTACTACTTTCATTTTTAAGTACAGCGCATCACTCGCGTTTTGACCTCCAGGAGAGCACAAATCAGCTATTTTGGGGGCTTTTTTAACCTTATCACTACTGGGTTAAAATAGATGTCTTTATAAAACCCCAACAACCAGAAAATCAAACAAAACAAGACCCTTTCAGAAGTTCATTTCATTAAACTATAATTCAAATAAAGCATTTGTAATTACACTTTGCAATTTAAACAAAATATCCACGTTATAACATGCATTTCTGCTAAATATTCTGGAAAAATTTAAAGTGTTGTCTACATATCTAGCTTCAAATAGATCTCTCTTAGAAAAGTAGCCTCTATCTGCTAAGCCCATTCTTTATTCCTTTAAGAGGAATATTTTAAAGGAATTATTCCTTTAAATTTATTTCTTCTTTTAAGGTTAATTTAAATATTCTTTTATAAGTGGTTTTCAAAATAGTATGGGTTAAAAAGTGGGAAATACAACCTCCACCAACAATACACTCATATGTTGTTTCAAAAAGACCTACATATGGAAATTTCCCACTTATTATGTATTCTGAGACCTATCACTTCTGACTGCTGGTAATTGCCAATGTGTTCAGTTTGCTTAGCAACAGTTTTACAGTAGACACACCATTTGTGCTATCATAAAAGTAATATAACTGCAGATTCTCATATATGATGATTCTACTGATTTTCTGCTAATGTGTGTAATGTCTTAGTTGCAGTATCTGAATGGGTTTGTCCAGGTATTTCCTTTGGTGTACCTTAGGGAAGCACCAAAAATACTGACCCTCTGTAAACCGTTTTTCTTTCATTACTCAAGAATGGGAACATATAAGCACCCTTACAGACTTACTTTTGTGGTAACTACAGAAAATGAGTTCTACAAAAATTTTCCTAGTGTCAGTTGGTATCTTCTACAAACTATTGACTTGATGGAAAAGTCAAAGAAAATGCAGCTCTTGCTGTATTTCGCTTGTATATTGCTTGTAAGGTTCCTTGTGCAACAAGGCAAGTTGCAAGGCAAGTTCCTGGTGCAGTAACAGGCACTGCAGCATATTAGAACACTTGGCACATTCAAAGGTAGGGCTTTTGAGGAAGTTTTTTTGAAAACTGATAACACTGTCGGAGACTGAAATGTTAAAGTTTCTGACTTAAACATCTTCATGACGGACTTTTGCCTATTACAGAAAACTGTACAAAAGCCGCAGAGAAAACCACCGAATCTGAACTGGCCTTCTGAGTAAGTAAGTACACTGCTCACTGCCTGCTGATGAAGATAGTGAACTCAGAAGAATACCTTCACTGAGCACAAGCTTAGCACCATCAGGGTGGAGACCATAGCTCCAGAGGTATCAGCTGCCAGACCTGCACAGACCCTGGCACAAAAGGGAGGGGGGAAGAGAGGCTTTGGGTGTGCAGTGAAAAAGCCTCTGGTCAGAGGCAGTGAACACCCATCCTCTGCAGAGAAGCCCAGCTGAAGGGACCCTGCACCTCAGGAAAAGCTTGTCCACCCGAAGGACGACCAAGGAGGTGTCGTGGCCTATCAAAGACCACCACAAAGGGGTCCCCAGATCCTACACCAGAGCACTACAACATCATGTAACAGATGCACAGTGTTGCAATGCATAGTGTCAAACCTAGCCCCCTCAGCAGACATGTGAGTGTTCCCACCTGGTCCAAAATGTGCATTAATCCACTGGATTCTGTACTTTTTGGTGTGGTGGCACGGCACGGTGGCAGGGAACCCTTGCCACCCAGAAGATCAGATGGAGGGGCGCTACACGACATCGTTGGGACCCCAGGAAGGGTGACGTATTTGTGTCTAAGCCCTGTCACTCTTGCTCCATCCTCTCACCTCACACACATACAACTCTTTTCCCATTTCTTTCTTTTCTCTTTCTCTTTGCCTCTTTTTACTATTAAATTAAATATATCAATTTTTGGCATCAACATCTAATCAGGTTCTTTGGGTATACTTCAAACCTTTCTGGGTTCAATCTTTATTCAGTTAGTTTTGTCTGCTCTTCTGTTTAAACTGGTTTGTAACACAGACCTTTCCATTTCTCTATCACCTTTGATTGCAGAAACCAAAAGTATCTCTGAAATAGTTTACAAAAGAAATTAAAAGCAAAGTCAGAAGCTACTGAACTGGACAATTTGTACATTTATACTAGAAAATACTTGTTAAGAGCCATTAAGAACGATGCCAGAATGATTTTTGCTTTTATATTTCCTTTATATATATATTCATAGCTCTATTACTGTACAGTAATATAGTTCCTAGCTAGCTCCAGTAATTTCCCCTATCCTGACAGGCAGAAAAGACAAACACATTCCAGAGGCCCCAAGCCCAAGGATAGGGGGGTACAAGGCCCCTATCCTATCTTGGTTGTTTCTGGGAACCAAGGTTGAAATCAGCTCTTCAAGACATTTTCAAAAACAAAGTTTAGTTCCTGTCTGAGGGTGAAGGATTTAGACGGTTGAACTAGGGGGGGAAGGAATTACCTAACTACGTCTGTCTCTAACTAGGGATTTTTTGTCAGTTATGCTAATTTGCTACACTTATAAAATGGTATTCACCCCATGCAGGGGTGGGCACTTTCCACATCTGCCCCTTGGAGACCTCCAATAAAGACCAGTCTTTGTATTACCTCCCACACTAATACTGTCTCAAAAGCGTGCTGTTTCATTTCTAGGTTAAGGCAACAGGCTCAGTTCCAAACACCGAACCTTTTCCCCTAAACATTCACCTCCCAAACAAATCTTCTAAGATTGCAACCTACTGAGGTTTCTCGCTCTGGGAAAGGCGGCGAGTCTGGAAACCCCAGGAAAGAAGGCTGCCGCGGCGAGCCTCACACGCGTGTTCAGACTGGGCGCCGCCATGGGAGCCGCGGGCGCGGGAGCAGAACGTCTCCGAGACAGAGGCAGGCGGGAGACAAGGCAATTAAAGAGAGGTAGTCTCTGAGTTCTCGGAATCCAGGGCTTGTTGAGGAGCGGCGGGACGGTGAGGGTGCATGGGGTCGGGAAGGATCTGACAGGACAGAACAATCCGGATACTGGAGCGCGCAGAGCACAAAACAATGCTGAACACGGGGTTAAGAAGGGGGAGCAGGATGGGAGGAGTTTACATGGGAGAACCAATTGGGACGTGAGGGATGCAGGATTGGCAGGGAAGCCAGAGAATGGGGAAACAAGGAGGGAGGGTACAGAACTTTGAAAACCAATAATAAAACTCGGGTGGAAAGAACAGAGTAGAACATTCTAGGTATTAACTCCAAATAGGATAAGGAGGAGGAGAAATCCAAAAACCAATACTCTTGTTCCTTGATGCATATTGAGGAGGCTGGCTGAAAGGTGTCTTGGGGGAACATCTTTTTGTCATCCTAAACTAAAAGTCTCCTCAGACCCAGGGCCCTTCCTCAGGTGTATATACCTCCAAGCTCATCTGAGCCAAGGTCACTGCAGCAAACTACTGATTAGAAGCTGTGGGGTTTGTTGCAGGTTTTTCAATGGATTTTTAAAATATGTTTCATATTTTATTAAATGGGGTGCTTTTGCTATTAGATTCTAAAACCTAATGCTTGGCTTGCAGAATGTTTGCCATTGTCATTGTCTCCACAGCTATCAGAACTGTAGATACTGGAGAGAGAGTTGCTGACTGACATCTGAGTGATTTAAGCAGATTTTGGATACAGTTTATCATCATGCATAGGTGCCTGCCATTTGTTATCATATAGGGGTAACAGACAGTTGAACTCTGAGAATAAAAATGCTTGCTCATTTAATGTTGTGATTCATCTAGAAGAGCAGAAGTAAAAGTTTATAAATTAAAAAAAATCCTCTGAATCATTGTCTCTTCAAATTCAGCTCAGACTCAACTACAAAAATAGGACTTTCAAGTAGTAGTAGTAGTAATAGTAGTAAAGAATGGTTTATTAAAATGGAAGTTTTTCAAACCTTATGTATCAAAACGAAGGCCACAGCTAATACTAACACGAAGTCAAGAACCTCAACAGCTTCTTAAAATGATACAATTTAGAAATCTGTGACAAGGCTATTTTACAAACAAGTACTCAAAGATTCTGAAATGCAGCACTACTTACTTTTTCTAAAATAATATATCAATTATTCTAGGGATAATATTTATTGATACAAAGTACTGTATTATCAGTGCATGTAACCCGTTTTTATTTTGGTCCTGGGACAAAAGTAACTTTTAACATGACTCCAGCTACCAAAATGAATGAAAGTACAAAACATCGTAATGGAAGCTGCCAACAACTCCTCCGTGTTGTGCTGAGTTAACTTCTTTTCTTCTAATGCTAAATATCTCCAGTCATAATAGCAATAAATTCTTCCTGATTGACTGTAAAAAAAAAAAAAAAACAGAAAATAAATCAGACAAACAACAATGAACCATAAAATAAAAAATGCATATCTGTACTTCACTTAAAGGCTTCTCTGTTAGTATTTGTTGCATCTGATCCATTACTGTAAGTGTGTAAAAATTTGCTTCTACAACAGGGGTTTTGTACAGTTTTTTTTTGTGCAACATGAAGTCATAATGCAAGCTTTATTATGTGGAATACTTAAGCCAGAATCTAGCTCACTTACAATCACTTATTTTGAATTATGAAAGTAAAAATTTTCTACAAGTGAAACATGATCGAAAAGAAACACTGAGAAACAGATGTAAAAAAGATGGCTATGCAAAAACATAATACATTATTACTTTAAAGGCCTATAAAAATGTTAAGGATGGTATTGAAATTTTATTAAGTAAATCCTTCTCAAGCAACAATACCTTAGCTAGTTATGACTGAATTCAGTTTTTTTCTTAAAAGCATAACTCAAAACATTTACATCCAAACCACCACCACAGATCGAACCACGCTGTTCCTCTCTCCCTAATCTGTAACACTTGCGAAATACAAAACAAATTTTAAGACAATTTAGCAATTATCCTATACATTAGCTAGAATTAAAATGGACTTTTGACGAGCCCTTCCCCATTTGAACTTTCTTCATTCTTCATTTATAATTAACAGAAATTTTACACAAATGCACTTGAAGAAATCAAGTCATAATAATAAATTAATTAGTAGTCATTAATTATTTTGCTGCAGCTACACCTGAGGCACTGACCTTACTCATATGCTAAAACATAGCCACTGTAAGAGTTAACCAATAAACATGTTCACCATGCAACTAATTACAGTAGTGGGGAGTGATTAGAACAAGTCAGTATGAAAAAGACAAGACACATACGATGAATTCTCTCCAACAATTATCCATCCAAGCCAACATGCCCAACCTATTCCTAAACAAAGCATTGCAAAGAAAGAATTACGTTTACAGCTAGAAGAAAATTTAAAAAAAACCAACCAACCAACCAACAACAACCAAAAAAAACCACACTCCAACAAACCTAAATATGCCCTGCTATGATGCATGAAAAAAAATACAAAAGAAGTAGATTTAGTCTAAGTTAGGGCCCTATGCTCTGAAATGCCAGTCTATCACACAGCTACATCTTGTTCTAAGATACAAAAAACCTGTATGACTTTAAAAAGCATTTCCACAGCTTTATCACAGTAACAACACAAATTCAAACATCCTCTCCAAAACATTCTCTGGTTTACAACATCCTAGTTAAACGATGCTGCAAAGTGGAAATACAACACTATAATGACAAACAATTTTTGGAACATTCAAAGTAACTTCAAAAACGCAGTGTAGTTCATTCCCAGTTACTCAAGTAATCCAAGTTAATCCTCTTCAGATGTACGATCCATTCACAAGTTACGCACAGCGAAAGCCAAAGCAGTTTTTCAAGGCATCAGATTTCCCTCAACTCCATGACATAAGTGATCATAAAAGAGCAAACTAGAATCACAGCTCATATAAAGAAAACACTGACTTAGAATCTTGAGAGTTAAAAGCACATATTTTTTTAGTAGTGGGTTTGCGTATTTTTCTTAATTCTGTGCCAAAATCCAAGAAACAAGACGGGATAGTGTTTCCTACTGATTCATCCACACAAGATGATCAAAACTACATGAACTGACGCCATGGAATTACTGAAGTTAGTTGTGCTCCAAATCAGAAGCAATTCCTAAACCCAGGAATACCAAAATAGGACTATTTACGTTTTTAAGGCAGACAAAAAAATGTCAAATATACTTTCTTTTACAGAAATCTATGTACTGCCTGCCAGTGGAGCTCAGTGGTTTTGCTGAGAACATAAGAGTTTATGTAACCGGAGTATCACACATGATACCTTATGTCACTGTGAGCAAAACAATCTCTCAAATATAATAAAGGTGTTAAACCAAAAGTGTCATTATTCCCGTACTTGACATATTGATTAAAAATGCTAATGATTAACAGTTTCAGGTTTGGTTTTTTGTTTTTTTTGAGGGTAGGAAAAGAAGGAGAATTAGATGACAGCAAGATTTTGCTACCTGATCTAGATGTTTGAAGACAAATGGAATGGTGATTCCCAGGATTATTTACCTTCTCAGAATTAATCTTAAAAAGCTAGGAACAGCCTCAGTTTTCTTCAAAGAACAAAAAACTCACAGAACTTCAAGGATAAACAGTACCATGCACAAATATGCCGTCAATCGTCCATATTTGATCTTGTGCTTGATTGCTCTAACAAAAACAATGAATGGATGACTGAACAAGAGGAAACTGAGCCACTTACTCTTAGCTGATCCATTCAATTTAAAAAATGTAGCATTGACACAAAATAATTATGACTCAATAAACCTCCTGAAAGGAGCTAATGGTCTATGTTCCATCTGTAGTACCCAAACAGCCATGTAACAAAAGAACATTGATCCACGACTCTGACATCTCATTTGGCAGCTGCAGGAGATCAACACACGACAAAACACGTTTGCAGACAGAATTCCACTCATTCACTTCCACAGCTATAACTTCCGAAAAATAACACCTATGTCAAACAGCATAGAGGACTATCCGTCAAAACGCTGACAACACGATTTTTCCACAAGTAAGTGAGAGTTTTGAGTCCAACAGATCCTCACAAGTATTAATACCATTGTCACTTGAAAAACTGGTAACTGCTAGTGAAATCTCATATGAGTCACCACCCTGAAAGAACAGTTTCAATGGACTGATACAGTCTTTACGTATAAGGTCTCAAGTGAGTGGTCCTCGAAATTCAGATATTAAGGTTTCTGATGTAAAAATAAGGTGTTTTGAAGTTAATGAAAAAACTCTGAAGTTTGAGCATTCACAATAATTTAATAAGCACAGTATCAAACTGGATCTGCTAATTCATTCTTTATCAACCTCGTAAATCCCTTCTGCAGCCCACACTGTAAATCCCTTCTGCAGCCCACAGCCCAAGGTCTGTACGGACCTTGTAATTGCACAGAGCCATTTTTCACATTATGCTTTTCAGCACTCCAAGGCTCAGAAGTATGGTAAAGACCATCCAAGCTGATCCTGCATAGACCTAGGGTACTTCCAGCATGATTTATTAGCTTAATGCTCCATATCCAATGCTGAAATCAGAACAATGACACACTGCCACTTCAGAAATATTGACTAAGTGATCAAAATACTTTCTCTCAGCAATACTTTTACTGATTTATAAAGAAATATAAATGTAGTGTAGGTACACAGAATCTCTCACATACAAGTTCAATTACTCCCACCTTCAACTACAATTTCACCCATCTTTTAACAGATACTGGTTGAATAAGAGTTGGTGGTGAATCAACTTGATTCTTAAGATTCCAGGACTAGTAACTATCAAAAGCAACAGTCTGCATTATTTGTAAGCTAAATTATGTTTGAGATGAAAGTAATCTAAAAGAAAATTAAAGAGGACATTTCCACAACAAAATAACATCTAAAAAGGGGATAAAATTAAGAACAAGATTATATGTTGTTTTATTTGCCAGCACATACTTTCTCCATCTCCATCCTTATCAAATTCTTCAATCATAGCCCGTAGCTCTTCATCAGACATATTTTCACCTAATTCTCTAGCAACCCGGCGCAGGTTTCTCAGACTTATTTTACCAGAGTCATCATCGTCAAACAATTTGAATGCCTTGAGTATTTCTTCTTGTGGGTCTCTGTCCAATATCCAATCTGTCACTGCAAAAAGGATATTCAAGTTAGACTAAAAACTTCTGAAAGGTAAACTCAGAATGACCTTTGCAAACCAAGCAATATGAAGAACACACACGTCTGATTTCACCTGTTTGTACATTTCTGTATATTTCAACTCAATGTGCATATTTGTTTGGCTGTTGTCTGACCTTTTTCTCATCTCTCTTTTCCCAAGCTGAGTTTCTTTTTGTGACATAACTGTTGCAGTGGAAAGCTGCATGACAATTTAGACACAGTCACACTTCACACGTATTTTCCAACAGGAATTAAAAGTATACACAGGATGCCTCTGTTTCAAAATTCCAAATTTTCAGAAAAAACACCATCAGCTCTTTTAGATGAAGATGTGCATTTACTTGATTTCTTTTCATCAGGACAGAATTTGGAGCTGGGGAGAAGACTGAAACAGTAAGTGAAGAAAAACATTCAGACAAAGCCTTTCTTTCAAGTACAAAACCATGCTAACACAAAAAGCCCCCATAACCAACCAACCAATCATACACATTGCCCCCTCCCAACCCCAAAATCAAAAAAAGCCTAAGCATAAGGATTATAAAAATGATGCTGCTATGAATTGCAAGATGTTTATTCTGAAAGTATTCTTGAGCCTTTATTAGTCTTATTATGACAATCATTTATCAGTTTCTGCAACAGAAAATACAAACTTGACTCACAAAGTATTTTTCTAGTAATTACTTCAGATCAACCAACAATAATGTATCTCCCCAGCTTTGTACCTGCTAGTTTTATATTACAGGGCTAGTCTTGTATTATCAAGCCATTAAAATCACATCAACACTGCTTATACACATAAAGAACCATTTACCATCTGCTACTGATTGCAGACGGAATGTCTGTTCTGGCTTAGAAAGCTTGAGAGGGAAGAATCTTTTCATGCTTATATAAGCCAACTACAGGAACGAAGTTTATTTATCTACAGATTTACCCTGAATTTAAATATCTTCTTTTAAAACAAGAGTGCTGCATAACAGAATTACATCATTTAAAAAATGCTACCTTTTCGGGCAAAAAGACAACTGAAAAACAACAAACTTTCTCTAAACATAAAACTGTAGAAGACAAAATATAATTACATCTTTACATATTTCCAACGAACATTAAGAGCAATTCTATGGCTCAAGAATTGCTTAGCTATATTCTCAATTCATGTCTCTCATATCTCTTCACAATTAATGTTTCAATAACCTATTTTATCTAACTCCCCAATCTTTCTGCTAGAAGTGGTATCATGTTTAATTCTGTGTCAAGGTCATATTGCACCACAGCAGCACTCTAATCCAACTGAAGTTCTGCAACAGGTTCAATCCCTTTCCAAGTATATATGGTGCTTACTACAAAAAATTCTCCTAGCTCCTTGCAGTGCTTAATGACTGTCCATATTGACAGCGAAGACAGAACGAGGAAACAATTAACAAGACTGAATATCAGAAATCAGAAAAAGTAATTGCATGGTAATTCCAGTATATTAGTTTTAATATAATAATGCAGCACAATTATGTAATTTAAAAAGTAGTATTACTATCAAATCAATATCCTGATTTTCTTTACAATACTTCCACATAAGATTTATAAATCAGAAAAGAGCCAAAAATAATGTTCTCCAGCCTGGAATACAACTCCAAAAATATTACCTGTCATGAACAAGACATTTTGTCCAGTATTAACCTATTAAACAATTAAATGTTGCCACATTTCAATCAATAATTGTTTTGATACATTAAGTAGATTGATATTTGCAGCCAACAGCAAGTATGGCGGTGTGGGTGTTTTGTTTCATAAAATCTACAGAAATCTAATACCTTGAAGAAATGGACTATCATGAGCATAATAAACTATAATGGACAAAATAAACTAGAGATACAAAGCCATACATGGAGAAATCCCACACAACTTACTTTTGAGTGAACATGAATTCTATGATAAAGCATAAATTATGTAACAAAAATCCCCTAAATCTTCAGAGAAACTTAAAGTCTAAAAATTCTGCAGATCACTGCATACTCAAAGTACATTTAAATTGCACAATAACCAAACTTCAGACGAAAGAAACAACTAATTATACTGTTTTTATCAACAGCTGAAAATCCTTAAAGTACAATATTTACGATCTGTTTCAATTTCTCTGATCTTTTTTACATATGAAGTCTGTAGTCCACTTACACTTCATCTGTGTATACACTCCTTCCCATGAAATTCAATGACAAATACCTTTTCCAGAGCAGCAAGGAGAATCTTACAAAAATCCATAAACAAGACAAGAACATCTACACTTTAAACTAGCATTTATTCCTCTGTTTAAGGTTGAAAGAGATTTTGTATACCCTACTTCCTTTTAAATTACAGCTATCATACATCTCTACCTATCAAACCAAGCATTCAGAAAACAAAGATTTATCTTCCTTCACTATTGACCTAATATATTAAGAAAAATATGAAATGAAATCTCCCACTTCTATTTCTTAATAGTACTAAATAACTGAAGAAGTCCACAAAGCACCACTTTGAAACTGTAGCCACTACGATAAGATAAATATCTCTAGAGGTAAACACACAATCAAACACATACCAACTTCATTAAAATCTTCAAAGGTGATTCTGCCTGTTGATTCTCGATCATAATCTCTAAGTATTTTCAGGACATCAGCTTTTTTCACATCAAAACCCAAGGCTCTCATTGCCACCTTTTGGAATAAAATGGAAGTGCAACCACAGATAAGGATCAAAATACAGATTTAACAGATTTTCTTTTTAATTTTAGTAATTTCCTTCTTGCCCAAGAGAGAAAGAGCATATCAGTGGTTTAGTAACAATAATAAATAAAATAAATAAAATGACAAGAGATTTGGATATTAGAACCATCTAGAATGACTATCATGAAATGGAACGTCTAGCTACAGAAAAAAAAATTTGCATTTTCAGGGATTTTACAGACTGGAGCAAATGCATCACAGGACAAGTAAATTTATTCCTCACTTCCAAAACAATTTCAAAATCTTATCTTTTCTACAGCAAAACTGAAAATCATTCTGCAAATTAGTCTTCATTATGCATACAAAGTGTGTGTACATTCATGGATTTACAAGTCCTACAGGACTTCGGACTGCTTTTTGAGTGAGCCACAGAAGCTAACTTACTTTTCACTCTTCCACTAGGTTAGAAGTCCACATTTAGTTTCCCATTTCACCCTACATGGCAATGTCTCAGCACACACTACCTTAACTTCCTCTGAACAGACGAATATTGGCTAACCAGAAATGGAAAATCATCAGGAGTAGTTATCAAAAATTGATGCTATATGCTGATTATGTAGAGAAGGAGGTAGATAGTTTTTTTGTTTATGTATTTCTGCTTTTCACACTATTAGCTTCAGGGTGATAATATTTAATTAGTCAGCTAAGAAAGAGCTTTGCAAATAATTATGACAGCTGACAATTCAAAGCATACCATGACCAGGAAAAGCATATTAACAGCCCCAAAGTAGTCCCCAGCACAACTACAGTCACAGTGGCTTTCAGCAAAGGTACAATACCTGAACTCTGAAATACAGAGAAGGGAATTGTTCTACCAAACACACTCCTGTAACAGCAAATTAAGTAAAAATAAGACTTTTTCCTTCTTTGAGTTACTTGGTAGAGCCAGTACACTAGATGAGACATTATTTTAAAAAAATCTCACCCTATATGTGACTGAAACACCTCTCCAAAGCCACTTTTTGTTCTTGATGCCATAATTAGAATAAAAACACACAAAAGATTTAAAGTGACTTTATTGAACCTCATTTACGACTCTGTACACTTCAGGTGGGAGGACTCACTCAGAAAGGCATCCTAACCTCCATCTGCTAATAGCTATCATTAGGAGCATCTTTCTTTGGGAAAGGCAACTACTGAGATTCCCACACACAGAGCAAAGAGCACACCTTATTCCTACAAATCATAGGTTTCCTGTTTAAAAATACAGCTAAGCTCTGACTTGTAGTCACCAGTTTTACGGATCTAATTTACATCTTTTTTCTACACATCTGAAACCAAGACCAAGCTTTAGGTTATACAGTGCCTTTAAAAATAATCAAACAGATTTTCAAGAACTTTTACCACTTGGTCATCTGTCCAAGCTTATCACTGGTGGGCAATTATACCAGAGTTATTTAGAATGCCATAGCAATTCTGTTACAGCATTAAGTATATACTGTGTGAAGAAAAGCTTATTCTTACACCAATGCAGTATTTCATGTTTATTCGGTTTTTTGTTTCCCTCGATCCTTTAACCCAGCAAGACATCTTAAAGGAAGCTTTTAAAGATACAGCCAACATCTTAAGAAGTCACTATGGAACAGATATATTATCTGCTATAAAACTGCTTAAATGAAAAAGAAAACCTTTACCTTTAATTCATGATAATTTATTGCTTTATCTTTGTCTGTATCAAACAATTCAAAGGCATCTTTAATTTCTTGCTTCTGTTCCTCAGTCAGTTCTCTTCTTTTCTTCTTTTTAGTTTTGTCTATTGCGAGCTCATTCCTACAAAAGGAGAAAGAAATGCAGTGTAATAGGACTTCTACTGGGAGAATGCCAGTGTAGATAGCATTTGCCACCAATAAGAAACTCACCATAATTGCAGAAACTACTACCTTACCTAGTCAATATTTTCCCAGCTTGTACTCCAAGTTTAAAATAACATTTGAAATAGCCAATTCCCTCGTGAAACCTGAATGATACCTCCAGTCCCCCACCCAAAATAAAATCAGCACAGGCATTTTTGTTAATAAGCAACAACAACAAAAAGAGAGTAGAAAAACTACCAGTTAAAAAGGCTTCTTGAAGGTACAAACTAGATTAGCAGTTGAAATTATACAGCTCATGAAAACAGTTGGTCTCTATACTGTAGCTTAAAAAAAATAGAATAAATTTGGGAACATTGGAGGCCAAACTAGGCCGGACAGTCTGGCTACTAAAGCAGGCATTAGGTGCCACAAATCAGCTTTGTTGCCTGTAATGTTTCTAGATAAATGGTATTTGCAGCATCTTTTTTTTTAAATCCTTTAGATAACACACATACACACTGTTCTAAAGACTTTTGCTCTCTTTTGGTATATGCAAGAGAGACAAGTCCCCCAAATTAGGAAATCTTGCTCAAAGACAATCCCCTTTTCTTTGGCTAGTCTAGGAATAAATTTATATTTTCAGAGGATCATAGTAAGAGGACAAAAGACAGTAAGTACAAAATATAAGGGGAAAACTGCAGCTGGAGAAGAAACTGCAGCTGGATCTAAGGGGAAACATTTTCCCAGTGCATATGCTGGAACAGTTCCACTTAGAGACCAAGGAGTCTCCATCATCATAACTATAAAAGGTGCTTAGCATCCTCAGCCAGCTTTGAGTGGAAGCTGCTGTGATCAGAATGCCGGACTAGGTGACTTCCGTAAGTCCTTCCTAACCTAAATGGTTGTATAATTTATGTTTTACTCTCAGGAAAAGGCTTTTAATGCTCATTTGTCCATTTGCACCAGAAGCAAAATGTGTGCTGCATCACCTAGTGTAAAATGCAAAAAATTACTGATGAGTGAATAGAAAAATTTTCAATACTGATTTTCCAAATCTTCTCTAATGAGCAACTTGATGTCCTTCTTTGTTAGCAATTTGCTAATTTTATTCAAAATCTAAAGTTAAACACCTATTGAGATTTACCTTTCAAAAACCACTGAAGCAAAAATTCCTTATTTGGAAGACAAGAAAGACAAGAAAAGGGTAAGCTGCAGAAGTTTAACCTCCTTCGAACCCCAGCATCCTCAAAATGCACGACGCCCTTAACAAACCAATTGAGATTCTGTGATTTCACGCAGGTTTTGAATTACTACAGGTCTTGGAAGGGCTAAAATAGCTCTGAGCAGGCTACTTAATTAGGACTGGGAGAGTAGCTTAGATCCAGGGAGCCCAGATTTTGTGAGCTGCGATGATGAAATCCATTTGTAAGTCTGAAAGCAGATTAACACCGAACTCTCCTGAAAAGAGCAATCTGGGTACTTAAGTGCTCATTTAGTGCTTACCATAAAATGAATTTATTAAAAGGCAAAGCCGTCCTCAAATACAAGCAGTCTGGTGCCACTTCTACAACTACTTTAACCATATTAAGCGTGAAGTTCTTAGAATTGAAAATCAAGGATCACAGTTGCTACGTAAGCATATTGATTACGCTTGAAGACAAGAATTTGCTGGGTCTTGGGATCTAGGCCCCTTTATGCAAGAGACTGAATCAGTATTTATAAACAAAACAAAACCGAGCAGTCTAACTTTATGCCTACCCACAAGCCTTTTGCAGGCACACCAGGCAACCCAGAAGCGAACCTCCCAAGGCCAGACCCGCTGGGCCCTTCCCTCCCCCGGCAGACAGACGGGCCTGATCCGCCCTCGGCCGCGCCGAAGGGATCAGACGTGACCGGCTGGAGGCCGCGGATGACCCAGGCCCCACCGCCGCCCGGCGCGGCCCGCGTTCCGCCAGCACTTCCCGAAGGCGGGCGGCGCGGCCCTGAGGGCCCACCGCCTTCACTTCGGGCACCGAGCGGGGCAAGAGGGAAAGCGCTCGGCTCATACCGACCTCAGGGGCAGGCTCATCGTGCCGCTGCCGCCGCTGGGCGAGCCGGGTCAGAGCAGCCGCGCCGCCGCCCCTCGGCACGGCGCCACCGCGTCTGCCCCCTAGCGACACCGCGCTTCTGCCCGTGGCGACGCCTCGCAGGCCGCGCCCCCGCCGACCTGCCGCCGCCTGATTGGTCGCGACGGGACAAACGCCCGCCCCCGAGCCCCAGGCGCTCTGCTATTGGCCGAGACGCCGCGACTGAGGGCGGAAGGGGCGGTCCCCGCTGGGCGCGGTGGGTGTGGGCTGCGGTTCCTTCCGTTGCGCGGCGCGGAGTCCGCTGCAGAGCGGGCGGCGGGGCGGAGCTTTCCCGGAGAGGGACCGTCTTTGATGTTTGATCTTGGTTTTCAAGCCGATTTAACAAGAAAGGAGATTTAATCCGAGGAAGATACAGAAGCTAACAAGCAGGCTCAAAGTGGTGTCCAGGTGTTAGAAAGACAAATTTCTTGTCGGTGGAATTTCCGGCAAGAAGGTAATTATGGCAGACTGCTGACCAAGCTGCCCACCGACTCGAAAGAAGAGAAGGACTGGGCATGTGGACTAATTAGCATGAGAAGTAAGAGACTCATTAAAATAAGATAGAATATTATTTAATGAGAGAACTATGTAACTTGAAGCCAATGACCATTAATGCTTTTGTTTGCTAAAACATGTAAATACTAAAGAATTTTGATAGTTGGTGTGCTTGATTTATGGAATACCACCCAGCACCCAGGCTTGTACAACTCTGACATTAATAATCCATGTCTCTCTCGAGTGCGGAATTATTCGGTGGTTGCACACTGTGTAAAAAATCTGATTTTTTTGGCCAACACCTCTACAGGCCCTGCTGTAGCCTGGGTGTGTCATGGGGCTGTGTCAGAATAACCTCCTGTGGCCCCAGGCCCTGCTCACTCCATCCGGACTGTTGGAGGTGCGGCATTTAGAGAAGCATTTCTGGCACTGTACAGACTTTGCCTTGCTAAAAATTTGATGGAAGGCAGTAGGTACTGTGTGAAGAGTGAAGATCTTAATGTATAGTTCCAGTTATCATTGACACTAATATTTTTTTTGTCTTGCAAAATAGTCAGTGAATCAACGTTACATATCTGCGGGTGGGGGAAATACTCGTATCATTGGTGAGAAAGCTCAGATTTGTGAAAAGTGCTGCCTCAGTGCTCTGGTCTATGACAGAGTAATTGTCCCTTGCACCTTGCTTTGGAACCTGGGCTGTTTTATCACCAGCTGTGACAGCGTAGTGCAGTGTTAGTAACTGGATCATAATGATTGTCAGATCCTTGCTAATACTGTGTTAAGCAGTCTGGCTACATAGACTGAAAAACTCAGGCAATGAAAAATTCCTTCAGGTGTTTCAGTCCTGCTCCTTTCAGGACTGGTGGCATGTCTTAGAGGTGTTTTGCACCTGGGTTTCCAGTAATAAACCATGAGTAGGTTTACACTGAGTGCAGTGTTGAATATGTGGAGTTTGACTTGTTCAAGGCACATTTTTCCTGAACAAAGTCAAGCAGAGATGAAGCTTATTTGGCTGTCTGTTCATGTTATCTCTGGTCCACAGATCAAATATGCAGAGGCAAGAGGTTTGTAATTTACCTCTGTTTACAGACTGCAGTTTTGTAACTAAAATCATAAAGTACTGGCAGTTTTGACTCTCATCCTGTACTGTGGTACAAATACAACCACAAATTAATTTTTTGTGTGTTTCATACAACATCTTTACATTTCCAGAGAGAAAAGCATTAATCAAGTGCTGAGTACCTAGGGGAGTGTGGGAGAGTAGCACCAAGAGCCGGACTGCACCAACAGCCCCAAACTGCCCTGTTTCTACCTCACTCTCATCTCCTCTGCATGTAGATCCTGGAGCTCCCCGGAGTGGCCCTGGAGATACTCCTGCTTTTGTGCTGTGTGCTGCTCTTGCTGACTTATTGACCAGACTTTGTGGCCTGGCCATGGACTTGAGTGTATTAGTTTGAAAACAAACCAGTGGGAGATCACAAGTCAGGATTATAATTTAATAGGAAAATTAAAAATAAGTGCAATAATACAAGGAAAAACACTGACAAAGTCAGATAGAACCTGACGCCCTGTTGGGGTGGTGGTAGCAGTCCAAGTGAAGTAGTTAGGTTGAAGCGGTGATCCTGTGGAAGGTCTGGTCTCTACCTAAAGGTCCAGTGGTAGCTCTTGTCCTCTGGGAATCCAGTAGACAGGGCTGGCTTGTACCAAAGTTCCCAAAGCCCAGGTTATATCCAGGTGGGAATGCTTGGCTCCTCCCTCCTGGGCGGAGCATCTCACAATAGGATGAGATAAGTCCGTGAGTCATGTGGTGGGTTCTTGATCGCGCATTGTCTGTTATCAGGGATGGAGCATAGCAGGAGATGACAACCAGTGCCCCCCACAGCTTGTGGTAATAGAATACTAAATACATCTATATTGCAGCCTAGGACATTGAGTCATCACCTTGCTGTTGCCTGCAGTTGCTGGGCTGCTGACAGGTCAGGTTACTGTCACCATCCCTGCAGTCTCCAGGGAGGTCACAATCCCTGCCTGTGTTGTGACTGCGCTTGCCTTCCAGCTTGTCCTCTCTCATGGTGCACCCATGTCCTGGCTGCTCTGTGTCAGGTAGAGTGAAATAGCTGATATTGATACTCCGAGTGTGCTTCTGGGAACTGGAGAGCCACATTCAGGTCCCTGCTTCTAAACTTACAAGCTAAAACATTACTCCAGAAATCAAGTGCCACTCTTCGTAAATTGATTAAAGTTAGCAACAGTGCTCATACTATAGGTGAAAGGGAAATGCAAGGAATTTCAAACAGAAAAAACAGGCCTAAATAATAATAATAGTAAAAGTAAGTACATGGTTGTGGTAGCAGTGACTTGCAAATTCTTACATTTTCAAAGTTGGCAAAACCCCTCCTAAAATCACCTCTTATGAATAGAGTTGGTAATTTAGAATATCACTAGCATGTTCCTCACATATACACATGGCCAGCTTAATAAGGAAAAATAATGAATTATGAGACACATACTTCAAGACGTTGTTATTGGCTTTTAATGAATTTTCAAACTTCTCCATTGCTATATGAAAGTCATTTGTGGGGCTATCTGCCACCCTTGACCTTCCTTTCAGAGAATATATTTTCTTTTCTAGTCCTAATTTTATTAGTATTTGAAACTATCCTGCCACTCTGTTGTCCTAAACTGAATTTGAGTGTGCAGAAGGTTATAAGCCTCATCCCAACTGTTCAAAATCAGGTCACATATCAGAACCTTAATTAAATTAATCCTGAATTTTTTAAATGAGAAGTTGAGCAAGATTTTTGCAAGTTCAAGTGAGTTTTGTTCATGTGACTCTAAGAACAAATAATATGTAAAAATATAAAGCCATATTAAAAATATACCAAGTATCATTGCCAGTTATACGATTGTAAATGTGCTTCTTTCTGCATCTGGGCCAAACTGCTGGGAAATACCTGGCACAGTTGCAGAAGTGTTGGCTAAATTTCTGAGCCTTTCTGTGTCAGGATTCTTTGTTTTTAAATTTTTTTTTGCATGTGTGTTGTTTAGTTTGTTGTTGGATTGTTTTTTGTTTTGGTGTTTCGTTGTTTTGTTTTGTGGGGGATTTTTTGTTGGTTTTTTTTTTGTTTGGTTTGGTTTTTTGGGGTTTGTTTGTTTGTGTTTGTTTTTAATTTTTTGTTTACTTTTTCAATTTTAATTTCTGTTGAATGCCTCATCACTTCCTCAGGACTCAGTTGGGCATATGTGGGAACACACATAAAGTTAGTAACTGAAAGAATTTTTTAAGAATTTTTAAGCCAGTGAGATTAGCCTGTCCAATAAAATCTGAGTAGTTAGGAGTAACCATGTGCTGAAGATGGTTTTGGGTAGCACAGTTAAAGCAAGGAGTAGGCTTTTAGCAGCGTTGGTTTCTAGTTTGCTCTCCAATTGTTATTTTCACGGTAAATGCAGCCCCCGCGGGCGGCAGCTGCCTCCAGCGCGGCACTGGCGCGGTCAGCGGGCGGGACAGCAGGGGACATTCCCACCCGGACACTGCACAGGAGAGGACATGCCGCCCCCACGGACGCTGCAAGAGCAGTAGCAGGCATTGGGGTAGGATTGCACTACGCCAAGCAGCGTGCGGCTCGTGTTTACGTGAGCTAGTGGTAAAGTGACTTCACAGCACTCTGGAGTGCCTGGACTAGTAATGCACCTCGCAGCTGCTTTCTGACTGCGCGAGAAAACCTTGTGTACTACAGCTAAAATGTGTGGGCTAGCAGCTCCCCCGTGCAATACTTAACTTCAAATAAATTTAAAATAAAACATAATGAGTGTGTTTTTTTTCATTGCTTCTTGATCGTTTCCATACTTCCCAATTCGAAAGTGAAGGGACTGAAAAAGTAGTAGTAGTAGTAGTAGTATTTTGGATACTACGTGGTTGAATTTTTAGACCCACGAGGTACTGCTTAATGATTTAAGTAAAACATACATTAATTATAAATAAGAACTGGAACCACTGTTGGTTGAACTCTGAGACCTAAATTTTTAATGTTAAATATTAAAAAATCCTCCTTTTCCTCCACCTTTATCTCCCTCCTGCTTTCCTAACAAAGGTGCATTTTTTGTTTTTTATTTTCTTTCGCAGATGTTTGCTATTACAAGGCAAAGTGCGTCGATGTGTAAACACTTTTAATGCAGTTTCTTGCTCAGAAGCATAAACAATTCTGCTAGCAGCTGGTAAATATACTCCATTTAGAATGCAAAGTGCTTCTCTTGAGAAGGACCTAGAAATTATGACTTAACTGTGTGGGAGTATTTTATTATGGTAATACATAAAAAAAAAATCTTAGGCGCAAACTGTTTAACATCATAACAGTCTTGACAGGTTACAGAACAAAACTTCTCATCTGATTCTTATGTCAATTCCCCAGTCTACTGAAAACTGCATTAACATATATTTAGATGTTACAAGGAAATCAACACAGTTCTAAATGCTTATGATGATGCAGTATTTAAACTTATAATGCATGTTTTAAATATTTAATCCAAGAAATGTTAAAGGACCACTGTCAAACTCTTATGGTTAAAATTTTACAAGTCTTAACAAAAATAGTCAGACAGTTCTTTTTACTTAAGATGTGTCATTCATCTAGTAGTGAATTTCTTATAATACAAAATATAATCTCATGACCCTCAAAAACTACTTTCATTTGCATTATAGCAGAAGTTTACTAACAAACTCCCCTTTGGGTTATGCGCATGTAAAGCTCACTTCTGAGCTATGAAACTATCCCCTAGATTTTGGTAAAGTAAAACAGTTATGTACATATACTTAATGGACTTGAGCATAGCATAATACAACATTTTGACAGTGATCTAGCCATTTAAGGATCCTAGCTGATAGAGAGAGACACTGAGCACAGATTTTAACACAAATGATGGAGGATAGAGGTTATCTCTCCCATTGAACTGACATGCGAGTGAGTCTTCTCTCACCAGCTCAGGCTTTACAATACAGTAAAATCTGGCTACGGAGATTCCAATATTGGATCAAATAAACAAACTGGTAGTGGTGTAACATAGAATGCCAATTCAAAGTGATCTTACTCTCCTAGCGAACTTTTGCAAAACTTTAGCAACTTGACATCCATACTGGCAGGCTTTGTGACAGTTCTCTGTGTCTGCCTTAATGCACAGGGCTGCCAGAGTCTTCACAAAAGCGCTGTTTAAAAAACATGATTATTACTGGTGTTACACCACTGCTGACTAGTTCACAGGAATTCAGTTACTGTTGGGTAACCTCTGACATCATGGCATCCCCTGGGTAACCGGTGTAAGCTTT
The DNA here is from genome assembly GCA_013397955.1 of Grantiella picta. NCBI lineage: Eukaryota > Metazoa > Chordata > Aves > Passeriformes > Meliphagidae > Grantiella > Grantiella picta. Next base: position 833,801 of record VZRM01003474.1, read on the forward strand.
AGTGCTATGTGTATCTTCAGCCTGCTTCCCAGGCTAAGTTTCTGTATTTCTTCCCCTGCCAACTGAGGCCAAGATAAAAACTTCTTGGTTTTATGACATAAGTCTACCCACTGAACACTTCTCACATCATACGCTGATGTACATGGATTTTTCCAAATAAAAAAAAAGTGATCTGAGTGATAACAGGTCTTTCAAGTCCTGCGTCTCTGCACATATCCTGCCCACTCACAGTTTTGCTTCAGCTTGGAGACAAGCACTGCTAACAAGAACTGGGCACAACCAATCGGTACAAATCCTGGTGGAGAATATATTCAGAGTAAAGGCAGGAGTGCAGTCATCAATGAAAGGGAAAATGTCTTATGTAAGATACTTGCTTTCATAATTTTTGGACAGAGATGCTTTTTATTTTGCAGTAAGTTTTTTTTTTCTTTTCACAATTATTTGCATCTATTCAGAAGGCTATCAACTTCTTCTCCCTCATGCCTTAGATAGACCCCAAACCTTGGGCACCCTTTCTATTGCCTATGATGGGGAAAAAACCTGCATAAAGTGAAAGCCAAACGAAAAATTAAACTGCACTAAAATCTGTGAGAAACATTTGCAGTCTTTTTAGGAACATATGTATGTCAATGTACAAAAATAAATTCAGACAGTGTCCTTTTAAAAACATTAGATATATACAGACTGTTAGAATAATTACAGAAACTCTAACCATTTCAACAGCTTTTAAATATCACACATTCAATTTTCATAAGCAAGTTATAATGCCATTTAGCATTTCTCAATGTATTCAACTTTTTTTTTGGCACAAACTCAATGCAACACACTTCACATTTCATAAAATGGTTATGTGCGGCACATACTTCAGATGCAAACAGTAAACAATTTGAGTTACATTCACTTTGTCGTAACAAGTGTACTGGCTGTTTAATGCAGCACCTTCACTATGGCAGGGTCATGTTAAAGCCTCAATCCCTCCACTAACACAGATCATTAACAACCAAGTTACAATATAGCCACACAAAAATACACATAAACAAACCCTTTATGCTTGTCACAGTCCAGTTCTCTCAAATTTCCAGAACAACATACTCTATAAACATTTTTTAAAGAGCTTATCAGAAAAAAATAAACACATCAAGCAAAGGCTCAATCCACTTTGTACCAGCTACTCTAACACATTAATTCATTAATTCACAAATTCTCTTAACTCATATGCCTACAAGCAAAATAGTAACGTAGCCAATGGTGAGAGTGCTCCTGCTTGCTCCCTCCCTCCTGGTGCAGTGGTTCCTTGCACCACACCAGGAAATACAAAAGCCTCAACTATGTCTGCACCAAAGACTTTTGGGGTAAACTGACGTACCTCTGACTTCCAGCTTAGAAGTCTGGTCTATAGAATTTCTGCATATTAGTGTACTCTAAAGAAACTGCCAGACAGGTACTTTGCAGAGATAAAGCCTCAGGAAATGAGGGGGGCAGCAGATACCATGCCCGCAGGTGGCTATGGCTGCAGAATTATCTTCCTGCCCACTGAGTCCTGCAAAGGTGTTGCTCCTGTCTGGACCTAATGGCACTGCTCCCAGTGCACACTAGTTCAGAGCAGAAAACAGACCAGCAGCTCTGTTAGATCAAAACCTGAGCAGGAGTTGATGAATAATCACAAGTCTAGTACTACATCAATAAGGTGTCAGGCATGAATGTAAGACCTTTCATATCTGTTAGTTGTAACAAAAATAAAACAATTTATTTCAATCACAATACATGTGCAAACATGCCCTGAAAAAGTAGAAAGAAAAACTAGGTTTAGCTAAAGCTAGTAATTTACATATTTTTTATAGAAATATGAATAAAGTAGGAAAAAATACAGAGAATTTTTGAAGCTCACCTGTATCAATTTGCCATCTTTTTGCTAATGCATACTGCTTTTGCTTGTAATTGATGTTTTCACAACCCATTTGGTTTTACAGCAGGAGACAGATTACACAAAATTGACTGTCACTGAGAAGCGATTATTGAATTTGTAACACGAAGTGCTATGCTCGCAACGGATCTCATGGCACAGGTAGAAATCTTGTGACAAAATCCAGCTTGGGAAATGTAGTTGGAAGCTAACCGATACAGCCTTTCTGCCCCAAATATGTTAAAGTGCCCAGGCAGTACCTTCTCCACAAGACCTCTGTCTACTAACTCCATCAGACGTTGGCAGCTTGCAACATAGTCACTGATTCTGCTGTAGGGGAGCCAGTCGATCATGGATCCATCATACACCACATCTCCGCTGAATAGAATCTTCCTGTCCTTGTCGTGTAAGCAAATACTGCCTCGTGAATGGCCAGGCATGTGCATGACAGTGAGCTGTCGATCTCCAAGGCTGATCACATCCCCTGCAAACACATTTGTTACAGGAAAACATATGCATTTATCATGTTTCTTAAATGACACAAAGAGAACTAACTACCTACTCATATGCAGTTTGTACATGCCAAATATCCACAACAATCGGAGTGGGGCATTTATTTTCTTGGTGAGTGCCAGAGGTGTCTGAAATGCATACTTAACAAGAAGTACAAAAACAATGACAATAACAGTTAACACAGTCTTGGGTTGTATTAATGCAATATATTCACACTCTAATAAATTGAACTATGTGAAAAGCAATGCAGTAGAGAAAGTAAAACAGGAAATTAACAGAACACATCTAAACCGGTTATCCTTTGAAAGTTAAAGAGTATGTATTTCACAATTTATTGTAATCTCACCCTCATTTAATTCACTTAGAATTGCACTGCTGTTACTTCTAAAAGGCAAAAGGCCAAAACATAAATTGCTGGAGGAGAACCAAGACACGCGTCCACACACTTTCTTAATCTCATTCAGTAAGACATAAAAATACAACTCTTTTATGATTTGCCGATTTTTTGGCCAGTTTAAATGTGAATGCCTTTTAATTGCATTGGCCACTGAACTGAAGCTTGTGTCTCATGTATCAACGAACATTTTAGAAACTCTGATGCTACTTTGGCAGCAAATGTATTTGCTCTTTTACAATTTTTTTTCATTAATAACTCCTTTTAAAGGAAAAAAAACCAAACTTCTTGTTGATTTACTACAGTTAAATGTCACATCAGATCTTTACTGAAGCCTTCAGTAAGTTCAGTTCTGCTTTTCCAATCACATATGTGGGATGGCCTAATAAAGCCAAGACAGTAAGTACTGTGCCAAAGGTGTCACCTGTCTGACATCCACCCTTTAACTTCTGCTGAATAGTATAGTACAGTTTAGGTGTTTAGTTACCAAAAACCCTAGTCACTCTCTCCTATGAGAGACTAAATTAATTTTTTTTTAATCTGCAAAAAGCCACTTCTGTAAATGCTGTATCAGTAACGAGTGATTTTTTTACATTTTACTTACGCCAGGTAAAATTCAGTAAATTTATTCACATAAAATTCTCACAAATTCTATATAACAAAAACTGTGTGCTCAGTACATATTTCAGGAATTGTTTTCTTGATTGCACTGCTGTGTCTTGACAGCTTATAAATAATAAGGGTGCCACATGACCTGCTGACATACCGTTCGAAGCCAAAGGATAAAACTGGAGTGATCAATTCGTCACTTAAATCACTGCTAGAAGGTAAACATCCCCTGCCGCCAAATACTTTCAGAACTGGTAGAAACTGTTTAACCCACCACGCGTCTTTTTCGTCCCATGCTGACTGCGGGGGTTTGTAGGTTTACAGCAGTGACAAAACTACTGGGTTTAATTACTTTATACTCGGAGCCGAGTAAAGCAGGAGGCGCACAGAGGCAAAGAAGCCGCTGCAGAACAGGCAGAGCACCGCAAGCCCGCGCTCCCGCGGCGCGCACGGCCCTTACCCTCCTGCAGGAGGCGGCTGGGCCGCACGGGCGGGACGCGGAACTGCCGCGCGCTCCAGCCGGGCCGCGGCGGCCGCGTCACCTCCCGGTCCGACAACCACGTCACGGCCTCGTAGTTGTCGCCTTGCAGCAGCGCCGCCGCC
>VZRM01003474.1:840732-862132 GCA_013397955.1 Grantiella picta
TGTAAAGAAAACATATCTTAAAAAATCTGTAATATTTTCAGTGCACCCAAATGGCTGGATCAGGTAGAGGAAGAGGACGTGCTTCATTTACCTTCAGCATTGAGTCTATTGGCTTTGGTAAAGGTGCAGCTCTATCTGATGTCATCTGTAAGCCTCCACCACCATTTCCAGTGAGTACAGCCAGTATCTTGGAGCATACTCTGTGTTTAGGTAGACTGTGTTCATACTCATATTTAGATAATGTAATGAAATACATGAACAACCCTAAGAACTTTGGATTTTATAATAATGTAAGTCACCATTTCTATTCTTATTACTTTCCTGCCCCTTTGCTAACTGTTGTATCCCATATTTAACTAGATTGCTTGCTAGGTGCTAGTGTGTTGAAGACCTCATCGTGATTCAGTTTTCTGGACATTACAATAGTAGGAACACTGGATATTTGAATTTGTCTAAAATTAGTTTACATTAATCCTTGGAGCTATAAATGGATTTGCTGATTTTAGAAAATTACTGTTTATGCAAACATGAAAGATTGTGCATTATTGTCCTGTACCTCAGGAGCCAGCATTTGAAAATAACTGAAGGATTCTTTGTGTAATTAAGGAATGCTTAATTGGCATTTAGGATGTATTTGAAAATTAAAGGGGAAGAAAGACCATTTTCTGACAATGTTATGATATGCAGAGAAGCTTTTGACTTACTGAACCATATATTATTCATCCTCTTAGTCCAGCATTACAATTAAACGGTGTGGTTTCATATTACTAAGACACCTGTGACTGTTTCTTACATGAATGTTACTGCTTGGTAGCAGTTCTGTGCCATTTGAATTCTGTGTACACTGCAGCTTTTGAGGCACAGTCAGGCTTATAGGAGAATTACTAGTCCCAGTATATCTAATGTATGCCACAGAGAAGTTAGAAATGCTTGCTTTCTTCTGTGAACAAAATTGCAGAAGCAAGTTAAACTTCTAAGGGGAAATATGGTGCCATTCAGGAAAATCAGAGTTAACCCAGCTTTATAAGTAGAGTCAATAAAAAATGTAAGTGTTAGATTTAATGACTGGACCATGACCAAAAGTATGTTACAGCTTTGTCTGACTTAGAGAAATTATTTGAAGCAGTGAATTACTGCTGTTGCATATTTCTATTAGACACATTATGAGTTTACACCAATTTTCTGTAAATGGAGTTAGAAACCCAATAAAAGAGCATCAGCTTACCGTCAGCAACATTAAGTGGTTTAAAGTGTTAGCCAACTAGCAAATGTAGCTGGAAGCAGTAAGCTCCTTTCATGGTCCGAATCTGTGACTTATGATAGCACTTTATGCTTTGCAACCTACCACTCAGGTATTGATTGAACGCATGAGAGAAAGAACACCCATTCTGTAATTCCATCTGTATTATGCTGGATATTTTCTTAAACTACTTTTGCGTATTTATCTTTCTCAATTTCAAGATTTATGTTAAACAAAACAAATCAAAACACCCCAACAACAAACCCCCTCAAAAACTCTCACAAACCCCAACAATCCAACCCTTCATTTAAATTCAACTGATAGAAACTGAATTGTGTGAGGGCCTGTGTGCTACCTGGTTTTATGACAATACAACCTCTTTCCGTGATAATAGTCATGGAAAGAGTATCCATGTTATTAAGATGTCATACTTAATGTAGCTAAAACACTATCTTAGAAGAGGTTAAGTCGAGCACTACTCTGACTGAAGAGAGAAGGAATGGTTTCTGAGTACGTTAGGTTGGTGAGAATAACTGCTTTTGGCAATTGAGGGTCTAGGATTATTGTAATGCCCATTTAACAGTTTTAATATATTTTTTCTTGATTCCTTGATACATATTTGCAGAAAGATACAGTGAAGTTATGAAAGGTATTAATTTAGATGTAAATGTAATTACTCTGGGGGTCAAAATGCAATCAAGTATACTTGAGAGGTAGTATAGTGCATATTTGGATGCTTTTTTTAGCTATGTTTCTTGTAGCTTTTATTAACATACCTGTTTATTTGGTGGATATCAGGACCTTATAAATAATAAACATAATTTGTACAGAGTACAGACAATAAGCCAGTGCCACTGCAAACAGGAGAAGATGAAGATTACAGTTGGCCTTAAAACAAGATCTTAGAGCAACTATGAAAAAAATGCCATATTTCTTGACAGTAGAAGATGAACATCAAGGTTTGTTTGTGTGCTTTTTATTTTCATTTATATCTTTACTTATTATTCTGTGAAGGCTGATATAGTGAAAAGCATGTGCTGATGATGAGTTTCATACTGATAATGAGGAATTAAAAATGGCAGCTTAAGATAATAGGAAATTTTTCTGCTTTTACAGTTACTGAAGTGCTGTGACTGGAAAGATGAGAGGTATCATCTATTCCATTTGTTATGCTATAAAAATATTTACACCATTTAAATGCAGTCTTTTCAATTACATGTTAGCCAATGCAAGCCAAATTGGCATTTCTGCATTTTAAAATATCTAATATTACTCATCAGAACAAAGAAATCTGTAGTAAATACTACTGTTGAAAATTCAGCTTTCAGTGAAATTGTGTAAAGACATACTCAAAATAATCAATAGTATATTTAGTAGATGGACATTCTAAAATGCACTCAGCTTTTTTTCCTCTGAGTCCATTCAGGAAATATTGACAAGTCCCTTGAAATATGAACATTGAGGTGAGGATAAATGATTTGTTGAAGTTTTTATCAGAGGCAGAGCTCAATTAGAAGCCAAATCTTGATCTTATTCCATTGATCTAAGATTTCCTTTTGCTTACACATAACTAAAAATTGTTTTGATATTGTTTGATAACAATAAGTGCTGGAGTTATACTTGACATCCAGTCATACATCATTTTAGTGTTAAAATTCAAGCTTCCTGGTCAGAAAACTGATCTAGTGAGAAAGAAGGAAAGTAGCAGGAAGTAGAAAGGAGCCGGAAGACTTATATGTCTGTTTACCATACTGTGAGGATACTGTAAATCTATAAGTCACTGGAGATTATTACTATGAGGAGTAATAATCTTCTTTTCATTCATGATTTTTTGCCTAGTTTTATTAGCCCCCAAGTGCTTATTCTGAATTTTACAGTGCTGTTACAGCTTTATAAAAGTGTTTAAACAATCTGAGGTGGCTAAACACTGGATAATATTTTCTTTCCTATCTTGTGGTGATTTTGAATAATTAGAGCTGGCTTAAACTCTAAAATATAAGGTTTCTTTTCCACCTGAAACCCATAGGAATATTTTCTGGCTAAAAAGTCATGATGTCAATAATTTACAGGTGCATAATCCAATCCCCTTGGAATTTTTGGTAATTTCTGTTCACGTTGTATTGGGGAATTCTAGATGTTTTTGAGACTGTATGCAATTACTTTTTATTAGCCTTTGAATGTAACACTGAATAATACACCTTATTGTCCACTTGTTCTTGTAGTAAAGCCATGTATAAAATGGAGCAGCACTCTGCAGTGTGAGCAGTGAACACACTTCCAGCCAGATGTTGTGGCTCGCAAAAGACAAAGTATTTCCCCTGATCTGCAGCTGAAGCCCAGGTGGTGCAACCAGGTAAAACTGGTCATGAGGCAAGAACAGATCTGATCGTTATTTCTAGATCCCATTATGATGATAGAAGAATTCTGAATTACTGTTTTACGTGTGTCCTCTTTCATCTTCATAGTAAACTAATTTCAGGCTTTTTCTCATCTCTCTGGAGGCTTGTTGTTCTCTTGATTGTCAGGCTTGAAGTTTGCTATTTCTGTTAGAGGCACAGAAAAGGAAACTGCTATGTGTGAGAGATAGCCAGTTACGAATGAACCAGCTACTTTATGAGAAAATGTTATCTCTCTTTTCCAGCTTTGCCTCATGTGGTGATTCTTACTGTTCACCTCAATATAAAGTTTGTTTATGCAACCTCCTTTCTGAGATGGAGAGATCTCTCTCCAGTGCTGAGTATGTTCCTTAGTAAAACTGCCAGCATTGAAAACTGTTTTATTTCTACCAAAATTGGAAGTTGCAGGGAAAGCAGGTAGACAGCCACTTTATAGATTCAAATAATGCTTCAAATATTCTCTTCATCTCTCTAAGTTGATAAGTTGAGGTATCTTTACGCTGAATCTTTAGTTGTACAAAAATGCCACATCTGAGAGGTGGGTTATAACTACATCAGTGATGATCTGCAGTTTAAGAAGCTTGTCTTTATTGTCACTTAAAGTGTGCAGCTGTCTCTGTGACTACATTATGTGGCAAAAGTGGCCTAGCTTTAAGAAAACTGCAGAGTAGATTATTTTTAACTGATCTTTTCTGTTATTTGGTTTACCAAACATCTTGTAGAACTAAGAGGGACTTACGGGGTAGACTGTAGGAAGGAACTTCATAAACTTTGCTACAAGAGTGTCTGGATTGTTATAAAACCTCAGAACAACATCTGTGAGCCAAATGGTCCTTTGAAGTGTGAGAAGGGGAACGTTTAAATTAGTTAGGATGTCTGTCTATCTTTCTTTCATTATTCGGGTAATAAATGAAAGCCGTATCTAATGCTGCCTAAATTTTGATATGTTACTGTGTCATAGAGCATAGATTTCCATAATTCATTTCAACACTCATTTTGAGTGAATAGCAGGCATATTATATAGAAAGTTCTTTATTTTCCTCACTACATAAGTTATGAATCATTCATGTTTTTCTTGTATGTATATCTGCCAATATTGAGTTATTGCCGACTTGGCAGTGGTTTGGAATTATTTCTTTAGCTGTAAGTGGCAAGTCAGTCAATGTATTTTTTTACTGATGGTATCAGCAATTATTTTTTCACTAAAGAGTCTTGATCTGAAATCAAAAATACTAGTTTCTCTTTCTCTCTTTGCTGGTAGTTTCCTACAGCATCTGTGAATGCCCCTTGAGACACTTATTTCAAATGCAGACTTTTGCACAATTTTAAGAAGGTTTTCTTTTTGCCTTTATAATAACTAAGTTTAAAATTTAGCTACCTTCATGGTGTGTTCTTTTTCCGTGGTGAATACACACCTAAAGGATGGGATGCCATCCAGAGAGACCTAGACAGACTGGAGAAGTGGATGCATGGGAATCTCATGTGGTTTAACAGAGAGAGTGCAAGGTTCTGCACCTGCATTGGGGCATTGCCAGCAGGTTAAGGGAGGGGATTTTGCCCCTCTGCCCCGCTCTGATGGGACCCTACCTACAGTTCTGCAAAAGCTCTCGGGTCCCCAGCACAGGAAGGACATGGAGCTGTTGGAGCAAGTCCAGAGGAGGCCACCAAGTTGATCAGAGGGGTGGAGCATCTCTCCTGTGAGAAAAGACTGAGAGAATTGGGATTGTTCAGCCTGGAAAAGAGACAGCTTCAGGCTGACCTAATTGCAGCTTTTCAGCATCTGAAGGGAACTTAAAGGAAAGATAGGGCAAGAGCATGTAATGACAGGACAAGGGGGAATGGGTTCAAACTGAAAGAGAGTAGGTTTAGATTAGACATTAGGAAAAAATTCTTTACTATCAGGGTGTTGACGGACTGGCACAGGTTGCTCAGGGAAGTTGTGGATGCCCCCTCTCTGGAGATTTTCAGCACCCCGTTGGATGGGGCTTTGAGCAACCTGGTCTAGTGGAAGGTGTCCTGTGGCAGGGGGGAACGAGATGATGTTTAAGGTCTGTTCCAACCCAAATTGTTCTGTGATTCTATGAGTCTATCATTATATGCTAGAAGTCTTGACTCTAAAGGTCAAAGGCTGTATTTGTTACTATTTTTCGTACAATATCTGCAAATGTTATTCCTGTTTGATTTAATAGTGCAATCAGATTGAGTAATTTTGCATGACGTGCATTTTGCAGTTGCATGTGGTAATTTGGCAAGAAAAGGTGAGAGTGATTTCAAAATACTAAACTTTTGATATTGCTTTTGGCATTAGAGATTGTATATGAAAGGTTACTTAGTATAAATGGATGTACTTACACTATGGTTACTGCATCATTTACAAAAGATTTCTCAATTTAGTTCTTGTACCTGGAAAGACATTAAATGGGTTAAAGTATGCGGCTGCTGTTTTGGATAAGAAGCAAAGCTTTTCCATTGCAGAGGTACTGAAAGTCTTGGGAGCTGATGATCAGACTGAAACACAGCCTTTTGAGACCTGAGAATACTGCATATGCTTTACGGTTAACACAATGATGTTAAATGTTACTCACTGGTTTTGTAGCAAAGATTCATTGTGAAACTCTTGAAGAGCAGAGAGTTAGTGTTACATTTGATGTTTCAACCTAGTTTCCCTGAATAAATCTGCATTTAACAAGTTCCTACTTTTCAAGGACAGAAGAATAAATTATAGTAATTTTGGAGTATTGAGTTTATTTTGTTTGCGTTTTTGGGTTTTTTTTAATTGTTTTGGTTTTGTTTGGAATTTTTTAGGGAGAGGGTTATTTTGTTTGGTGGGGGTTTTTGTTTGTTTGTGGGGTTTTTTTGGTTTTTTTTTTTTTTTAACTGTTTGACAACAGGGAAGTGTTCAATGTGGGATTAGAAAAATACACAGTATGTTTAGGTACAGGCAAATATCAAGGACTGTGTATGGATTGCCTTTTAACTAGGTGATCTGAATAACACTTGTATCCTCCTTCTCTCTAGCAATTGAGAGATACAGTCGAAAGTTACCAGGACGATGAAAAGGAGCAAGAAACATGGACACCAGGTAATATCTGAGTTTATCAAGGGGTGATTTTCTATGAACCTGTGAAATGTTCTGCTCTTTTAAGTTTGATTCACTATATTTCAAGCAAATGAGAAAGTATGAAATCCTTATGAAGTAATGTATTCCTTCCAACCCTATGTGTTGAGACTTACTGTACTTTGGTTTCAGATCAAGGAGAGTATTGTTTTGTCAAAAAAAAAAAAAGAAAAGAAAAGAAAAGAAAAAATAATATGATTTTATTTATTTACTCAGTTGTAACAACTGATTTGCAGTATGAATGCAACTGTTAACTTTCATTCTAGCTTTCCATTTGCCTTACTCACTGCACAAACAACAGTTTTGAACTGGGAGCAAACACTGATGTTACTAAAAAGAACCCAACCTGGTGTCTGTCAGGGGCAGCTGTGTTTTATAATATTAGCCTTCCCCAACTATATCTCAATATCTCACTACTGCAAACTTAATTACATAGTAATTAAGTTGAAGAGCCCATGGGCCAGTGGAATGGCTGAACTTCATCTCCTTGGGACAGAAGCTAGTTGTCATTATGCAGGTGAAATGGCAATCCTGACTCCTGTTCTTCAATTTAAATTACATTTACAATTCCCAAAAACTATTATGCTAAAATATTTTGGCATGCATGTATATAGGATCAAGCACAAAGGGGCCCCTTCCTTTCCCTGGAGGCAGGGGAAGGATTACTGCTATAAATCAGCATTTTCCTATATTAAAGCTATTTTCTGTACAGATTGGAGAAGACTCCCAAGACAGATGAGACCAAAGAACGCAAACAAAAAAGGTATGTTATATATTTTTAAGAAGCAAATAGTACATAGTAACTAGATAGAGGCCATACTGGAAGTGGTTAGAGGAAAAAAAAAAACCTAGGAATGTTTATTAGTCCAAATAATTAAGGTTTATAGCAGATTTTTTTCCTAAATATTTTGCTAGTCTGTCTGTCTTTTGTGACTTTTGCTTTGCTTCTATAGGATGTTTTAACTTACTGGAACAGATTTATCTTCCTCTTTTCTGCCTTTTTTATTGATGCCTTTTGTATTGTATTAACATTCGAGATAAGTAACAGTGAAAGATTAAAAGAAAAACCACAAACCTTTCTGTTTTGAAAATGTGTATCTTTAGTCAGGACTCATCCATTTTTTCAGTAGTAACTGGCTGCTTCAGATTTCCTTTATATTTTGGATTTCACAATTATCTTATGATTTGGTTGACTTTTGCATTTTTAAGCATTTTATGTATAATTTTATGTGGATTATTTTTTATTTGCCCTAGTTTTACATTTTTGTTTATTTTCAGCTTTCTTCTGTAGAATTGTGAACCAGATCCTTCAATAGCAGTTGGAGCTGGTATTGGTAGCTCTTACAGGGAAAAGATTTTTATTACACAGCATCATTTGTTTTTCAAAGAGCTTTCTAGTATGCATGACTTAGGTACTCTGTAGAATTCTGTTGTTCAGATTATGTGAAATAACACTTGGCCTCCTGTGTTTAGCTGTCTGTTTATATGTAATTGTTTGCTTTCTTTTTCTTTTTCTCCAAGTCCTTCATGTGTCACTTTTCAGTTCAGGATGAAATAGAAAAAAAAAAAAAGGAATGTAAAGTAATCACAGAAACTGGCTCAGCTGGAATCTTTGTTCCTTTTAAGAGATTAATTGAAAAGCATGGTACTGAAGGTAGACTGTAAGATTCAACTGAAAATGAAATATTTATTTGCAAAACACTAAAGGTGGGACAGGAATATACATTGGGTTTTTATTCCAAAAGAAGAAACCACAGGCTTTCATAAGCCTATGCACAATAGTTATCTCCCTAAGATCCAAAGAAATAATAAATGTTAAAATAATGCTGAGGTTATCATAAAGACAGAACCATTTCTGCTCAGTGGGGAAACTTTCCTCTTTCGTTAGTACAAGTTTCTCTACAGGCTCTTAAAAGTACATTTCTCTGTGTAGTTGTAATGGCAAAGATCAGCTGACCATCAGAATTTGATTGGATTAAAAATAGATTCCCCTAAAAGCAAAAACTATGTGGGTTTAGGGTTTTTTTGAGGAATTCTGATGATACTGAGTCATATGAGTGATGAAGTTAGTACACAGTTGATCTGTGACCCATCTGAGCTCCTGGTACATATCTTTGTTGTAGTTTGAGGACAGATCGCTTAGGTGACACTTTAACTATGGTGGAACAAAGGTGAACAAATCAAGAGAATTTGCACAGAAATTCAAACAAGCTTCCTACTTTTCTCCCTTTGTAGCTTGCAAGAGTGTGTTTGGGATCAGTACAGTTCCATGCACAGGGGCAGCTTTACTTTTACACACTTCTCCGTCCCTCTTTCTGGTTTCCCTGGATGTTTTAACTGAAGACCTGACCACCTGCCTTCTCAGTGCCAAAACTTTGGGTAGAATTCCCCATCTCTCCCACCTCTCCCACACTGACCTTGGGCTGTGAAAAATGAAGTATCCTAGATACCAGCAGTGCCTGCTGAAAAAAAAAATGAAATAAAATAAAATAAACATAAACATATAAATTAAAATGTTGACTGGTTTCAGTTGATATTGTCGGCCAGCTGTATGCATATGTATATAGCACTCAGATTTATGCATTTTAGCCCAACTACTGCAAGACCAGGTATCTGGAAATCAGATTAGATTAGATTGTATTCCATTGCATCTCTAAGGTGTATAATGTAAGGAGATGTGCTTGAAAGTCTAACAGTGGGTCAGTGTCTCTAATTTTATAAGGGCCAAAGATGCCCAGCATTTAAAGACAAATCTGAGATGTCTGTTTGTTCTATATGCATTATCTGTAAAAGCTTGCAGGAGTTTGAGCAGTGATAGTAATTCTGAATTTTTATTTCCACTTATTTTCCTTAAAAGCCTACTTCATTCTTGGATGTGTTTGCTTTGATGCTGTTCGTGTTTTTACAGAGCAGCTTGACTGCCCTCAGCTCTGTGCAGTGGTTTAGTCATATAATCCTTTTCTCAGTCAGGCAAAACACTGAAATAAACTCAATGTTATTTATGACAAATGCTTTTGACAAAAATAAGTTTTTTCTCAGCAGTTCTCAGTGTTCTGCTTCCTCGAGTATAAGGCTGGTATTTGGGCAACTTTGGTTTAGGGTGCTGCCATTCAGGTAACTCTTACCCAGGTATATGGAATGATATTTTTGACCTTTACTCTACCATGTAGTTAATCAGGGAGAAACTTGATAAATATTATGTTCATGAAACAGGACTAAGTGGAAATGCACAACATAGATTGAGTAGATGAGAGCCAGCCATTTAGCCATTTAGCTGTAGTCATCATACCTTCTGTTAGAGTTAATGAGCTGCTGCCTTTTTTCTTTTCTTTACATCTACTCATCTGAAGAACTTACCGGTCCTTAATATCTTGTATAAATTAGTAACAATGAGTTTTTATCTTTTCAAGATGATGAAACATAACAAGTGAGATTTTGTTCTAGTTTCTTAACATACTGTACGTATACAGGTGACTAGTATTTTGTGAAGCTGAATGTCCTACTTTAGCCCAGCCTTTGGTCAAATACTTGTTCAAACTGAATTTCAGACTGGCTTTCCAGGCATCTCTTACATGAATCAGGCATTTACACCCGTACGAATGATGTAGCTCAAAGTCTAAAGTAATTTTAATACAGGCAGTATGGGATTTTCCTGGCACTCTCAAGATGTATTTAGTCTTAAGAACAAGGAAAACAAGAGAATTCATCCTTTTCACATAAAAAAAATAACAGTGAGGTATTTTATTTCACCAGGTGCAAAACCAAAAAAGGCAAAAAGCTCTGAGCCTAACAGTAATCTGGATGTGATTTTAAAAATTGAGGTAAGATGTGCATACATTTTCTAAATTTTACAGCGGAAATGAAAGGAAAATGAAACCTAGTATGTTTCTTGGTACAAATGGAAAAACCAGCACAGCCTTTTTCTGCTCATCTTGTTATTTTGACAGACAACTGTTCTGCAGTGTGGTGGCACAAGGGTTAGGATATAGATAGAGAATCACTGTGGAGAATCAACTTGCTTTGTGTTGCGGTGGATGAGACCACCTCGGGAGCTGCTGGAGGGCCGAGGGGTCCCAGGGCAGCAGAAACATGGTGGTGGGACAGCTCCAAGGTTTGAATTTCCCCCCTGAGTGTTGGATGATCTCTCCCTAGACTATGTAAATCCTCCTATGTTGGTTGGCCTTGCCCTGGTCTGTCAATCCACCCGTCCCTTCTCCCCAGGGGTGGTCACTGTAGCCCCCTGCCTTCTCCCCACCCCTGTGCCCTCAGACTACTGGCCCTGTATCTCTGTGTCAATGGTGACTCAGGGTCATTCGGCCTCTTTCGCTGCTGGACACCTTCAGGAATAAACCATTCTTTGGAACTCCAAGCAACTGAGCTCTCTGGATTTTTTGTCTCTGGTAAAATGCATGCGCTATCTAAAGCTCCTGGGTGAGTGTGTGTTGTGCCTCCCACCGGCATGGGTGAGAGTAGGGTCTGCCTGCACAGTACGAAGCTGTACGGGCTGGAGTCATCTCTCAGAGCCTTAGAGATGCTTTTGGTAAACACAGAGGCCTATTCCACTCCACACTCCCCACTCTGCGTTATTTTTGCTCGTTTGTACCTGAACACAACAACCAGTTGCTCTTCACTAGGTAGCAATACAGCCTAGTATGAACAGCAGATCTACTGTTGGAGCTTACAGAAGGAGGAATTGATGCCAGTGCTTTTAAATTTGTTTCACCAATCTACTGTTGTTAAAACTTCAACAATTTAATAAGTTGAGAAGGAAGAAACACACAGAAAGAGAAACTTAGGAAGAGACTTCTGTTTTGTAGGCAATTACTCACCATGTGGCAGTGAAAACCTTAAAGGTGAAACAGCTTTGTATTTTTTCTCCTGGCGATCCACCAGTTTGATGCAATTATATTATTACACAGTATGTTGTATTGCTTTGTCAAGTGTGACATGGCCTTCTGTCAACTGCTCTAACAGTGGATAGTAAAGGGAAATCATCATCTCAGTTTATTACACAAGACACACTTTTTATGGCTGATGCTTCACCAAGTAAGTGCTTACGAAGTTCTTGCGCTTCACATCATCTTGGTTTAAATATCAACAGAAAACATTTGCATAGCATTGTTATGCCAATTGTCCTGCTGTTAACTGCAGCTTAACTCTTCCGTAGTATGGAGGATATGCTGTTGCTCTAACATGGGATTACCTTGTAAAGAGACTGCCTTGCGACAGGAGTTAGAAAAGAAGGATGAGGAAGAAGAAAAATCTGAAGATGAGAAAGACAAAACAAAAGACAAAGAAGGTGAAGATGATGAAGAAACAGAGGAATATGATGAAGAAGAGCATGAAGAGGTATAATGACAACTGTCCTATTTACATGAAGTCAGATCCCATCATTGATAGTGTGTTGACTGGAAAAGAAATGTCCATAGCTCCCAATAACGGAGAGTTGTTGACGGAAAAATTATTACATTCACGATCTTTGTTGCACTACATTGTATCATAGTGCAACAAAGTATGTGTTCTAGACTTGTTACTTACAAAGGGCTCTGAAAAAAAGATCTTGTACACAGGAACATGTTCTGACACAATATATACAACTACTGCTTTTCATCAATAGAACACTGTTGCCTCTTGTCATATATATCAGAACTTCTTTACAGGATTCTTTTTCTTTCCCAAGGACCTATTACTGTCTTAAAATGTGGGTGCTCAAGTGCAGTTTAAATCATGTTTCTTCTATAGATTGTCTTCTCCACGCATACAGTGATAGATGGTTTTTTCTATTGGTTTAGGAAAGTGACTACATTTCTTCCTGTTTTGAAGATGGAGATGACTTTGGTGCTGTCAGTGACGACAATATGGATGAAGCAACATACTAACTGTTGTTTCTAAGTGTTACACTTCTCAAGCCTTACACTGCTTGAAGCAGAATTCTGGGGGTAGGCTGAGTATCAACAGACCTAATGATTTAGCTCTGTTGGTTTCAAGCAGACTCTCCAAAAACACACTGGAGTTTAATTGTACTATGCTGCAAAAGAGGATATGAATCCTTTGTTTTGTTCTTTTGCCAAGTGTTCTTCAGATGTGCCTTTTTAAGGTCCTCTGGAATGGCTACTGCTGGAATAAGCTATATGCCATTGTGTTTCCTCTGCACAGAAAAAGAATGTACGCATTTTACTTGAAACAGTGTCTAAGCATTTGCACTGGTCAATTCTATGCCTTCAACAGTCAAATCTTGAAACAAATAATGAAATTCTTGATGACCACAGTGAAAAAAAAAATATGGCCTTTATGGACATAAGGTGCTTTTTGGCAGCTGACTTCTCTGAAGAACTCTGAGTTTAGGTGACTGAAAATAATTGACAACTAAGCATTTTAATATAAACTGACTTGGAAGGATCTTAGTAATACAAACAAAATTAGAGTAACTTGAAGAACCATTAGTCTAGTTAGAAGAACACATTGCCTTTGGTATTTTGGTAAAAAGGGAAACATTAAAATATGTTATATCACCTTTTTGAACTAGCATAAATAATAATTAAGGACAATTTGGAAAGAACATATGGCAGAATTTCAGAAATTATGGAATCCTGGTTTACACCACTAAACTCGTTAGTGATGAAAAATTTGGTCCTTTGCTTCAGTTTCTCCACCTGTTAGGGCAATACTTTCTTACCCACAGAGCTGTTAAGTCAGTTGGCAGATGATAGCTATCTATGTAATTGTTGATGTACTTGTTTACTTACCTACAGAACAAACATGACCAAAACTGGTAACAAATCAGTAAGAAATAAACCCCAAAATATAGAAAAGGAAAAAGGTGAAGTATTTTAATGCAAGGCGTTTTAATTAGAAAAACAAGAGAATGCTGAGAAAAGCAAAACCTGAACGTTTGGAAACATCCTTTTTATAAGAACCAACAGCTGAAGTGTTGAAAACTTATTATTGAGATTAAATACTTGAGAACACTGTGACAGCACATTCTCTGTATCCTATTATCTTTTGATGGTCAGAAATACTATTTTTCAGTGTATTACTATTGATCAGGGCTGTTGTGGTCTTTTGTTGATTGGAGTTTTTTTTAAAATTTTCTTAAAAAAAAAAATTTCACCTCACTGGTTACTGGGAAACAATTCTGCGTTACTCTGTGAACTTCTGTATGCAGTAAGAATTCAGTCTCTAAGGTGTAACTTTCAAGTGTTGTGATAAAATACATATCATATGTAGAAAAAATTAAACTAAAATGCTGTGCAGGTCACACCTCAGCAGTATACCACTTTTATTTCAAAATGTTGTTGACTACAATGTGTAACAAACATTCAGATGCATTGCACAGGAAATGTATTCTCCCTGTAAATTTTTTTTTACCATCACACACATCAGCAGTTGTTTCTAGAATAGGTGTGCCCGTTTCTTGGGTGTGATATACAAAACAGAGACAGATGTGAATGAGGCAAGCATGCTGAAAATTAAATTCCCTTGCTGTGATTATAAAAGCTTCTGCTAGCTGTTCTCCCTGCGCAAGGTGAACAGTGAGACTCCTTGCCTCCTACACAAGGAACACATATAGATAGCTTTTGCCAAAGATGGGGCCATAAAATTAAAACTAGAAAAGAGTTACTGCATGAGTTACCATTTGTTGACAAGTTGTGGCTTGCCTGAACAAGTACAATACTTTATTCTGTAGCAGATGAATTCCTGAGCACCAATTGCTTTCTCCATTCATTGTTCTGCTAATTGGCAACTGCCTTCCTACTGCACTGTTGAGAAATATTACTCTGGTAAAAATCAGGTCCTTTTGAGACATTTAAGAGGTAAACTGTAGTCACCTCTTTCATCCAGAGGGAACTGCAAAGTCTTTGGCTGGACCCTCCAGGATTAGTTTAGCAATGGCAAATAAGGCCATCTGTTTGTTAGGAACAAGTTCAGTGCCAAGGCACTTCTCAAAAGCAGTGAGATTGTTCTCTTCCAGAGGTGCAATGCTTGCACCTCTTTTTAGAAGCTAATTTTCTGATTGCTTAGAATTTATTGCAAGACCACAATGACAATAAAACTTACAACTCTTCCTTTGTTTTCAGCAAACTTCAAATCTGGACAGGCAAATATTCAATCTTTTATTTATAGCAAAGAAGAATATTGCTTTCAGTGTTTAGTCATATCACCGTCTAAGAACTTCACTGATCCCTCCTTTAGCTGTTCATACCTATTTCTGAGAACCAACAAGCTCTCCGAAATTTATGCAAAAAGTTCAAATTTTACAAGGCATGAACAGGATAAACCATTAAGGCTGCATTTACGTTATGCTAGATATGAATGCTATATGCAGCTACTGCCAACAAAGTATTTGCTGGCCAAGGATTTTTATTTTAGATCATACATAAAAATTGGCCTAAAGAAATACAAACCTGCTGTAATGAAACATGGAGAGTATGTAGAACTAAGAATGTATTATATGCATCACTTTCACTGCAGTCTAAAATAAAATATTTATTTAACATATATTACTTATCTTCTTCTAAAAGCAGAGGAGTAGCAGTATTTAAAATGAGACTTGCATCCTCATTCAGAAGTATTTTCAGCCTTTACGAAGGTTATACAAAGGCTATTTTTGAGAACTTACTCCAAAGTACACCAGATTTAAAACATTTAGATTTTATATGATCCAACAGTGTAATATGGACAAGTTTAAAATCCACTTCATGACCAATGTGTTGCAATTAATCCAAAAGATGATTTCCAACTTAGTTATTCTGTGTTTCGGGTCCTTTTGGCATTTGTTTATTTGTTTTTGGGATTTTGTAATTTGTTTTGTTTGTTTGTTTAACAAGTCAGATTCTAAAAGACTTCTTTCACAGATTTTAACTTAAATCATATTTAAGTTCCTCACAGAGCAGTTATCCTGTTTATTCAGGGCTGACATGATGATGCACTACCAGCTGTGTTGTACTTTGGAAAAAAGCTGTTAAGATCCCTGCATCCTGCAGAAAGCCAAGCCAACTGATGCTTGTAGATTACCAGGAGCCCTACAGTCTTGAAAAGTGATCTACTGTATCTTCTGATAAAACTAACTCTACAATTAAAAATGTACTGTATGAAATATGCTACATAATAAATATGTAAAAACATGCCAGGCTCTTGCTTAGAAGGGAATATGGTCCAATAAAACAGCTGTCCCCTTGTGTTTTTCCAATGAATGTTTATCCTAAGGTAAATCAAGGCCCATCACCCTTAACTCAGTGCCAGTAAGCCACAGGTCTTCCAACACTGTAAAAGCCCAAAGTCTGGGACGCACTAGAGGACTTCAGCTGTACCACCACAGACCTCTGTATCCATACATCAACAGGACAGAGACCTTCCTGACCTAGTCAAACAACAACTGAAATTAATTCACTTCTACACCAATGGCAATTTAATAATCATGAGTTCAGGCAGGTGCTGTAAATAAGACTTATACTGCATCACTCAATAGCTAATTTAATGTTCTTTGACAAATCCATAAGAAATGGAAGGATAAAGTATTAGAACTTTTGAATTTCAGCAACAGAATGATGGGGGAAGAAGCAAACCAATAAACAGGCTTGCAGCAAAAAACTGACACATTATATACCAAACCTCATCCCCTACAGAAAACATTTGTCTTCATGGTCCAAAGCTTCCTTATCTCAGCTAGTCACCTTGTAAAGTTTTAACCATAGAAGCTGTATCACTTTAGCCACCATAAATTATTTTGAAGAACATTTTTTCTTATAGAATTAGAATTGCTACCTCAATGTTTATGCCTGTCTTACTAGCATATTCTGTTAATTAAAATAACTATCGTTTTAAAAGATCATTGAAAACAAGTGTTATGCAAACCGTCAAGTTCATGCCTGCTTGTAATCCCTTTTCCATTGTGAAGATTGAAAAGGTTGAGAAGGAAGAAACACACAGAAAGAGAAACTTAGGAAGAGACTTCTGTTTTGTAGGCAATTACTCACCATGTGGCAGTGAAAACCTTAAAGGTGAAACAGCTTTGTATTTTTTCTCCTGGCGATCCACCAGTTTGATGCAATTATATTATTACACAGTATGTTGTATTGCTTTGTCAAGTATGACATGAGGCTCACTATCTCCACATATGCAGATCATGGTTCACATAACTGTACACTATTTTCCTTCAAGCTTTGGCCTACCTCAATTTCAATATAATACAAGTTAGCCAATTCTTGTTAATATACTTGGCATGCCAGTGAAGACTATCTCCTCTACTTCTTGCGGTAATAGGCGTCCCAAAAATAGATGGGGCCTAAGTCTTTACTCTCAGAATGTGAGAATCACTTTGGAATACCTCAATAGTTAGAAAACATTCACTTTATCTGATTTTTTATACAGTATATACTTAGTCAAGACATTCATTTGGAAAGGTTACAATAGTAGTTTAAAGAATACTGACTGTTTTTCCACTTCTTTGTAAGTCCTAACCAAGTTTGTTATCTTAGGTTTTGCTAATGAAGAGTATTTTGAACAGGGCAATGAAATTCTTGCTCTGCAAGGCAAATGTAACAAAAAAAGTTATAGGCACCATCTCAGTATTTATTTAAAAGTATTCTGAGTACACAAGTATGTCCTTTCTGTAGGAAGAGTCCACAGATATGGGGTTTTTTATTTGTTTTGTGTTTTTTCATTTTTTATCTTGTAGCATTTTCAGGTGGGGAAGAAAAAGAGGGAAAGACCAAAGTTGATCATGAAACTGAAGAGAAACATTCAAGAGCAGGTGGTTAATGAACATACTACTATGTAAAGAACAAGTCTGAAGTGCAACTTGTCTATTCTGCTGCAATATGCTAGCAGGCATTAAATATCATTTGACATTCTGTAGGACATTTCAGGAAAAAGTTAAGTGATTGAGGTTCATGGGCACAAGACCATTAGTAGGCTCAATGCCCACATGACTGCTGTCTAAAGAATCAGTTGGCCCTGAAAGGAGATGAACTGGACAGGAAAAGAAAAAACTAGTAGCATAAAATAAATACTGGGGCAGTTACAACAAGGTGCCACACTTCTGCACTTCATTCATTCTACAGACAGGTAACCAGATAAGAATGCAGTCCAGTCAGTTTTCAGTAGGGAACAAGGAAGAATGCGAAGTTTCAGGAAGACTCTCAACTGGACTGTGTTGAGGCACATAGTCATGCACAGAGAAAACAAATTATCCTATTGCCTATATTGAAAAGTAGTAAAGAATGGGTTCCCCATAGGCACAAGATCTCAAGGTTCCAGCTCAAGTATTAGCTATTGCCTCTATAATAGTCAGTTGTATAAAAGAAACTCATAGTGGCAATTAATTATGGAATGATTGAGTTTAAAAAAAAATCTTACTCTGTAAGAAAGATAAAATTATGAGAACATCACTTTAATTTCCAACTGTAAACCTGATATTAAAATGTCAAGTGTACTACGAATTCTATAAATACTTTCAGATGTTTAAAAGTTATCCCCAAATGCCCATTTCTGGGCTGTAAGATGCACTCACAGTGAGACTCTTTGTGTGTTAGTTCAAATTACATTTTTTCACCTCATTAAGAAACATGCCTATAAAAATAGAAAAAAGTGCAAAGCTTCAGAGATTACTTTATACCTTAATTTACACCCCTATCTTGCAAATTTCCTGTCTCAGACATATTCACAGATTATGTGATCCCCAGAAATATCCTTGTAGTGGAACACTGCCCATAAAAGCAAGTCACACATCAGTACACTTTTTGTCTGTGTTCCAAGTGCATTCTGTGGTTTCCCCTTTACCTAATGTTATGTTATGTATTTACAAATAATAGTTGTCTATGGTCTTGCACTGTTAATGCTGAAGGTCTCCTTGGTTATCAACTTTTATAATACTAGGTGGATTTATTCCATTTTCTGTTTCTTTCTGATGTGATACTGCTGTGACAAACAAATGGGAAGATTCCATTGTAGAATGGTGACTGACATCTGCTTTCACTAGAACTTCATAATACAGGAGATAAAAAACTGGTGTTACTATGCCAATAATCAACATAATCACTACTGCTGTCCACCATCCTATACCCCAGTCTGCTCCATAGTAAGGATCCTTGCATTTTTTAGTTTTACCATCAGTTTCAAAACAGATCTGTTGGGCTGCTAAAGCAGAAACAACTTCATTCAGATTCTCTCTCTTTGTATCATTACACTTCACTATTTCTTCTATATCTCGATCCACTTCTTTTAAGAAGTTGCCAGCTGTCTCATTAGCTGAGAATTTATCACCAAGAGATGTTTCCTGTACTTCTGGAGAACACAGAGCAGGCCGAAGAGCTGGTCTTCCTTTTGAAGAGACGTGGGTTTCAGTCAATACACTGAACTTTTTCACGGGAATTTTGATTGACCTCAGAGCAAAAAAATCTTGATCGTTGATAAGATTGTTAACTCTCTTGATATCTGCAACCTGAAAATGAAAACACCAGCAAAAACATCAATCTCCATTGAACCGAAACTCTCTTAATAGTACTGCGTCCTTAACAAATACAAGTCTTTTGTAAGGCAGTCAGTTTTACCCAAGTCAGCTCTCCTTTTCCGTATTCTGGCTCAAAATGAATCTCATTTTGCTCAAACTAAGTTCAGATTTTGTCTAGGCAAGGCCTTTGGTTTGTATTACCACTACAATTTTTTAAACTGAGAACCATTCATACAATATGAAGTCAGAAAAGGTCAAAGACCAAATCAGAACAACTTTACAGCAAGAAGGAAATTGATTATGAGGTAAAAACCTCACTTCAGATAAGAAGACTGAAAGTCATTTTACATAGATATATTTACTTACATGTATGTTCAACTATCATTTGGCAACTATCTCTGTGAAACAAATGAGACTTTACCTCACTGTTTTCAAATTATGTAAATTACTCTGAGTTTCTAATTCAACGGAAAACTTCTGAGTAAGGAATTATTACAAATTATCAGTTTGCAATTCATCTAGCCACAAGTGTGTTTTTTTGCTGCTTTTAGGGGCTGAGGAAGAAACCAAGTATAACTTTTAAATGGTCATCTACCTTACCCAAGTCAACTCTCCCCTTTCCCTATTCTTGCTCAAAATGAATCCCATATTGCTTGCAATAAATTCAGATTTCAAGTCTAATGTGAAACACTCTGCAGGGATTTAAGTGCCATGTATGATCACTGGCTTCATTCTCAGATGGTAATGCCCTCACTATAGAAAGCACACCCACAAACCTCACCACAATGAACTACTTCCAAATCAGTGCTCTTCTGCAACACCTGTGAAGCACACAGGAATTGTGCCCATTTTATAATGCACTGTACCCAAGATCACATAAGCCTTTTAAAGTGAAGAAGTCTTTTATTTCCTACAACAGTGTATTTGTTACATGTATGATGCTAAATAAATCGGACAAGAATAAAAGACTGCCAAATACAGCATTTACCCCAGCAATTTATGATTCCACCACAATGCAAGTCATACTTTCTGCCCAAAGCCCTGGGATCGCTCTTCCACATTCTCTTGAATTTGCAAGAGAGAGCACAACTCAGTTATCCTTCCTTTCTTACTGAAGCCTGACCCAGTAAACCTGCTTGAAATACTTAATTGCAGTAGGTTCTGAAGCCAAGACTTGGTTAATGAGAGAAAGGTCTGTCATGATTAGGAAATAATTATGTCAAGACTTTAATACCTAAAGTCAGAACAGGAGGCCCCCAATTCTGTTCCTACCTGAAGAATTAGATGACAGCATATTCTGTAAATACAGATTTGGAACTTGACCTTATGGCACCTGTGCACTTAGCAGTCAATCCACACACAGCTGATTTCCTTTTAGAATTGGAAACATCAACCAAGACAAGTGCCACTGCCTTAATCAGTACTGGCCAGACAAAATTACTGGGTAGGCAGGACATCCACCAGACTAATATAGGAACTGAGCTAGAAGTAGTGAGCACAAAGAAGGGGACATAGGGTGGAAAATGCCCAAAAGTAAAGCATGGACACGCTTAAAATATTAGGGCAATTTAGCAGAACTCGAAAGAAAAATACGGAGGATATTTTTCCCTACTCTAATGGAATCGGGGCTTGACACAAACGCTTAAGATAGTTCATTAACACCCCCCTTATCACCCAGTCTAACATCGAGGATGGCACTAGAATTGCCGACCCATACAACTTTGAGTGTAACATACGGACTCTGAGAGACTGCCACAACCAAAGCTATATACTTGTTTCTCACACTTACATTAGTTTTTAAGGAAAAAAAGCCCACGTACCGGAGCCCTGTGCTGTAACACCGATACTCTGACGTCATTTTCCACTTGTGAGAAACACGATGTTTCCCACGCTCTGCCTCCGCCGGCAGCCGGCCCGGGACCAGCGAGGCCCGCGCCGCCCGGGCACTTACCGAGCAGCAGAACTGCAGCGCGATCGCGTTCAACGTGTCTCCTTCCCGGATGTCCTTCGTCAGCAGGACGATATCATCCAGCCTGTCCCTCGACGCACTCCGCCGGACCTTCTCCTTGCCCCGCGGCCGCAGCTCCGACATCTCGCTCTCCTCCTCGGGCCCCTCGCTCTCCGCGCTCACATATGGGTACAGGTGACCGCCGGCGGGCGCCTGCGCCACGGCGTGCGGCTGCGGCCCGCCGCCG
>VZRM01003474.1:867021-917712 GCA_013397955.1 Grantiella picta
TTTTTTTTTTTTGTTTGTTTCGTTTGATTTGGTAGTTTTTGGTTTGGTTTGGTTTTTTTGGTTGGTATTGGTGGTGGGGTTTTTTGTTTGCTTGTTTGTTTTTGTGGGGTTTGGTTTTTTTTTTTTTTGATTGGTTGGGTTTTTTTCTTGGGGTTTTTTTGTTGTTTGGTTTTGGGCTTTTGTTTGTTTGCTTTAAAGATAACCATAAATTCTTTCCACTTTTTGCTGGATGACTCTCTATTAAAATACATCAATAGCTGTTAGTATTTCATATGTTTTCCCTGATTAAAGTAAGGAAACCTTTCAGTATTTATCTTGTTTTTATTCTGAGGGAATATTTGCACTGTCTTCAAGTCTTTATCTCATTTGTTTTTAATTAATGAAGCATTCAGAATTTTTTAACTTCTGTTCTCTACTTTTTCTAGGTCCCGGTTTTGGGGAACTTGATTTATTTAGATCCTTTCTGGGTTTTAGCATTGTTTTTAAAATGCAGACATCGGTATTTATGCAATTTCAAGTATCCACTCAATTAATGCCATGTACAAAAGTAATTCCACCGCCTCAACTACTTGTTAGTAATCTGCTGTTGATGTATCTGGAGATGACAGCTGTTTGTTTTTTCTTTCCAAGTCACAGAATCACGTTCGACACTTGTGGTGAACTGCTTCTCTGCTTGAGTCTCTTCAGATGAAAATTATTCAGAAGACCTATATTTTAGCTTTGAAGGTACTCAGCAGTGTTAACATGACTTGTTTTAATGGAACCAGCTTGCCAGGTGAGCTGTATCACTGTAATACTCTCATTTCCTTTCCTCTAATATTGACATGACAAACATCTAGTTCTGAGTTTTGTATTTACAGGGAGATAGTGTTGAGGAGATCTATTCTTAATCTTTGTTGACCTACATAATACAAATACTTTCATTTCTTCATAATAAAATTTTGTGACTGTGACAAAAGACAGTTAGGTCTCCACATCTTCCCCTCTTGGAATTGTCTCTGGTGGTCAATGTGATTTGTCTTAAGAAGCACATAAAGTAGAACTTGCAGGAGGAATGGGAGAGCTCTGATGATTGCAATTGACTTTGATACACATCAGCAGAATTAAATACTGATGCAACCTGGGCCAGTGGGGCAAACCTGAGGTTGCTGGCATCTTCTGTGTGGATACCCCACTGGTAGGGATACCTTCAGGGCAGATCCAGCCCGAAGGAAGGGAACACTCACTTTTGGATGGGTGAGTAAAAGCAGTAGGATCCGGTCACATATGGAGATAAAATCCTGAAGTAGCTCCATAGGCACTTTTTTGCTTTGTCATTTTGCATTCTGTGAGGCCTGTAAACCTATATGTTTCTGAGCTTGCTGATATTATAACCCTTTAGACCTGCTTATATTCTATGCTGTTAGATATAGATTTTAGATACCTATAATTTAAATTTTAGATAATGTGTCAGTGATAAGTCATATTCCTTGTGCCTTACAAAGAGAGTCTTCTCTCTACCACTGTGCCACAAACATATGTTTTTTTCATAACCTCTTACTGTGGAATGGTTTTTAAGATCTACCAGCTGGTTTTAAAGCTATTTAAACAGCAATGGTAGTAAAGCATTACATTGTATTTTTACCATGTGGTTATGGGATTTAAAAGTACATCCAGTTCTGTTATACCAGCACAATTACTTGTCATTCTAATTATAATCTTTCAGAATTAAACCAAATTGCACTATTTGCATAAGATATGATTTAATTCATTAATTTATTAACCACCTTAAAAATCAAGGAAGGAGTATTTACTCCATCCGTTTCATTTATCAACTTATAAGTAAAATCCCACATAAGCTTGTACATTGTTTTGGCTAGTTTTGCTGTCAGTCTCAACTACTTTTTGTCTTTTTGTGATTGATTGTTACAGACATTTAAAATGTGGTTATTAAACTTGTCTTGCTAACATAGTGGCTTTCCTTTCTGTCTTTAATCTTCTGGAATTTATATAGTATGATTTAAAGTATCTACTCTCTAGTTCCCTTTACCATAAGCTTTATTTATTTTTTATTTTGCTTTGGATTTAATTTTTGCTATGTTATTGCCCCAAGATGTATGCTTTTCAAACTTGGTTGTAGAATACTGGCTTTTTGTCATTCAAGAAAACTATTCTTGGTTTTGGAAATAAAAAGCTTAAGGATTTTGATAGTTTTTATCCCCACAGGCAGGAGTTGAATGTACATGGTGTTTTTTAAGCATTATCATTTCAGCTGTGGCATAAGCTTCCTTTGGCCTCGTTGATACAGATAATTCACTCTTAGTGGTGGCATGGCTGTGTGGATGAGGTTATATCTTAATTGATACAGGCTTTACTCACTTACAAGCTCACTGGTTTGCAAGTTCCTACAGTGGATGTATTCTGTATTGGTACACTTCTACCTACAGCTGAGAAAAACTTTCTCTGAAAACTGTACCTTGATGTCATTCCACTGAGTGGGAAAGTGCCCTCATACTGGCCTGGGTACCCCTGCAATTCTGTCAGCTTTGCAGCTGCATCTTCCACCCTTCTGCTGTTCTTACCATGTGAACAGAGGCCTATAGGCAATCAAGGGAGTTCTCTGAAATATCCTAGCATTACTTTCATCCTTTGTTTTAAGCTCCTCCTAGCTGGAATAGTGGTGCATACTGAGTAGCTTTTTATTAAAGGGAGGGGGAATAGTAGAAGGGAGTAGGAGAGACAGCAGTGCTGTCTCATTGTAAAGGGTCTTGTTCAGAGTCATAAAAATCTAGTATGTAGAGGCAGGTGTGACATGCACAGCCTCCTATATTGAGAAATATTTGAACTCTTTCACCTTTAAAGGCATGCAAATGTAAATGAAATGGTTGGATTAGTACTGTCTGCTTCTGATATTAGTAATAAGTAGAGATAGTGTAGCTGTAAATATTTTACTATGCTTTCTTTCAAATTTTCAATACAAAATTGCTTACAACAGAAATATATATAGCTATTTGTAATCTCGAATACTTATCAGTATACAGCTTAAGAAATTGTTTTTTGTACAAAACATGTTTGTTTCAATTTTGCCTGTCATTTTTAGATAACTACAGCATATTTTAACAAATATGAAAGTGCTTGTAAAATAAATCATCCCATTCAGCTTTTTTAAGCATTTAACATGTAATTACAAAAGCTCAGTTTATGAAATAAATAAGAGAATGATCTAGTAGAAACAAACTCTTTGAAAGGAGCATTTTCATGAATTTTAAAATAGATTCCTCCCACCAGTGTTTTCTTCCAACTTTTGTCTTTCTGTTTTATTCAGCTTCTATACGGGACAGCAGAACATGTCAGAAACCTTTAAGTTCTTTCAATGAGTATCAGGCATGTGAATGCAAATGCATTACTAGTAATCTTCATCAGGAGAGACAGTAACATAGCCCACACGGCATCAGTAAAGTGTTTACAAGGTATTAATATGCCTACTGTGACAAGTTGTATTTAATGGGAAGCAGCAAGGAGTTTGTTTTATTAGTTTGCCTCCTCCCTCAAGTAATAAATCTTAAAAGCTTCAATATTGCTTCAATGAAATGAATGGCTGAATCATTCTGGAGAGGCTCTGACAAGTGGACAAATGCTTCCATGGTTACATTGTGCTATGCAGTATGGTTACTGAGCTTTGCTGGTTTCCTCCCTCTGCCATTGAAGTAAAATAACAATCCACAGGGAAGCACCACACATGGTGAGCAGAAACTGGAAACAACTTTAAAAGATCAGTTTAGCTTATTTTATACAGATTTTAAACAATATGGGTTTTATTATTTTATACTCTGTGCCCTAAATACGCATTTCAGTAGTTTCTCCTTTGTATATAACTTTCCCATGGAATGTTTTTATTTCTTGTTTGAACAATCTCTCTTTTGACTTAGAATGCCATAAATTAAAAGACCATGGAAAGTGTGTTTCATAGTACTGTTACATATGTTGTGTTTTTCTAGGAATATTTATAAATCAAGTGGTGTTACTGCATCAATGAAGGCTTCTGCAATACCTAGATAACAAATAACAAACCATGTGTAAAACTTTTGTATGCTGTTGCTTTAGGATGCTTTGCAGTATAAACATAATTAAGTGGTTTGATTTTTGATTTGCTTACATCTGAGGTACTCAAATTTCAGGTCACAAGGAAGACTGATATTATAAATACATAATATTTTAGAACAACGATAGAAAATAGTTATTTCATTAGAAATAACATTAAAAATGTTGCAGATCAAGCATTACACTAATAGAAGGGAATCCTGAAGGTCTTCAAAGCAGATGCACTGACAAGTTACATTTTTTCCCTTGCGGATGAAGTCCAAAACGAGCACATCCACTGTATTAACACTGTTTAGCAGTTTTCTCCTCTACATGCATGAGAGTCTTCAGAAGCACCATCTTAGCATCAGAATGCTGAATTTTTGCAGTGCTTCTTTGTAGACACAATATTATAGCAAAGATGAATGCCAGATTCCACACAGCCAGGAAAATAAATTCATAAACATAGGAGATAGTTACTTGTGAGACACAAATCCTGGTCTTACAGCTTTCAACTGAAAATTTATATTTGTTGTTGGTACTTAATTTCACATTTACTCAAGTAAATTGTCTTTGATCTTGAGGGGGGAAGTTAATCAACTAGCAAGAAGATATTTCAAGGTTTCACTTAAAAAGAGTCAATTCTTAAGTTGATAAACATGGAGGTTTTTGTGTTTCCAAGTAATTTTTTTCCCTTATTTGAAAGGAAGCAAACAAAATGCCTAACTGTGAATTGGGAAAGCAATTTAAGTTGTATGCAGCATCTGGAATCCTCTTGCTTTTATTTTTAAATAGTTTTTGAGGACTTTGAAATTAAGAACAAATTAAATGCAAGACATTATAGAGAGGTTTTAGTATTTTTGTTATCTCTTACCTTCAGAAAAATGCACTTTTGATAATCATTCTTCTTGAATTTACAGTGTAGTGCTTGAGATGCTCAGAAGTTATGTGTTTTGATGGACATTTTATGAGAAAACTTCTGATTTGCTGCATAGAATGTACATTGTCAGTGACTTGCAGCAAATGAAGAGCTGAACACACTTGATTTGAAGAAACAAGACTACAACTTTATTTAACGACAATAACTGCATAAGAGGAGCAGGCAGACAGTTCTTGACAAATCTCATCTTGCTGTTTTTCCATGGGGCACAACAAGCCAGTAAGCATCCACTGTGGTTTGAAATTATCTATGTAACCTTGTAAGACCAAACCAACCTTTCAGAGATGGCATTCTTCTTATGTCGTTGGATTGACACAAAATGGCCTGAACTGTGTCAAAATGGCATGATAGAGCTTGATCACCCAAATCTTAGATGCATTAAATTTAGGCAGAGCAGTTATTTTCTCAATTATTGTGCATTTTTAGTACAATTTAATGTATTTAAATTAACATTTGTAAAAAGCCATCTCACCTTTTGCGGAAGTCTTGTCAAATGAGAGTTTATTAGCCAAAAAGTTGTAATCTTATGCATAGTGTTTCTGCTGTAATGTGTGTTAAAATGTAGCAGCCCTTAATGGGTAGATGCTAGGAACCATTTACTTTTCCTAATAATAGGAATAATTCAGTTATAATAATACAGTTTTCTGTTAAAAGCTCTTTTAAAATGTTAACATCAGCATGCTTTATCCATGTAAAGGTAAGGAACTATACCATAAAGAGGTTAACCTTTACCAAAATCATCATAGGAAGCATAAACAAATTAATATTTGTCCATTGAGAAAGAGCACAGTCTCTTGGAATTTCTCATTTATCCGCTTCTTAAATCCTGGACATTTCTGAAAAACAGAAGATCAAAATCTGAATTTACCTACAACTGTCTGCACATGAACCAGTCTGGCATAAACCACTCAGTCAGAGGCACAATACTAAAATTTTGTCATTCACTCTTCTCAGTTTATTAACATTGTTTGCATTTTTCTACTTTTTGCTCTTTCCTGCATGTGTTTGTTTATTCATCATGAAACTATGCAGTAAAATCAAGATTTTGATATTAAAGGTCTCCCAGCGCAACAAAAGGATGTGGAAAAGGAAAGAGAGCAGTGCAAGTGCCTGGCATCAGATGACACTTGGCAGTGGTTGTGCATTTCTCTGGCATGGGCTGGCTGGATAGGAGTCTCTGAAGAGTGCAGGTAGGACAATCAAAAAGTGATCAGAAACTTCATTTCACATTTTGAAGAAGAGACAATCCAAATGTTATCCTAAGTTGCTATGGGATAGCAGGTCAGAAGCCTGCTAGTACAGACTAGTCAGGCTCTGAGATGAACACACCTCTTTGGTATGAGTGTTGGTCAGTTCTGTTATGTTTTGAAGCCTGACTTAGCATTGTTCCCTGAAGACTGTGCTGTTAAAGTCATGTTCTGTAGTTCTGGCTGCTGTTGCTTTCAATACTGCCAGTTAGATGTGCTCCCCAGTGTGAATCACACTAAGTAATGAGGAAGAACAAGGGAAATGCAACCCAGATGGCAGTAAAACAAACAAATATCTGTATAGAATCAAAAAACTGAGATACAGCTGCACAGGCACAGGAGAGAATATAAGTGTTTGTGGTCATCTCTAGCATGGTCTGTTTTGCAGAAATGCTCAACACCATGGACCATCATTCAAAGAAAATCTACTTAAAATAACCCCAACAGCTAACTGCCAAGACCAAATGAATTTCTTGCAGGAAAATAATCTATATCTTCTTGATTGTTCTGTGAAGAAAGGAGCAAGATCAGCCTCAGTATCTGCTTATATCTGGTGGATGTCACGTATCTTTGAAGTGTGTCATATTGGGGAGATTTATTTATAAGTAAATAAGAGGCAAAAACAACTTGTCTGATATATTTTAATTAAGGAATAATCTATGAAAGAGCTATGCACATGCTTCTTGTTCCTCATTTTGAGTAGTTGAGCCTCCTTCAGCTAAATCACCAGAAAAGGTGATAGATATACCTATATGGAAATCTGTGCAGGACAAAAATGTCAAAATTTTTGGAATCTCTTTGTTTGGTACTTGCATCCAAATAAGTTCTTAGTCCAGAATTCTGAAGCTTGGATGTTGCAGGTGAAAACAAAGGTCAATTTTACCGGCATTTATGAATAAAAAACTTATTATAGCATTTACTTTTGGTTTCTAGTATTTGTGGATTAGGATTTCAGTACCTCTTACTTACTGAAAATCAAATGGCACTGATATAAAACAAAAATCTTTCTTAATGGAAACAAAAATGTAAAGAAGAGAAAATGCACGTCTGAAAGCCTTTGTCAGATGTTTTTTCTTCTTGCTGCTGTAAGTCATGTGTTCTTTCTCAGAGATTAGTTTCTTCTTTTTTTTTTCAGTTCTGTGGTCTTTTCTTTCAGATGATGCCAATAAAGGGAAAAGGCAAGGTTTCAAAACAAACAAACAAACTGTAATCCATTGTTTCTATTTAGGTGCTTTCAGTATTGGTTTACTTGCAGCAGAGCCATTTTTTGCTTAGAGAGTTTTAATTATTTCAAAACAAAGGATATCCAAACAAACAGAGAGTTGAGGGGTGTACTTAATACACCTTATTTACTGCTTTTATTGAAAAGAGAAGTTAAGGCTGACCTGGAGGCATAGTTCTTTGCAATGCCAGATCTGTTGCAGATCCAGTACCAGTCCTGATTGCCTGTCTCTGGCATTTGTAAGGGTTGGGAGCGCAGTGTGGGTTGCATGCTGAATTGCTAAAAGTGTGTGTGGTGTGTCTGATGTCACTCACCATCAGCTTTCCAGCTGCTTGAGGACCATCACTGGCAAAATCCTATGGAAGCTCTCTCATCCTCAAGTGTAACAAAAGGAAGCACAGATCCCTGGGATGGTATGATGAAAGTGAAAAAAAGTAATCAGGAAATCCTCAGGGACTGAGGGAAAACATGGAGTACCGCGCATTGAGTCAGAGAGCACAGCAAAATGTATAGTCATTTTGTATCTGAATGCAGTTATCTTGAAAGATCCCATGAAAATAACCATGTGAATTACTAAACCCAAGTCTGAATTCTCACTCTTCCTTAGTTTTCTAGATCGGTAATTAGCAATGTTTAATGTGCTCAGGCCTTCTGTAAATGAGACTTCTGTAAATGATGACTATCAAGGCCACCCCTCTGATAGCTGGTGGGAAGCAAACTTTGTGCAGAAACTGGCTGAAGAAAGGAAAACATGTAGAAAATTATATAAACCGAAACAACATTATAGAATAAAAGATAAAGAGGAATCTTATACCTCTAATATCCTTTCTGCCAGTTGATCCAGACAGGAAAAACAATACGGGATCTAGATTTTGAGGCTGAAATATAGTAACAGAATGGAATTGAAAAACATGCTACTTATCTCTTATGTTCATACATTAAGTTCTGTCTGATGCAAAATTCTGCACTGATAGTATTGGCCTTTGAAGGACTTCTTGCTTCCTTTTTTTTTTCCTGGATAAACTGATGCTGGTACATGAGCTTTTGCATAATAAAATATTGATGAAAATATACATTCAGATATAAACCAAGGTGAACTAGCAAGAAGTGATTAAATGTATAAAACATCAGACAGGAGAACCTGAATTCCTTTTAGATGCACAACATGGATTCTTAGAGGAAAAAATACACTTGAGTATTTTTAAAAGAGGATTTTTATTATGTTTGGTGAATCATCCCAAAATATCCTCCACTCGTAAGAGCTGGAGTTTCTCCTGATTATTAATGTCTACTTTTCCATCTGTTCCATTCCATATTAGATTATCTGTCTTTATCAGTTAGACTGCAAATTTTTATTTATCAATATTGATTTCTCTCTAGCTATATACAGAATAAATCCAGAGATTCTTCTTACCTAAAAAAATTAGGTAGTAGTCTGAGACAACTATTTGGATTCACTCTTTTGTCAGAGGAGGGAAATAAACAACTCTCAGAGGTAGTTCATCCTGTCCTGCTATGATTCTACATTAGGCTGGATGGCTTGCTAGGTGGAATGCTTTCTACTTTAAAACATAATTTTTATAAGCAAAATGCTTCTTGATGTCTGTGTACCTTTTACTAAGTAATTTTTCTAACCTTTCATAATGCTCTAGCATCTTTTTTGCCATTTCTTGTTTCTTTCCATTATTCCCAAGTATCATAACTCAATACAGATTGATGTAGTGACCAGACTAATGACATCAGTAGGTATAGAGTGTTCCAGATTCTGTCTTGGCTTGGCCTGAATACTTCTGTGCTCTATTTCTGCCTTCTATCCTTTATTGGATACAAAGAAGTTTTGAAACCTGTTTACTATTAAATAGGAGAAATTGCGATTTTGGGGCCAACACTGACCCGATCTGAGTGTTGCCTTTGTGTCTCTCTTGTGGCTCTGGATATTCTTGGAATTGTGGTGACCATTAAATATGAATTTGATATTAGCTAGAGAAATGGCTGAGTCTGGAATGCTTCATCTGGGATTGGAAATTGTTTATCTAACACAGAATTGTTTCTCCATCCGGAGCACTGAATAGCTGTTAATTAAGATGAGCTGCATGTTCTGGTGCCAATGAGGACTTGAATCCAAAATCTGTCATAATCCAATCATAAAACCTGCCAGTTTTGCTGCGCACAGTAGTTACAACAGTGCAGTCCAAGCTGAGTGGAAGACCTGCCGAGGCGGTGGAGGGAGGGGCTGGCTCTGGATCAACTGCAGCAGTGCAGTGGCAATTGCTGGGCTTTGAAAAAATTTTGTCCTCTTCCATCCCACCTCCTTTTATCTCCACAGCAGTGGGAAGGCAGCAGCAGGCAGGAGAGGGAGGAGAGTGCTGGACGCTGCGCAGAACAGGGGGAGGAGTAGGAGATGGGAATGCATAATGTGTGAGTGACAGAGGGTGTGCAGGCGGCTGGCGGAGTCCACAAGACACGGATGCTCCCGGCCCAGAGTCCAGGTAGGTTTGTTGGCTCTCTCTCTGAGGCGGTAGTTGCTTTGGAAGCATCATGTGTCAGCTGCAGGGATGTTCCCTGTCCAGCTCCACGGTTCTGCAGGCAGCACCTATTGCGGCAGGGACAGGGTTTAGCAGCAGCAGACACTGATCGTGTCGCTCATCCGTAAGGGGCTGCTGGAGGATGAGAGTCTGCTAAGGTTTCTGTTGTTCCAGCAGCTCCTCTTTCTGCTCTGCAAAGCTGGGCAGGTGGAGACAATAGTCTTTCCAATGGAAAATCCTGTTTGGAGGGGATGCTGTCAGGATGCAGCTCACTCTGAAGCTGCCAATTTTTGACTCTCTAAAAAGAATAAAACATTAATTGGCAGCTTATATTAGGTGAAAATAAAAGAAGTGGAAGAGCTGCCTATGCATTGCGTATTGTAAAGGACAGTGAGTTAAAAGTAAGAATGAGTTTTTGAAATCATCATCTAATAAGGAATGAATTTTAAATGTTAATTACAAAATGACATGTAAGTAATTGCAATTAGAAATACTGCTTTTGCTTCTTGCTTTTGCTATATTGAATCTGTATGAGACATTGCATAATTCACTCTTGCTAACCCAGATAAAGTTAAGATGAAATGTATGTGGAACTTCTTGTCAAAAACCAGTCTTTTTTTTTTTTTAATGAGTCTGTAATTGCTATATAGTGCAGATGAGAAAAACCATGTGATTTTTAAAAATTTTATTCATTATATAGAAGCCAAAAGCAAAGGTTTTTTTTTTTTTTCCCCTGATGGTACTTTACACATATTTTCTAGAATGAGTCTTTCAGTGAAGTACTAAGCATTTTTGGACTCTGCCATGGGGGCAGTTTAATAACTGAAGGTAGAATGTGATATATTTAGTTTATCTGCCCCTTAAGCCTAAAACAAGCTTCTCCTACTAAACAGATTCCAGTGTTTCCATGTGGAAAGCCTTAAAAGGACCAGATTCCTGAGGAAATCAAATAATTTGTGGCATAACAGGCTTAGAATTGAAATGGCCAAATATTTGATAATAAAAGAGCTACCATATTTCAAGGGTATACAATTTCTATCTTGGTGTTTTTACTGGTATTTATGTTGTTATTGATTTCTAAAGCATAGTTTTGTGCTTTAGTAGTTTAACAATAGACTTTTGTGTTTTAATAGCTTGAGATTAAGAAATCAATGGTGTTTCCTGAATTTACATCTGAGCAAATTAATTAACATTGGTAATGGGAGCACATGCTTATTAGCTTGTAAGTGCAGTCTGTGTCCTGGGCACATGAAAATTAATGGGAAAAAATGGTATCTGTTTTTGTGAAGGCTAGTGCTGGGCAGTTAATTTGTGCTGTCAGCATTTTTAAGGTTGAAAAATAGTGCTGGATGAGTTTCAAATTTTTGGTACTACTGAATGAGATTGATCCTTATGCATTCAAATCTACTGTGCAATTCTTTTCTAAGAAATTGTTGTGAGCTTTATTTGAAAGAAATTTTCAGAATTGGGTCTAAATCACAGCCTGTATTAAAATCTCTACTACCCATGGAATTTTGTTGCTTAAGTTTATTATCTTCGAGGGGTTTTTATTTGCTTTGGAATTCCATTTGCAAAAAAAAGAGTGCATAAGTCTACAAATGCTTACATGAACATTTTAATTAGCATGTAAATATGATGACTGAAATTGAACTATTGGAAAAGCTATGAAAGCGTATTCTTTGAGTTATGTAGCACTAAAGAAGAATACTACTACAGAGGTCTGTGAGGATCTCATTGATTGGGTACCAACAATTTATAGCACTTTGTGAGAAAAAATATTGATGATCAACAAATTACCTTTGGTATTGTTACGCAGTTACCACAGTTCTTCAGAACTTGTGACATGTCAACAATGAGGGGATATTTAATTATTGTGGTTTTATGAGTGGTTTATAAGCTTAACAGAACTGTAATTTGGAGAATATTTCATTGACAAGTTGGAAAAGTATGTCCTTGCATCACATTTTGAAGAAAGAGAGAATTGAACTTCGTCTCAGCTACATCTGAGTGTTTTAGTCCAAGATATTTTTGAAAGCATCAGAATAGTATATTGTATGTATGTCTCTAAGTGTTATTTGAGATAGGGTATCTGATGCAATTTAGCTGAATTTTATTTCTGAATAAACCCAACCTCTTCCAGGACATTCCTGGTATTGGGTCAATTTAGTTGTTCACTAAGAAATACAAAAATAAAGGTAGGCAAGAGTAAATGAAAAGAATATGCTGAAATTGTTTGCTCATGGACTATTAGGCCTCAACCTTCTAAAAATATGATCACATATTTTTATGTGATCCCATATTTTTATATGATCACATAACTGTTTTTACACGTGTAATCCTCTTGATCAGCTGTACTCTTTTGTAGAAATTGTGCTTGCATTTCAGCTCTACCAGACTGGCTAATTAAGGTATAGCTACTTTTGTATATAGAGGTGAATATAACACTCCTTTTCCTTTCTAGAAATAATCATACATACTGTCTGAATACATCTCTCAATGTATGTTGAGTCAAATGCAATATAAGACATTAGTCATCAAATTGATTCTTACAATGCCATTACTTTCAGTTGTAGGCATTTGTCATTTTTCCACAAATTCAATAATTATGTCTATCTAATAGGAGCTACATTACTATTTCTAAAGGAAAAAAAAGATTGACAGGAGGAATCAATATTACATACCATTTGTCATATTCCAGGTGGACCCACTGCTACATATTTTATTCAGAAAAAACAATATTAAATCACAAATTATTTCACAAATTTCTGCAAAGTCTCACTTGCTTAAGTCACTTTTTTAGTGAATAATCTTACTGGGAAATACTTTGTGTAAATAAACACTTCCAAGATTTAGCTTACTCTATATATTTAGCTTACTCTATGAACTTGGGGCAGTTTGGAGAAAGAATTTCCAAACTGTGAGTTCTGAAATACGCCTCAAATGTGAAAAAAAAGTTTCATAGATTGGCTTATGATTATTTCCTATCAAACTAAAGTTGTTTTAGTTTCTTGTTCTGGAATAATTGTTAATCCAAATCAAAGTTGCGGTTATGGTAAGTATGCCTGTACTTATTGAAATGGGCATATTTGACAGGCTAAAATTACCCAGGAAAATTAAACAACACAAGAAGATGCTTTGCATGTTTATCACAGCCTTTGTGTCTGTGGGTTTTTTATAGCGACAGAATGTCCTCTAGAATGTAATAGCAATATGTATTTTTCTATGCCAAGATATTTTTGTTTGAATATCTAATTTTATATCTTGTATAGACTCATTAATTAAAATACAGTAATGATTCTCATTTTCTGATGGCAAAAGAAACTTCTCAGTCACTTATCCTGGACTGGTCCAGTATGTTACTGCTCTGAATTGTTTCAAGCTTTGCTTCATTAAGGATTTAACATGGCCTTAATTCAGCCATCTGTTACGGATTTGGCAGGCCAACAGATCTGAGGTATTGGTAAGAGCTTTAGAAATTTCCCACATTTTTAAAGGTTAGGGAAAGAGCTACCTTTATTAATAGATTTTGAATAATTCTCAGCAAGACAATGGTGCAGAAGTGGGGTAAAAAATGCTTGTCATTCCCTGAAGCTCAGGGTCCCCTGTCTGCCTTTTGCTTTGCTGAAAGGCAATTAGCATTTCAACCAGCCAATTTGGTTACATGCAATGAAGTACTTGGGTTTGTAATTTGCTGCTTTTGGCTTGGTGCTGTTGAGAACTAGCTTTGTGTAATCCTCTCAAAGCACCTTTCTTTCCAGCATAGTTATTGTTGCTGGTCTTAAATAACTAATCAACAAAGAGATTTCCTTGTCTTGAACTTCAGGGTGCCTTAGAAGAATGAAAAGAAATACCCAGTTAATAAGGGACTGATTATAATTATTAAATAGTGATTATTAAATTGTGACATGGGTTAAAAGGTTTAGAAAGCCAGGCAAAGCACAATTCATGATAAAGGTAGTTTAAGAAGGTTTTGAATCCAAACAAATTTTGCTTGAGGAGCAAAAAAAGGACCTCTTTGCTGAGAAATAAATACTTAATGATGTATTTTATCTAAAAACAGATTGCCCAGATTTAAGAGATTAATCCACGGTGTAGATTAGAGTGAGGGCCCCATGCTAATCATCTTTCAAATTACGCAAATATATTTTTACTTCTACAGAAAGAAGTCTTCGGGGGACTTTATAAAACACCGATTTTTTTTATTAAGTCAACATCATTTGTTGTTATCTAATGAAAAATTGATGCATTTAACTGTAGAAAATAACCTTGTTTTATGTATGCCTTAAATTCTTGTATTATATAATGTGCTTTTTTGAACTTAAGAAAATCTCACTCATTCAGTTAAACACATTTAAAATTCTGTTTGGCTCATACATGTGTATTAGATTGTAAGAATCCATTGTGGATAGCAGCAATTCTGTTAGTGTACCTGAAACAATGCCATCTAATCCTCTCCAGGAGACTCTAATTTTGCTGTTCTTTACCCTAAAGTTTTGGCTATTTTTCTTGCAATAAAATTATGTGTAAAGTACTGCTGCTATTTTTAGTTTTTTATTTTTAGTTTGAAGAAAATAACCACTGTACTGCAGAAACCCGTGAGCTGTTTTTCTGATCTATACTACTCGTTCAGGCCATGGTAATTCATTCACAGGAGGTACTAGGTATTTGAAACTGTGACAGTTTTGTCCTCAGAGCCCAACGTATGTTCTCAACATATGTTAAAGTAAGAGTGTTGAGGACATGCAAGAAACCTCCAAAATTGAAATACAGATGGAAATTATTGTGAAACTTCAGGTCTCTACTGAAGTATAGTAAATGGCTCATTCTCAGCGAAGCCTCCAGATCTTTGTCAGCTGGATTTCTGGTTCCATATATGTTAAGAGCCTGATCCTGTGGCGTGCTCATTCTACAATTATGAGCTGGGAGTGCTAGGCGTCTTAGTGGTTGGGTTGCTTGGTTTCGATTTAGTTTGGTTACTGGCTTTTGGTTTGTTGTTTTTTTTTAAAATTTCTTTGGGTTTTGGTGCAAAAACCAGTTTGAGAGAGGGTACAAGTACTTATAGTGTCTGAAGTCCTACTTGGTGCAAAATAGCTAGGTAAAAGCTAGCCCTGGCTCTGGAATACCCTTTAAATTAATTTCTGTTAGTGAAAAATGTCTACTGTTTTCATTACAACTACATGGGTAAAAAATGATTTCCAGTGTGGAGCTGAAAACTATATTTCACCTTTTGCTTAAACGTATGCTGTATGTAGAACTCTTAAAAAATAATGTCTTGCTTTTCACAGTATGTAGTCAGACCTATATACGGGTAGATTGTTGTCAATTGCATGAGATAGATTGAAAGCTCTGCAGAATAAGTCAGTGTGCTTTAGCATTAGGCAAACTTAAATATGTACTGGTGTATTTCTTAACATTGTTAATTAGCTGATTTCACCCGAAGTTTGTTTACAACAGACTCTAATTTCTTCTAAATTTAAAATTATCTTAATAGCTCTAAGGTGTTACGCTAGAGGTACTGTGAGTAAAAATAAGCTGGATCTTAGAACTAGTAAAAATTATTTCCTGGTTCTCTATTTGTTCTGCAAATTATAATATAACTGCAAATTTTTTTAGGAGACTTCTGTTTTCTCTGCTTGCTTCTAGAAGTGGATTCAACACTTACTGAGAGTTTTGCATTTTATTCCTTGCTCAGAATTAGAGCAAGTGGTTACCTCAGAAAATCTCCAGCATTACCTGGTGTAAGGGTTAACATTTGGTTCTCCAGTGGTGAATACATATTTTAGAACTTAAAAATTAAGAATACAGTTTACTTCCACTCAAATTCTTCTGAGAAAATGAAAATAAATTGCCAGAAAACTTGCAAGGGGTACTCTGAACTTCTTGTGCTTATTAACTCTGAGTGACCTCCAATAACAGGGTGAGATGATTTGGATTTCTCTTTATGCCTCTGTCTTGGCCTAAGCTTGCAGATTTACTGCTTTATGTATTGGTTCTATGATGTCCCTTTGTAGTAAATATAAATACAGTGGCAAGCAAGCTAAGCATATTTTTTTCCTTAGAATAAGATGTCTGTTTTGAAGTGTCCGTGCCTATTCCAAGAGAGGGTAACTGAATGAGCAAGAATTATCTGAATGAGCAAGAATTATCATATGAAGATGTTCAGGTTACATAAAATTTGCCATTCTCAGTAAGACATATTGTAATAGATAAGAAAATATTTTAAAAAAATGTTGCAGCTGTTAGAAACAAACTTGTCAGGGGAATAATTGGCTGACATCAGTATCATTAACCTCAAACACAGATAAATCTTTTTAGCACCTGGCACTGTGCTGTGGTACTGCTGTTTTTTTCTGTCAAGACACCAGTAGTAATTAAGGAAGTAGGCAAGTGAGACCAAAACTTTCAGGATAGTGAAGGCTGATAAAGGAATTTTCAGCACTTAGTAGTCTGCATTTGTGCTTTGGCTAGCACTTTCCAATGTTAATAATAAAAAGGGGAATGTCAGGTACCTGACATGTCTGTGTAGTGAAGAGAAAGACGGGAAAACATGTAGAAGAAATGGAAGCAAAGACATCCCCTGACACTGGCTAATGCTCATGAAAACTGGTGAGACAGACTCTGCTACTATTTGCATTGTCCAGGGATGTACACAAAGTCAGTATAATTGTCATTGTTTATTCACCTTGAAGCAGGTTGAAGGCAAAAAAGGGATATAGGTGGATATTGTTTTGAAATAGTACCTTTGGAAAGCTCTCGTTTCCTGTCTGTATTAGAGTGAGAGACATAATTATTTCACAGCTAAACAAAAAGCTCAAACCAAAGAAGGAACAACAAGCAGCAGATCAGGCTTGGATGATGCCTGCTGTCCATATGCTGGGTTTTGCCAACCCAGCTTTTGTGTCCTCCTTTTCATATGTGTGGACTGTGGGAACTTTGAGGCAAGGAAAAAGTAAGTGTGCAATAAAGTATTTCTTTTTTAATGCAGAATATTGACAACATAGAAAAGAGCATTTTAGTAAATCAAAGTTTTGATAATCCCTGCTGCTTTCCTATGTTCTTCTCCAGTACTTTTGTAAATGTCAAGAGGTTCTGATAATGCGTAAAATAAAAATTCTGAAAATATGCAGGGTTTTAATGTGCTTCTATGAAAGGTGCAGTAATGGTAATGACCTTGTGAAACTTCTTGCTCTATGCTGTTCCTGTGTACTACGGAGATTCTCCTCTTTACATATGAAAGAGCACATGTATCTGTCTCCTTTTGTATTCAGCCAAAGATGCTGCTGGGTGCTGACATTTCTGCTGTGAATAGATTTCTCTCTGGCAACCACTGACAGCTGTAATGGTGTACTCAATGCAAAGTACCAGGCATGCCAGTTTTTTAATGTTCGACTTGGCTGGGTATTTGTAATCACAAGGAGTGGACAAGGACAGGCAGTGAAAAGTACACTTACTCTTGCTCCTCTGTGTCTGTGTGCTTTAGAAATACACAGTGAGTTGTGTGATGATGGGCTGTGGTAATCTAGTAGTAGCTGCTGGGTGGTAATGGTGCTGATTCAGCTTGTTGGTTCTCCTGTAAATAGCAGTGAAAACTGTGAGGTAGAGGATACTTAATCCCTTGTTCCATCTGCTTCTTTGTTAGTGAACTTTCTTTTGTCACTTTCCATTTCCTGGCTGGCATTTTATGCTTATTTTGTTCCAGATTTTTAATCTGGAGCAGCCCTTTTATTTCTCTTCTTGATCTCTCTGTGTTCCTTTAGCCTGTGGATTCCCTCATACTTCAAAGAAAACAGTCATGAGATCTTTTAATTCTTAAGGGTTTTGATTTATTAAGCACAGAAGCCAGGGTAAAAATCTGCAGAAAAGAACATTCATTCTCTATAAAGTCTTCATCTGAAGTTTGTTCCAGAAACTGACTGGAAACAGCAAACCAGTCCTGGCGATTCACCAGTTTTCATAAGCCTACCTTGGCTCCAACTGGACAACATCTTGAAAAGGTATTCCTTATATAAATTGTGACAGTAGTGTGGAAATTACTGTGTGGAATCAGTATATGCTTTGTTGTATTCTACACTAGTAGTCTGTATTTTAGTGGAAAACACAAATGTGCTTCAATAAGTGCCATAAAATACATGCTAAAAGACGATGTTACTTAGAGATCATGACTCAGAATTCTGAGTTAGACTTCTTAACTTTTGTTAAACTATAGGATTCAAGAGTGAGTTTTTTTCACTTTTAAGATTCTTTAATGTCATTAAAATGTCTAGATTATTATATGAAAGGTGTGGTTTGGTTCTGATGCCAGAAACCTTTATTATAGACCACTTAGAAACATCATCTAGGCCTGAGTATTGATACCACTAATGCGTATTTGAAATGGCTGAGGTCAGAACATGGTAACAGAATAGTTAATCCATTGATTTGTACATGCTCTGAAGATGTGTGATGTTCTATTGCTTGTTGTTATAAAAACATTTCAATGACTTTGAATATCTCAATATCCTGGATGGAGAGAACTGAACTCTAATATTTAGCTGAAACAGAGGGGAATACTTTATCACCACATGCTTAGTTTACCAAAATTTAGCAGTGAAGAGGGACTGGGGTTTCAGATTAATTTAAGAAAAAAGTTACAAATTAGAGTCACCAGTGGTTTAATGAGGTGAGGGAGGTGAGGAAGGGTCTTGTTGTATCCTTGATCGTGCATCCTTGATCTTGCAAAGGCTTCTGTTGAACTTTATGCAATATAGTTAATAAAGAACAAATTGTGTTCCCATATAAATTTATGTAGGAATTTAGTGTACAAAGTGATTTCATATTTAATAAAATAAAATACTGTTACCTATAATACATTTTCAGCTATTTGAATAAATTTGTTCTGCATTCTCTAAGCCTTGATGTAATTTATTTTTATTATATTACATCACATCAATTAAACAGATAATCATAATTTTCAAAGTTTAGTTTATATAAACAGACAAAAAACTACTTCTGGCAGACGGTACAAAATAAATCTTAGTACAAATAACATAACAAGGGAGAATACACACCAGCTAAATAATTGATTATTTGATTGTGAAACTTCTCTTGTTTCTCAGGAGTAATCCTATAGTTTCAGAATGCTCTCTAGTAGGAGTAATAGAATTCAAGTAATTCTAAACTTCGTAATCTTGCCCTCAAGGATCATGTTTTCAGTATTATTTACTAGAAGCTTGTACCGTGGGAAGGTATTGGAGAAGTCTATGACAAGGTAACAGCTGAAGCTAAAAGGTCAACAAATTCATCAATGTAGTATGGACAATGCCTTCATCTGCAGACAGTGTAATTGTCTGAGAGTTTACAAAGGGTAGACCACTCTTCTCTTTTCAGCTTGAAGGTTTTTTTTTGTTTTTTTTTTTTTTTTTCAGAGCAGTTCTGCATAAAACCAGAAAAAAAATACCTTGCAGATTAATACATTTGGACATTTCGAAATGCTGATAGTTTTAAATCCCAGGGGGTTTATACATGTATATATTATCTTTGCTTCCCACTGTAAGCTTTTCCTGCACTAG
Source organism: Grantiella picta (assembly GCA_013397955.1). Taxonomy (NCBI): domain Eukaryota; kingdom Metazoa; phylum Chordata; class Aves; order Passeriformes; family Meliphagidae; genus Grantiella; species Grantiella picta. The sequence continues at coordinate 886,563 of VZRM01003474.1, forward strand.
AATTACTGAATGGATAGATATGTGAGAATCAAGGATTGCTTCTGTCAGTCTGTTATGCATGGAAGTCTCAATAAGAGCTGTAGATATCTTGAAGGACTGTGTTCATGGTAATAAAAGTTTAGAATAGTGTGAAGCTGTGCAGCAAAATTATTTTAGTGTGTGACTATTTTTTTCAGAAATAATCAGGCACTGTTCAAGTGGGTGGTGAAATGGATAGTTCTTTTCATAGAGAAAATAGTTAGTCCTGACTTTTTGCACTTACTTTTTTGTTTGGCTGTTCTCTCCGTGATATTCGACAGATCTAGGTGAAATTATTTTTTACAAGTAATTGAAATCAACTAACTTTGTCAACCCACCAGTCTTTGCTTCTAGATACTCTGAAAAACATTGATAGTTTTCTTGACTGTACTTACAGTTCATGCTTAGTTAATATGCTGTTGCAGTGTGTCTCTGCAGAGTTCCACATGTTTTTCCTTTGTTCTCCTTCTCTGTATGTTATTGGTTCTTTTGAATTATGTGCTCTGTCCTATCAGAAGGCTATTGGTGTGTACCCCTGCCTTTCTCCCCTCAGACATTCCCGGCTTGGCTCTTCAGAGCTAGCTCCCTCCCCTTTTCCCTTCCCTTATAAACCGCTGCCAGCGTGTGCTGTGTGTCACAGTTTCTGGGCATTTAGCATCTTCGCCTCTCCCCTGCTCTGCTCCCCCCTTCTCCTCCCCTGGAGCCCCACCCGAAGATCCTAATACACCTCCCTGGAAGAACAGAAACCATTTCCGTATGCTTCTTCGCTCCACCGTGGTTCCCGCCGGGTTTCTGTCCCCCTATTTCCACGCCGCCGCTGCGCTCTCCCCAAACCCAGCTCCGTTCCCAGCCCTCCCGGCCAGCCTGTCCCACACAGCCGTTTGCCTTTGTGGCGTTGGGGCTTTGGCTGCTTTTCTGGGACAACCCCTCAATATGCCATATTTGTGGATCTTTTTGTTCTTTAGCTTGCCTGAAAGCAGTTTATTTCAAGTCCTCACAACATAAAAATTTGTGCTTTCCGGAACAGAATTTGTTCTAAGATGAAGCAAAACCTTGGAGTCTTTCTGACGCTGTGTTAAGTTTTAGTGGTCTGAAGGCTATGTTATTCTCTGTTCAGTGCAGGATTAAAACTACCTGACTGCAAGCATAAAATGTTCAGAGTATGTGCTGGACCTCAATTCTGATTAAAATTTGACATATATTTTACAAAAATGTGTTTCAATGTACTCATGACATTTCCTGTTTTAGTGATAATTTATGACTAATCATAACTGCATTCATAAATAATGAGAGCAAGTGCTTTGCAAACATGTCCGATCTTAAATGTTATTAATATGGAAATATTAATGTAATATGTTCTGTACAATTTATACAGCTGTGATTGACCAGATTTGTCTGGTAATTATAACACTTGGAAGGATAATTTTAAGCAAAGTGATGTTTTATTTATATATTTAATTACACAAACATTGTTTGTATCTTTTGTACAGAAGTTTTAAAAAGTAGTAGTATGAAATAGTGATTATGGATTAATAGAAGCTTAGTGAAGGAGCTAATTCAATTAAAGTTTAATGTTGTAATGCATTTTGGTGTTTAGAGCACAACTTTGTTCTCTTGGTTTTTTCCAGAATTTCTCAAACCCTTATGACAGCAATCTGCCTCATCCAGCATCCATGTTCTCGGTTCTGGTCAGCACTGTGCAACGTAAGCCTCTGCAGAACAATGCAGCTGTTTGAAATTTGGTGTGTCAGACTCTTTTTAAAAAGTGTATCTTTCACAGTATCAACACCTGATGACTTCACTGGGACTTAAAATTGTATTTTACGTTACAAAAGTGGAGTCTGATGGAAGAGAAATGGACCACCTTAGTTTTAAGTTTGCATATCTTAAAAGAAAAGAATACTAGACATTGAGCAGAAACAACTGAAAATAAAATCTGGCTGTACAAAAGTTGCAATGGCATTTAAAGGTGTCACAGTGTTTCTCCATGACAAGGAGAATGTCATGGGACATGACATCCCATGATCAAAAGGATCATGGGATATGAAAAGTGTAAAAAGACTCAAGTAAATATGCAAATGTGCAAGGATATTTCACGGTGAATAAGACATCAGAAAATGATCTTTGAGATGACGGCAAATATCCAACCCTTCACCCTTCTGGTCACTTTTTGTGTGTTTTAAAGACAATCAAGAGAGCAAAGAAAGTGCAAATAGAAATGTCAACTTTGAAGCTATTTGTTGATAGAAAATGAGGACTGTTGTGGTAATATCATTGTTTTCTTCTTAAAAGAAGTTCCATATTCCTCCACTTGACAAGGCTAATAAATACTGTCTAGAAAATCACTAGATGAAAATTATGAAAATAGAATTAGATACATGTGATAATTACATTATATGACATGGTTGTAGTGGAGACCTATGCATGTTTTAATCTCATTTCTGAAACTCACAAGATGACCAAGCATTTGAAGGGTTGAGAGGGGTCGACTGGATTGTTAAGGTGAACCATGAATGCTTTGTGTATTTTAGATTCACAATTTATTTTTAATCTTTTTTTTTCTATAGGGATGCCCTCTGCTTCTTTATTAGTTTATTTGCATTTAGCATTACTGATTAATTTCACATCTGGAGAAACAGAAGTGAAGTTCAGTGGACAAACCGAATTTGTAGTCAATGAAACAAGTACAACTGTTATACGTCTTGTAATTGAAAGAACAGGGAAGCCTGCTAACATCACAGCAATTGTGTCGGTAAGCAACCATGGCAGTTATATTCTCAGTAACTGTTGATAACTTGCTGAAGAACTTTTTGGGAAGTGTGGACTCAGGTACTTGGGAAGTTGAGACTATGACTTACAAGAGATATAAGTGAGAGGCACAAAAAGACCTTTGTTTCCTCTTCTCTGAATTTGTAATTTCACTGTTCTGGAAGGAAGAATAGTCTTTTTCACAATGTTTCTTTTAAGCCTTAAGCTCCTTAGAAGGATGATTCAGGTGTGGCAGCTATGCTGGTTCAGGGGTTCTCTCCATTTAGTCTCAGTACCCAACTCTAAACTTAGTCTAGACGCTTTTCTGTTTTGACATGACTGACTTTGTCATCTCTCCTCTAACCACCCCTACTTGCAGTGGAATCAGAGGAATTTTCTTCTGTTGACTGATATTAAAGGAGAGAAATTCTTTACAGAAGACTTAATTTTCCCAACTTTGGTGATCAAATTGTTAATCTAGGTTGAATGCCTAGGCTCCTTCCAGTGCTTAGAATGGAAGGCAGAGGGCAGTTACATCCTAAGGTAAATTTAATTCATATAGGGTGTTATGAGATGTACAGATCTGTGCTTCCTAGACAGGCATATCTTTTTCAATAAAAATCCTTTTCATATGGTGCATTATGTAAAACTACCAAATTGCAAGGGAGGAAGTCATAAATGGTTCTGAGTAAAGTGTTCTCTTTATTAGTTTTTTTTTTTTCACCTGTTTACTTCGCATGAGTACAAGAAGTTATTATCCATGTACCTTCTGTCCAGAAATTAATTGTTTGACAGCAGGGGGAATTGTGGTAAGAATTATGTGCAGAAAAGAGTGTATGAAGTCTGTTCAAAGGAGTCCAGAATGGTCATATAAAAGATACTGAGGGAAGAAGGAGGTGACATTTAGTTGTGTGTTTATTGCAGATTGATGGAGAAGACACAGGAGACTTTTTTGACACATATGCCGCTGCATTTATACCTGATACAGAAACAAACCGAACAGTATATATATCTGTCTATGATGATGATCTTCCAGAGGCTGATGAGATATTCATATTTCACTTGACACTACCAGTAAGTCAGTATCTATTTCACAGAAAACAGTGGGTAATCTAACATAGATGAATGGTATTTCATAGATTTCAGTGTAGTCTTGCTGCTTATGAACAGTAATAGGTAAGAATTAAAATCTAGAATGCAAGCAGGATGGTACTTACTGCCCTTTAGAAGGTTTGCATTCCTGTGGATGTTTCTGTGTTATGTTGCTGTGCCTGACACTTGAGCAGGCACTGCATTCAGCTGTGGACATTTGAAAGTGTACTAGTGCCCCAAAAATTTAGATTGTGAAGACTCAGCCTTTCCTGTTTTCCTGCCTAGTATGTGCCTGGAGAAGAGGGTGTAAGTTGCAGAAGGAGAATGACTTCCAGTCCTTTAGAAGCAGATGTTAAGTGTGACTGATGTAAACCCAAACAATTTTATAAATACCTACTAATAAATTTCTTCGTATTATTCTCTTTCACAGGAGTTAGGCTACAAGAGAGGGGTTCAGATTCACATTTTTTAGCTAACAGTTCATGACTAAGTAAGATGTGAGTTAAGTAAAGATAGATTTTCTATTTCATTGCCAATTGTTACACATCTCAGGGGATGTTTGCAGTGAATATAAAAATGCATATTTTCTCTTCCTTCTTAATTTGATTTGTAAATGTAGCTCGGTTTTACATATTATAGACTTGCTTCTTATAGCTGCTATCCCAGTATATCCTTTAGCTGGTATCCCAGTATAATAGCTTCAAAGTTTCAGTTTTATGCAAATATTGGGGAAAAAAGAACAGCTTTGGAATTCCTGGCAGTATTAGATGTTTCATATATGGTTTCCTATTGATATGCTGTTGTTAATAATTGTCAAGTCATTGTTAAACATTTGCAAAGTTTGTTTGAAGAACTTTATTTTTGACTGTATTGAGTGTATTTCCACACTAATTAGGAATTATATTAGTGCATTATTTTGCTTTAAACAGTTTTCATTGTGATAGATAATAAAAAGATGTACATTTTTTGTAAGCTAATATGTACTCTTAAAAGACAGTAAAACCAAAATGCCTATTTTTTCCATCGCCATACTTAAAATCTTATTATGGTTTTAATTTTAGAAACCATCTGCAAGGATAAAGGTTGGCTCACCCAAATCTGTCACAGTGACAATCTTATCAAATGACAATGCCTTTGGAATAATTTCTTTTAACATGGTATGACTTTTTATATGGTATATGTGAACACTTTAGAAAAGATAAAGGTGAAATTGTCAAAGATGCTGGTTAGTTATTCACCCAAATCCCTTGTAAAGTGATGCTGAGTTACATCTCTGAAAACATCTCTAGAGATAATTCATACATATATAGAGAGTTTTAATATTTTTATATGCTTTTAGGTGTTGAGATGTTGCCTGAGATCCTCAAACTTGGATGAATATCTATGTTGGTCATCTAAATTTAAAGATGTTAAAAATTGTTCAGTCCCAATGCCCCTCAATATAGTATGGAAGAAGTGAAGAGTAATATCATAGCAAAGCTGAAAAGGCACTTCAAAATCTTAATATATACCCTTTTCCCATCTTAAATGAGCAATTTTATATTTAACTCTCAATTTGTGAGAGCAGCATCATGATATATGCATAATATAATACTTTCTGGGGATAAGACTTCTGTGTGACTTTGGTGGTGTGGATGACAATTGCAATAATAGCTTATATTAGGAGAAAGAGAAACTACGCTTTATTGCCAGCATTGTGGCAATATACTTTTCAGAAGACTACCCTGAAAAAAACCAATACGAGAAACTTTTAGCATCCCAGTATTAAAAAAATGCTGCTCCCTGAAGTGCTGCAATTCTTTGAAATCTCTCAGCTGCAATAGTTTGATAGATAATCTATTATGTAAGTTATCTAACAAAACCTATTTTTAACAGGGTTAGGAACTCCTGTAAATATGACCAGTGTTCATATGCCAGTGCTTTGTATATGCAAACTATGCTCATTATTAGAAAAAAAACCCCAAACCAAGAAAACTTACTCTACATACATAATTTTTTTTTTTAATCTGAAATCTGTCAAGCTTTTTATTAGCTGAACTAATTGGTTGCTAGGAAATGTATGCCATCAGTGGACTGGTTTGCAGATTGGATTAACTTGTCTGTGGGAGTTTGGCATTTCTATGGTAACAGTTTCTTCCTTCTGCTGTGATGTTCAATCTATGCCTGATTGCCTGTCCCTTTTCTTCCTCATTAGTCTGCCTTAATCACAGTGAATGAGCCTAGGCACAGAAATGAATTTGTACCTCTCACTCTAATTAGGGAGAGAGGAACCTATGGGACGGTCATTGTAACTTTTGAGGTGAGTTTATCAAAAACGTTTTATACCTTTTTCTATTAGGTGAAACTGTGAGGCCATATTCATAACTTATCAAAGTGTTTATTAAAGTGAAAGTACTAAATACCTCTGTCTACACTTGCTAATTATGTTTCAAAAATGGAAAGATACTACCTTTGAAATGGAAAATATTGCAATTATCTAACTGCTTAATTTAAGGGGAAACGAAGATATATTAAAAAAATGAGTATTTGTCATTTGGGAAGATATTTGAGGCAGCATTAGCTGGTATTATTAGCTCACAGTGTCTACTGAGTGTGTAAGAAATTTCTTGTTTATTTTGATTCTATAGCATTCTTTAAAATCACTGGTTATTCTTTTTCATACTAAAATTTCTTTATCAGTTGCCATCAAGGATTTAATCTAGACATTTCAAAATCTCAGAAGATGTTATCGCATGCTAAATACAGCATGTATCGCTCATGTACAAATGAGTTTCTTTATGTTATTTATTTCAGATATATTTGTTTTAAAATCCAATATATTTTGTTATCTGCACAATTTATAAGGCTCATCTCAGAATGTAGTTTATATATATGTGTCGAAAAAACTTTACCAGATTTTCTAAAACAAAACCCTAACATATTGCCTCTATGAGTCTTACTATTTTTTTAGATTTTATTATTAATTTTAATTTCCTTAACATCACAAGACAAGATAGAAAGATCACAAAACCAGTAATTGCTATTATTTTGTCTTGGAACTGATTAAGAAATGTAAGTGATTTAAATTAAAAGAGAAGGAGTTATTTAAAAGAAATGTAAGTGATTTAAATTAAAAGAGAAGGAGTTATTTAAAAGAGTCAGTTCTGCATCAATAGACGTCAAAGAGTTCTCAAAGGCCTGTATGGAAGTAGTTTTCTTCCCCTTTCTCTGGCAATTCATAATTTCTTCAGAGTGCCTACTCTGACTTAATCCATCTGCCAAAAAAGTAGATTTTCATGACTGAGTGTGTGTGCATATGATCAGAAGATGACTGAATAAATAGTAATTTGGTATGCATTTCACACACAGTTTATTGACTATTGTACTAGATTTTTATGCATACTGTATATATTTCTTACCATAAAAATCAATTACTTGCAGATAGAAGATGGACCAAACCTAGCTGAAGAAGACTTACGTCCAGCCAGGGGAAATATTACGTTTACCCCTGGGAGATCAGTGTTGATTTATAATTTAACAGTGGTTGATGATCAGGTAAAAACAAGCTGACTTCGTTTTTGGCATGGATGTATAGAAGATGAACAGCTGTTCTGGAGGGACTTCGTATATTATGTTACAAAAATGTTTGGTTCAAATAGGGCTACAAGTGTTTCTGCTTTGTAAAGTAATGTTCAATTTTGTCTTTAGGGGCTATAGATTGATCTTTTTAATGCTATGTCTGTATTTCTCATCAATTAATACTTTTGGTTTCTGAACATACCCTGACTACTCTGACTAGATCTGTTAGGTGCTATACAGTAAAAGTATAAATAATAATGAATGCACGATATTTTTATTCAGATGGAAATGCTGGTTCTTGTATTGCCAAGAATGATGTTCTTTAACTAGATATGGGTTTTTCTATTAGACTGAACTTGCTATATTTAACTTTTCTGTGTTAGTGTGATACAGAACAACTTAGTAAGAAAATTCACTAGAAAAATTACATAGGAAAAAGAAAGTGTCTGTGTCAAAAGTGGGCAACTTTAAAGCAATTTTTGTATATTTCTGTTAATTATGAAAAATAGTATTCCACGTCTGCACTGATACTACTAAAAAGACACTAGTAAAAAGAGACTTTTTTTTAACCAAAGTGTTTTGTAGAAATATCTCTTTTAGATTAGATGTATTATTTCTGTAACATATAAACAGAAAGAACTCATTAGGTTTATGCAGAGGATGTGACTTTTTTTTCCTCTCAGAAGTTCTCTTAATGCTCTTCCACTCAGAGTTTGATCTGTACAGCTGCAGTGGTCCACTCACTGAAAGTCTTCCACAGGCTTTCACAAAAGATTAATTTTGTCTAAAAATCCATTACTGATGATGATGATGGAAAGCACAAGCATTCAGTGTTACTCACAGAATTTAGTTTGAGCTGTTAGGACATGAAGTTAAGAAAAACTGTGGAACAGCTATTTTTCTGAATTGCAAAGCCTTTTTCCTTACAGAAATTAGAGCACTGCAGATCTGATCTCTGCAGTACTACATTTATAGTAATTTTATTGTGTACATTTCCTTTTTTAGTGAGGGATAACAGAAACTTTGCTAACAGAAAATGAAAGAGGCGAGTCAGCACTGAAAATCCTTTATATTGTTGTCTTTGAAGTCTGTCTGTGTTTTTCGTTGGTCAGTCATGATGTCATTGAGAACTCTAGAATGTCCCATTTACATGAGATGTTATGATGTAAAATACAGCTAAAGTTTTGGATACATTTTGACTCTCTTAAAGTATATTTTTTAATGATGCCCGATTAGTTACTCGACTATATTAAATATAAGTTAGCATCTATTCTAATGAGGTAGACCAACTGTGTTGTACTCCAGTGTAGGAGGGACTCCAGTGCAGCAGTAGCTGAGAGCTTCCAGATCTCTGACATCAAACCCCTCTAAGAGTCAACAGCATTATGCAAGTTTCAGTGCCACAAGCCAAACAAGGAACTGAATTGGCGTAAGCTATCATGCCCGCTTTTCTAGCCCCAGAAAAGGATTTGAGCGGGGCCAATACACAGATGAATGTGAAAGAAATATGGGACAGTAGGGATTTCAGAAATTGTGATTTTTGTCCTGTAATTCCTCTCAGAAGCAAAAACTACTCGTTTCCAGTACTCCACAGTAAAGACGAGGTGCAAAGATCACAAATAATTTATTTAAATATTTACTTTTTATCTATATGTATTAATAAAATAATCATATGTTTTCAGCTAATGTGTAGCTAATCAAGATTTGGAGAATAAACTATAGAATCATACAAAATGCTGAGTTCAAAGGAACCCATTAGGATCATTGAATCCAACTCCTGGCTCTGCACAGGATACCCAGGAATCATACCATGATTACCATATATGTATTACATGTATATAGTAATATATATATAATTTATAATATATATTACCATATATGTATTATATATATATATAGTAATACAAAGCAGAAATCTCATCCTTTATTCTGTAATTTGTGGTTTATAAGTTTTTTCTTATTGTATGCTTCATCAGATATTGGAGAAGATATAGCTAGAACTAAAATGTAGTTTTAAACAGTTGTTTTGTAGAAATGTCAAAATCTAAATTATTGCTAAGAACAAGAAAATACTTTCTCAGATCTGTGATGGAAATTTTGTCTGGGGTTGTGGGTGTGTCTGAACAAAGGACGTGTTCCTTTTCCAATTCAATAGGGATGAAAGGGCCAAGGTAGGTTCTGTCCGGAAGTTGTTCTTGCATTGTCTCAGGCACATAGAGAGATCATTGCGTCAGGTGCATATAGATGAGTTTTAACATTGGAAAAAAGAAAATTTAAATCTAAGTAAAGGAGAGGAACATTTGTTTCCAACTAGAGGTGGCTTTCAAAAATGGCAGTTGGTCTCCTCATACTCTGAAGCTGTAAAAATGAAGATTTTTCTGATTCTTGACTAATTTTTGTTGGTTTTTGTTTGACTTTCTACCATCTTTCAGAAGTATGTTTTGGGACATAGAAACATTAAATTTTGAAAGGGATTTTTAGCAAAAGGTAAAAACCAGACTTTTCTCCTGTTTGTTTTAAAATGGAATGAGCTTTCAAATTTGTATCATTTTACTCTTCTGCAAAATATATAAACCATGTTTCTCAGTATAGGTGTTCTGCATATATTTGAAATGTGACTTATAATTTTGCTAATATTATTTTTCCAGGTGCCTGAAAATGATGAAATCTTTGTTGTTTGTCTGAAGAGTGTGCAGGGAGGGGCTGAAATCAACAACACAAAAAATTCTGTTTGGATTAATATTAAGAAAAATGACAGTCCCGTGCATTTTGTTCAGAATGCTTATGTGGTGCCTGAAGAAGATGAAGTGTTAACAATCCAAGTGGTTCGTGGTAAGGATGTCAGTGGAAAATTAGTTGGACCTGATGAAGACGAAGTCTCTGTCAGTTACGCCATCATAACTGGGGATTCAACTGCACATGCACAGCCTAATGTAGACTTCCTAGATCTACAGCCAAATACAACTCTTGTTTTCCCACCTCTAGTTCATGAAACGTATTTGAAATTTAAGATCCTTGATGATGCCATACCAGAAATTGCTGAGACCTTTCAGATTATGCTTCTTAAGGACACTTTGCAGGGGGATGCTGTTTTGGTTTATCCGTCTGTTGTTCATGTCACTATCCAACCGAATGATAAACCCTACGGAGTGCTATCAATCCACAGTGTTCTGTTAGCTCACACTGTTATCATTGATGAAGACCAAATTTCAAGGTACTACAGATCTTAAAATCTAGTGTCTAGTCAGTTTAAGAGACTTGTTTGTAATTGTTAAACATCCTTTCGATCTCATTAAAAGTAATTATAAAATCACTACTAAAAGGTAATGTAGAAACCACTTAACGTGTTATTATCAACCATATCTACAAAGATTTCAAAGAAGTGGGAATGTCCAATTATGCAGGAAATATTTAATATCAATTTATTGTATGTAAATGAAACAAAACTCTTCAATCACATTATCAGAATAGTGAAAAGCCCTTAATCTAAAGGTAGGATCAGTGAAGATGAGATAATACTACACACCAATCCAGTGGGAAATAGATTTGTGTCTTCCTCCTTTGGTACATATTTTTACTTACTCTCTATAAAACCAGTCTCTGATTAAAGAAAATAAAGTGTTGAGTGTCTCCCATTAAATAGTTACCTTAAACTCAAAACCAATTTAAATATTTGTAATTTTACAGGAAGATAAAAATCAAAGATCTGTATAAATTTTATAGGCAGGAATGATACATAATATTGACAGTCTCAATAAAAATGTCCTCTGTGTCATGGTTTGACCCTGGCTAAATGCCAGGCACCTACGACATTGGCTATCTCCGCTCTCCTCTGCAGCAGCTGTGCAGGAAACGAGGAAAAAAAACTTAAAAAAACACACTGGACTCATGAGCTGAGATAAGGTAGTGGTGGAAGAGACGCACCGAAGGCAGACCAGGCTGAAAACTTAAAGTTGCAAAGTGATTTATTAACCTAACAGAGTCAGAGGATAAATGAGAAGTAAAAATAAGCTCTTCAGACACAGTTCCTTCACACCACCTCGTCCCTCTTAAGGCACCATTTCTCTGCTTCAGTCCATCAGGGAGAGGAGCCAACAGCACAGGGGACGGGTGGGGTAAGGGGTGTTTTTCTCTGGTCAGTCCATCAGGGAGAGGAATCCTATACTTAGCCATGAGGTCTGTCCTACGGGAGACAGTCGTCTGGGAACTTCTTTGGAATGGGTCCAATCTCACGGGCAGCATCCTGCCTGGATTTCTGCTGCAACGTGTCCTCTTGTCCATACAGTGCAGATTCTCCCGAGCTGAGGCCAGACTGTTCCACTCTGGAGCAAGGCAAGGCCTCTCTCTCTCTTGCAAGGCCTTTGCAGCTTTAACTCTCTAATACGAGACTCCCACTGGATCACAGCCTCCTCCAGGCATCCACCTGCTCCTCTGACGTGGGCACCTCCCCACGGGCTGTGGGTGGATCTCTGTATCCTTGTGGACTCCATGGGCTGCAGGGGGACTTCCTGCTCCCCCCATGGTCTTCACCATGGCTGGCAGAGGGTTTTCAGCTCCGGCACCTGGAACACCTCCTCCCCCACCTTCTCCACTGACCTTGGTGTCTTCATGCTGTTCTCCCTTCACATATTTTCACCTCCTCCCCCTCCTCTAGCTAAAAATAAGTGCATGCTCACATTGTTTTGATTTTTTCTTAAATACATTTTCACAGAGGTGTAGCTAGCACCTCTAATTGGCTCACACTTGGCCAGAAGCATGTCCATCACTTTCAGAGCCATCAGAGATTGGCACTACTGGACATGGTGAAAAACTTCCAGAACCTTCACCCAGGACACACAGGAGCCATCTTTGTGCCACTCCCCACCATTCAGACACTTCCCTGAGCCTACCACAACAGCTTTTGAAGGGTTTGAATGTCTCTTTGATCTTAAAGATACCTTGCTGGTGTTCTGGGCTAAGCAAAACCACCACATTCTGCTAGTTACTGATGGTACTTCATCCCCAGAAAAGCAAATAATGCCTCAAGCTGCCATATTATGAGCAATCTTGAAAGAATATTTTATGGTATATAGAGCCCAGAACTTGAGTGTTCATCTTTCTTTTTTATACACACTAAAGAAATAAATCCTGCTTTCTAAATGTTTGTAAGTGATGATTCGCAGACTTTTTGTTTTAGACATGCTCTTGTCAGAGGCAGGCAACCTGACATTTCCAGTATCATAAATATCAATAACTGAATATATTTTCAGTACAGAGGCAAATAGTGGATTCAAAGTTATTATTTCAATGCCCATGCCTCACAACTGTTCATGGTGTAGAATCGGCAAAAAGTTTTCTGAAACTTGTATTTCTCAAGACAAATACAAAACATGCCAAGGCTCCACTCACTTTTCAGTATCTTTCTTGCTGTAAACAAAGTGAGATCTAGCATGTATCTTCAGAGATATTACAGAGATATAATTAATAAACACTTAGTCTTACATATGTGTTATGATTTCACAAACTGTAAGCCTTGAGTCAAAAGTCATTTGCAAGCAATTAGCACTTAAACCACTTAGGTCAGTGTAAATATTTGAGGGAATCAATAACCATGCAATCCATTAGTAATTATGATTTGTGGCTTTTGTTTTCATTCAAAACCATAGATTTGAAGGTATCAGAATTGTAAGAAATGGTGGAACACATGGAAATGTTTCTGTTTCCTGGGTTATAATCCGAAATAGTAGTGATCCCTCACCCGTGACTGCAGACCTCCTTCCAGAGGCTGGGGAGGTAAATTTTGATCAAGGACAGATGCTGATGACACTTCATCTGAACATTATTGATGATGATATACCAGAAGAGGCTGAGCCTTATCTTCTGAAACTCCTACCTCATACAATACAGGGAGGTGCCGAAGTCAGTGAGCCATCTGAGGTAAGTTTGCTTATAGAATTCTTTTGGAGAAGATGATAGTGAATTCTAAAGACTTTACCAGTTTTAATAAAATTGATTGTCTGAACTGGTGAAAGGGTTTGGTCATGGATAAAAATCAAGGAAATTAATCCTTAATATAATCTTAGTGTATACAGCCATATCCAAAGTATTTGGCTGAGTACAGTATACAATGCCAGACCTTTTTAGTGTGGTAGCATTCAGTTCAGATTATTCCCAGTGTGTATAGATAGCATTGAATAAATGCTGTATCAAGGGACTGCTTTCTAACAACACAGGAAAGTTATTTTCAATTGCTCATTTGCTGTCTTAATGATTACCGAAATGTTCTACAGAGTAACAACTTCAAGGGGAGGGTTTGGTGATAAAGACTGTAACCTCTGAACTATTAAATAAAGGGTTGCTAGCATTGCTGACAGTTCTGTGACTCGGGTCCCTGCTTTGTCTTTTTTAAAAAAAATGGCTGGAATGAGCTTGGTGAAAAAACCAAAATTCTGTATAATCTGAAACATTTTTAAATTGTTCACTTTGACTGCTGAACCAAAAAAATCAGTTATTCAGAGCTCATTCTGGCATATGGATGATGCATAGGTGGGAAAGTTGCCACTGTCAGTACAATGCTTCTTATGTATAAAGAATACTTTGGGGGTGTCAATCTGATTTCTTTCCTGATGCCAGTTCACTAAGGAGAAAAATATATGGTGACAGTCAGGATATGCTTTTGTGAAGGCATGAAACTATGGTATAGAGTAATGCAGCATGCTGTTTTCTGCTTTGCAGCTTCTTTTTTACATTCAGGACAGTGATGATGTTTATGGCCTAATAAAATTCCATCCTTTGGAGAATCAGAAGATTGAAAGTACTCCAACAGGACGCTTTTTATTTTTGAGTTTTGCAAGGGAAGGAGGAACAGTTGGAGATGTGCAGTTGGTTTACAATGCACTGTATATTCCAGCTGGAGCTCTGTATCCTGAGAGGGCGAAAGGTGGCGTTCTAAATATGTCTAGAAGTACTCTCATCTTTCCAGAAGGAAAAGCACAAGATACTATAAATATACCAATACGAAATGATGCATTTCTTCAAAATGGAGCTCATTTCCTCATACAGGTATCTCAGTTGTGTTTTGGGGTGGTTCTTTAGCCCATGTAGTAGAAATGATATAAAATAGTAGTGATACCTTCCCTTTTAATTTAATTAAAATTATTCTGCCTGATAAAAAATATAAAAGAAAGGAAAAAATTACTAGTTCTGTGGCCAAGAAAACTTTTTTATTTAGATACAGCTTTCCCAAATGTGCTGAAAAGACCTTTATTCCTAATCGTTATTTACTAACTACACCATTTAAAAAAAATACACTCTTGTTATAGGATTCAGGCATTAATCATAAAATTTAACAAAATGATATCAATATTGCAGAGGCTAGTTACCTTTTCAGGTATACTATTCTGTCTACCCCTTGGCTTTCAATTTAACCAAATTAAGGCACCTAAATTACAGAAGTATGACAGATTTCAGAAATTACAAGCAAGGAAATAAAAATAGTCAAACAGGTGCTTAATTTATATGCAACCTGGACCAGAGAACTTGAAAAGTGTTTCTTCTGGTTTTCCCTGTATGTGCCCTTTTGGATTTTTAAATTTTTTTCGTTTTATCTTTTATCTTAATTTGTAAGAAGATTCTGTCATTGCTCATAAAATCGGCAAATTTGCATACATGTTAGAAAGTTATTGTTCAGCTATACTGCGGTGGGAGATCCTGGGCACTGTAATCAGTAATCATTATACTTATTTTCTCATCTACAGTTAAGGCTACTCTATCATCTTTTCTTCCTCTGATTAACTGTTGCCACTGTCTGGGATCATGAACCCAGGGAGCAATCTTGAACACACACAGAAAGGGGTGGCTTGGCACATCCAAAGCACAAATCTCAGAGTCATATCTTAGTTCTTTTCAATCTTTCAAGTCAGGTGTCTTCAAAATTTTCAAATGAAGATGTTGATGTTAAATCATAAATGTAAAATTTGGTATGTTTTCTCTTTAATTTATTGACTACCAAAGATGTTTTAATTACTTGGAAAGTCTTCTTCCTTCCGCCTCCTTCCCTCTGCATTCTATTAAAGCAAAAACATAATGAAAAAAATATTGCCAGAAATACGTTATTGTTTTACCAACACACACTCCTTTTAGATTCACAGTTAGGTAGGGAAATACATTCTGAAATACTAGAATAAGTTAGTGTGTTTTACTGTCTTCGTGAGATCTGAATGTTCTACCAAAGAATTGAAATACCCAACCTCTTTTCAGGTGGTAGATTACAAATAACATTTCAGTGTGTACTATAGGCAAGACATGTGACAAGTATTTCAGAATGCAGGCACTTTTAAATTGCAGATTCCAGGCAGTATGTTCTGTACTTTCTCAATGAACTATATTAGTATTTTAATTTGAATAAACAAAATCAGAGGCAACTTTTAAAGAAAATAAGTCATTTAAAAAGGGAAGAAAAAAACCCTATTTATCACAGTGAGAATCCTTCTAAATTGTGAATGAATTATAGTCTCAGCAAACATGTTTAGAATGAGATTACAAAGTTTGTATTAGGCCCAGTAAAGGATCAGCTGAGGAACAGGGGAAGGAGGGGTGGAGGGAGAAATGAAGCTTAAACCCAGCAAGAGAATGGATAAAGGAACTGGAAAAGTGAGATTAACATTTTTCAGTGACATCTTCAATTAAATTACCTATTGTTTGATTTGCAGACTACCTTTGGTGTGTACGGGAAGATTAACTGATTTAATAACCGCTTGGCATTATTTAATTCACAATGCATTTTTTTGTCCTCGTGAGCTGATTTTCTTTAAGAGGAAACACTGAATTAAAAAAAGAAATCTTAGTATTTCATTAATTATTACTTTTATCTCAAAGTACTATCCAGGATCAGAAGCACTTAAGAAAGGGAATTCTTTCAGTTTTGTAAAATTTCAGAACCTTTACTGAGCTGACAACTACATCACTTGCATAGTGTTAATTGGGGAATTAGCGCCAACTCTAAAAGAAATCCTAGAAAACAAGGAAATAGTCCCACCCTTTGCTCCTCATACTTCCAATAACTAGATTGTATGGTTGAGAATCAATTTCTAATTATGGTATTTTTAAAAAAAATCCCATCTACCATCAAATAAAATGTGCATGAATATTTTTGAGTGTTATTTGAACCAGAGTAGAACAAAACATAATACAGTCCAAGATTTTATATAAGTTGGTTTTAAGAATCAAAGGCATTTAAAACTCATCAGTTGAAAGGATGATTCATGATAACTATATGGATTTAAATAAGGCTGCTTTTCCCTCCTTCACTAAAACCTATATGGTAGAGTCTGATATTGCCAAGCGAAAACATCCTAACAGGAGTTAAAATGTGCTTGTCATTGGTGGCTCATGCCCCAGTGAAATGGTTGCAGAAGTATATACAAATCAGTAATAGAAACATCTGTTATTATCATCCCTGAATCTCATAGTAGTATAAATTAAATTTGAAAGGAATATTAAAACAAGTAAAAGAAGGAAAGTCCTGCTTTCCTTGTCATGTCAGTGCTGCAGATGGGCTAAGTGAATGGTATTTTCCATTCAAAGAAAGAATAAACATTTTTCTATTTCTTCTTAGTCTAAATAAACCATCAAAAATATGGTAATATAAGAGGAGACTAAAGTTTTGAAATTTTGTACTGATTTTCAATTCTGAATGTAATCCTAACATATTAGTTACTGTAAATAGAGAATTATTTACCGTTTTTTGAGAGATGAAAGAAGATTGAATCATTATTTGACTTCATGAGAGGATGTAAATGAGTAAGGTTCCAGTGGCTTCAGCAGATTTTTTATCAATGCATGGCAAAAAATTGAAGTTCGAACAACAGCTGGAGTGCTTGGCAGATCAATTCATAGATCTAGTAATGAATTGCCCTATTTATAAGATTTGTTCTCCCTCTACATACATTTAGCTGTGTACATAAACATCATTTTCCTGAAAGGTATACCATTCTGCTGAAAAAGGTCAATACCATCCACTTCATTTCTTACACAGCTACTCACACATTTTTGTAACAGCAGTGTTGCTGGTAGGAGAAGTTTATTCTGGAGATGTTTTGCTCATTGCATTTGAAACCTATTCCAAAATGTCAGAATAGTTCTTGCTTGGTTCTAAGGTTTCTTATTTCTCAAGTTTTTCTTACCTTTTCTCACAGTTGGAAAGAGTTGAACTGCTGAATAGAATTCCTCTTGTCCCACCTGTGAGTCCTAGATTAGGTGAGATTCGAAATATTTCTCTGAGGATTACCCCAGATATTGCAAATGGAGAAATAGGCTTTACTAGCAATCTTCCAATTATTCTTTCTGAGCCAGAAGAATTGCCTGCTACAGTGGTAAGTAAACATTTTTATATTGTCCCTTAATATGTAGAAATTACTTGGAGAAAGCAAAGTTTGAGTTTGCTATATCCACTGTAACATTTGAAAGTTAATGTGAGAAAAATCCTTCCTCTAAATTCTACCTTATGCCAAATATTCTCTCACTTTAAAAAAAAAAAAAAAGGGCTAAAAATTGCTAGCAAGAGTAATATGGTGGTCATCAGAAAAGTGTGGTTGAACTTTGCCTTCTCTGTGAGCATGTAGAACTGGTTTGGTCTTGATGCTCACATGGAGCAAATGATGCTGCAGACAGTTTAATTTCTTTCACCGACTGCAAAGACACTCAGTGATATTGCTCCCAAATAGGAATCATATTGCTCCTAAATGTCAGGGAAGTGTCTGTGTATTTCATAGTTGACTTACATGTGAATATATAATTTGGCTTGTTGGGTCTGTTTTCCAATAAATATGCTTTTTTTGTTTCTCAGTACCCAGCAAAGTGGTTTCAAAAGCGTTGTCATCCATCTGAGTGCTCTAATCTCAGCCGAGAAACCATTATAAAATATCTTTTCTTGTATTTTCCATTTTTTCCTTTACTTGTCTTAACTGAAATTTTCCCTCAAATCCTGAACCAGAGAACTTGTGCTTCATCCTCAGAGTAAACTACTGATTTCCTTAAGCAGAGTACAGGCTAGAAGTGAACTATAACAGCCAGAGTAAATTTTGGTGATTGCATTTAAAACCTAGGTTGTGTCTTGATGAAGCGGGTGCTGGTTAAATCAGTCATACCAGGCTTTTTGTGTTTATGGGTGCTAAGTGGTTTCTCATATTAATAGTGTGCCATGTCCACTAAGTATATATAAAAATATATGCCCAAATATATAATGGATAGATGATTAAAAAGATAAGATTCGATATATATTTTTGTTGATATACCATCTTTGATTTCAGATATTATACACAGGTATAAGTAAAAAACCTAAGGTGAACATTTTGAGGCTCATTTTCAGACAGTGATTTGCAAAAGGTTAATTGCTTTTGCATCTAGTTTTGCAAGTCACATCAGTCTCACATGTTTTACAGGTTTCCATTACATTGCGTCGAGATGGTACTGATGGTCAAGCAACAGTGTTTTGGAGTTTGAAACCCTTTGGTCCTAATCACAAGGCAGTAACACAGGATGATATAAGTCCTTTTAATGGCTCTGTTGTTTTCCTATCTGGACAAAGTGATACTACAATCAACATTACTGTAAAAGCTGATGATATACCTGAAATGAATGAAACCGTGTTATTAACCTTGGACAGGTATTGTACCCTAATCTTTATCCATGTGCATCAGTTGTAATACTCAATCTATATATAACAAGTTGGCACATTAATTGTGAGGTGTTGCCTCCATTGTGTTGACAAGTGCCTGGAGGAATATTAGGCCCTTGATTCAGACTGTGTATGGAATCTTCTTTGACCTGTGATCAATGCAAGAAACCATGTTGTGCTTATTATCTAATGACTTAATTTTGTTTATATTTTGATTAAAATAATGTATGCTACTAGAAAAATTCATTTAGCTTTGATCTTTAGTTATAGCTCTTGGTTGTAACACTTATATTTTCAGAAGAATAATGTTTAGTGAGATAACAGGGAAAACTGTAATGGATAGTAGGAAGCAATCCCTAACTGTGTTTTTCTCAGAAGTTTTATAGTCAGGCTG
Source organism: Grantiella picta (assembly GCA_013397955.1). NCBI lineage: Eukaryota > Metazoa > Chordata > Aves > Passeriformes > Meliphagidae > Grantiella > Grantiella picta. The sequence continues at coordinate 906,029 of VZRM01003474.1, forward strand.
TTGCTGCAGAATTAGATACTTCCATCACAACAGCTGCTTTCCAAAATCAGGCAGTGTGACTGTGCCTCAGGAAGCAATAGTGTTTTTGAAGCACAGTGTTGTAGTCTCCCTTCTGTGTTACATCAGGATTGCAGGATAATTAAGGCTGTAAGAAGCCTCAAGAGATATTATTATCTGCATTTGAGCAGTACTCAGAATACTTCAATTATTTCATATGTTGGAGTGTGTCGCCTTTTTGTTTTATTAGCTGGAGAATCTTGGCTATTTCTTCAGTCCAGCTTCCAAAAACTCAGATGTATATATAGTTTAGAAATACTACCACTTCTCCTAATACCTCCTAATAATCTAAGGTACATTTTTCCCATTTATTTTTCTGGAAACATGCTAAGAGAGGTCTGCCAGTTGCAATGTTTACATTGAACATCTACTACTTACACAGTCCTTACCTTATGCAAAAGTATCCTTTTCATATGTAGGAAGTGCACACTAGCTCTTGGGAGCTTTGACACCAGGTACTCATGTAGATTACATACCAGTATACTAACCAGAAACCAGCTCCTCAAGCTGCTGCTGATCCTGTTTCTTGAGCATTGTTCTATCACACGGGAAAGATGTTGTTCCATTGCAGGATTGGCTTACTTCTTTGGAATCTGGCTGGTGGATGCATCTAGTGCAGAATGAATTATTTCATTCTATCTTGGCTACGCATAGTGTGGAAAAGATGGTGCTGTTCAAGACAAAACCAAATGGAGACTATTGCAGGCAGTTCTCTGTTTTTCTTCTGTAGATGAAACTGGTTTGTCTAAAGGTTTATTAGATAGTCTGTGGAGCAAACAAAAAACGAAGATTAGAAATAATGATTGAAGTTGTGAAGAAAGTTGTGTAAGGTGGCCAAAAAGCTGAAGTTGAAGGGTAGGAGATAAGTACATAAAGGAAGTGAACAGCATAAAAGATTAACTTTTTTAAATTGAGCCCAGCTTTACAATATGTGTAACTACAGCTTTCTGCCACTTGCTCTTGAGTAGTAACGCCATGCTTTGAAAATTATGTCTGCAAAGAGGATTGAATTGGCAGCTGAACAAATGCAACCACTGTTCTGCTTTTGCTATGTAGGGTGGGAGTAACAGGTTCTATTGATCATGAAGTGGCTGGTAAAAATTTTGCCAGCAGTAAGCAGCTTTCCCACACTTGGCAAGGTCAGAGAATGAAGCAAGGAGCAGGTGGTCTGGCCAGGAAAAAGAAGTAAATAAGGAGGACATAAAATCTGAACTTTTCTCTAGACCTGGATAGTGTCTCTCAAGGCTATGAGTGAAACTTTAATGTGAGCAGAAGCCAAGAATGAAATTACTGCAAAGATTGTCCTTTGAATACTGGAGATGACTTTTCAAAGGATACTGGCAGGGTGATGTGTGTAAGCTTGCAGTATTGCCTTCTACACAGTTTGTATTTTATGGATGAACTGAAGATTTTAGTTTCCAAGACTGGCAGCCAGCACCTCACAGCAGTAGTGAATTACCATGAAAACAAAGATGTGTTGTGGATGTTCTTGCACTGTTTGATAAACTGTGACATAAGTCAGTCGAAATATAGAGTGTGTACGGACTTCAGTGAAACTATAGACATAGAAATACATTCATAAGCATTCTATTTATGGCAATTAGTAATAGCATGGGAAAAATAATGCAATAATTAGTTCGTACAAGGATGCATTATTTACAACTCAGTGGTGTTGTTAAGGCAGTTTATGTTTTAAATGAACTTTGATTCTAACCATAATTACAAAAGAAACCTTCCAAGCCATTAAAAATACTATTTTCCTTCCCTGCTTTATGGCCACCATCTGTAGGCGCTGGATATTAAAAATAATTATGAATGCTATGCACAAAATGGAGGCCAATGTAAAAAATGAAGAATGTGCTTACATAGAAGACAGATGTGTCATAAAGAAACAAAACAATCCTGTACCTGCTGAAGCTTCTTCATATTTTCTTTTTTTAGGGCCAGCTTCAGTTTGAATAGGTTTGAATGAATGTCTGAATGTCTGAATAGGCCTGAATTGAGACTAAACATAAATAAACCAATTGTCTATAGTGAAACCTGAATGTTGTTTTTCCATTTTGCACAAGAAATTCTGCTATTGGCAGTTGTCATCCCCCCAGTGCACACACCTATAAATTTGGCAATTGACACAGCTTAAGGGCTAAGACCCTCAGGACACATAGCTTGTGTTTGTACTCTTAAATGAATGGTGCTGACAGTAAAAACTTATGGACTTTAAGTTCTGGGAACAGCAATACACAAATGAATTTATTTCTGCTTTGGGAAAATTAAAATCCAGGAACAGTTGAGTGTTCAAATAGTTTTTATGCTCAGAATCTTTTTGAGTTATGACTCACATGAATTATGATGCCAGAAGAAATCCATGTACATCTGTATGTATCTAATTTATATGTGTGACATACATTCAATGAAGCAAAACTGATGCAATGTAATGTGGAGATTTTTATAGCTCTAGTGATTTCTGTGATGTGATACAGACTGAGGTACTCAACACCATTTTTGCCTCAGTCTTCAATAGTAAGACCAATTATTCTCAGGGCAGCTGGTGCCCTGAGCCTGGTGGACAAGGTCAGAGAGCAGAATAGACCTCATGAAATCCGGAAGGAATAATTAGTGACTGGCAGAGCCATTTAGATGGTCACAGATCTATGGCACTGAATAGGATCAATCCTAGGGAAATGAGGGAGCTGTTGTAAGCTTTCTAAGCTACCCTCCATCATTTATTACCAGTCCTGGCTAACTGGGAAGGTCCCAGATGACAGGAGCTTGGCTAATGTGATGCTCATCCTTGAGAAGGGCCAGGAGGATCTGGGGAACTACAGGTCTGTCAGCCTGACCTTGGTGCCTGGCAAGGTTATGGAGCAGGTAATTTTGAGAGTTGTCCCGTGGCACCTGCAGGACCAGCAAGGGATCAGACCCAGCCAGCATGGATTTAGGAGAGGCAGGCCATGCCTGACCATCCTGATCTCCTTTTATGATCAGGTGACCTGCCTGAGGGATGGAGGGGATGCTGTGGATGTGGTGTACCTGGACTTCAGCAAAGCCTTCAACACTGTGTCCCCACAGCATTCTCCTTGAGAAGCTGTCAGCCCATGGCTTGGACAGGTGTTCTCTTCTGTGGGTTAAGAACTGTCTGGATGGCCAGGCCCAGAGGTTGGTGGTGAATGGTGCTGCACCCAGTTGGTGGCCAGTCACTAATGGTGTCCCCCAGGGATCTGTGTTGGTCCCACTCCTGTTTAATATCTTCACTGATGATCTTGATGAGAGGATTTACCCTTTGTAAATTTGTGAATGACGCTGAGTTGGGTGGGAGTGTTGATCTGCTGGAGGACAGAAGGGCTCTGCAGGGGGACCTGGACAGGCTGGATAGATGGGCTGACACCAATGGTACAAGGTTCGACAAGACCAAGCACTAGATCCTACACTTTAATCACAACAACCCCATGCAGAATTACATGCTGGGGAAGAGTGGCTGGACAGTGGCCCAGTGGTAAAGGACGCCTTTTCTGAGATAACTGATATGAAAGAAAAATTTTTAACCAAGTATGTTTTTAAGAGTAATAATAAGACAAATTCACAGCTCCTGAATTTCAGGGCCCGAAACTGAACACAGGACTTGAGTCCAACCTATGTTTTGCATTTACACCTTTTAAAAAATTTGTTTCCTAAATTTACTCAGGCATTTTTATGTTTAAGAGATTAGTTAATGATAAAAAAGTTTTCAAATCATGGAAGACCCATTTAAAGCACTGCATACTGTCTATATGCCTTAATTCGGGGCATAACTAATGCTGTTTAATGGAGTTTGTAATAATTTTCTAACTTGGGAATTCTTGTGGTTAGTGCTACTTCAAAACTATATTTATCTTTCTTAAGTAATTTTTCCATGAAGAAATATGTGTGATAAGATTTAGGTCTTGCAGTGTAAAATGTTGGCTTTTACTTCAAGGTTTTGCTCAGATCTTGTTCTGATAGGGAAAAGTTATTTGAAACTGGTAGTAGAATGTTTATATGAGTGTTGCTGGACGCCTATTGCTAGCTTTTATTACTTTTCGAAGTACTAACACCATATATCTTCCACTGAGAAGAACATAAATTAAAATGGCCTCCAATCAAATAAATTGTGGATTAAAACTAGATGAGAAACACTGTAGAATTTATAATGTGGCCAGTCCTCCTTGAATACTATTCTTTAAAGCTTGATCACTAATTAAGTCAGTCGATAAACCTGACAAAGTCGTGGAAGTGGTGAACACAAATCTAGGAAGCAAAATGAGTAACATTCCACAGGCAATTTGAATGCACCTTTTCTGAGATACCTGATAGAGAAAGATTTTAGAGATGTGTGTTTTTAAGAGTAACGTTAATACAAATTCACAGTTACAATTCAGTTTATCATGGCCTCTTCAGAACATTCACTTTCTTCAGAATTCCAGTTCTTGGTTCATAGTTATCAAATTCAAATGCATCTCTTCACAATTATTGTTTTACTTGTGGTAGTATTTATTTCATAGTTGCCATGTTATTTTAAATGTAGTCAAAATTTTTCATTCTGTTACTTGATAGTACTGTGCATTTAAAAATGTGAGGAAACATTTTGAAACTTCTCTTAGTTGTCCTAATTAATCTGTAGTTCTTGCTAAGTAATAATTAAGGTATTTCTAAAGAAAGAACTTCTGTGATGACTAGCCTTTTCAGATGAGATTTATCATATGGGAAATGGGGGCAGCCTTTAGTCCGGGGCATAAGACAAGGTTACGGTGGTGGGGCATGTTAAGCCAGGGGCACATTTTGGATGATGGTCATGGGGGTCAGGCAGAGCTCAATAACCGCCTGGGAGGTCCACAGCAAGAAGAAAAATCCAAGGTTGAGCCAGGAAGTCAATTGATGGATGCTGGTCAAGGGTTGACATGAAAAATATTATGTGTGTACCCCAGAACATAGACACAAGGGATCATGTTATGTTCAGTGCTCATGTAATAGCAGATCCGAGTTGGAATCCTGCACCTTATAGCTTCTATTCCAATTTGCATGGGCTATTTTATCGTGAAATCACAGAATAAGCAAAACTGGGAGGAGCCCATCCGGATCATCAAGTCTGAGCCCTGGGCTTGCATAGGACACCCCAAGAATCACACCATGGGCCTGAGAGCATTGTCCAAATCTTTCTTGAATGCTGCTGGGCTTGGTGCAGTGACCATTGCCCTGGGCAGCCTGTTAATGTGCCTGACCACCATCTGCTGTTTTTGAACAGCAATCAACATTTAATATGGCAGAGCACTGGTAGCAACCTGGACAGTCATGCAGGGAAACCGCAGCCAGATCCATCAATCCGTCAGTCAATCAAGGGAGACCCTAGTTTTGAAAATGGAACTTGGCTGAAGAAAACTCCAAAATAACAGGGCTTTTAGCAGTCGATTGGATGAATCTGACCAGTTGCTTTCTAACTTGCAAGTTCTTGAGGTTCTGATCTGATTTACACTGTGACTGTTAAAAGGTAATAAGTATTGCCAGTCTTCTTAGTCTTTTCAAAGTATACCTGGAGATTCTCAAAGAACCTCCTCGTGGTACCTTGGGACTGTTTCATTTCTACTAACTGTTGGATTTTTTGGAGCTGCTACTGTGCATTACAACATGACACTAGATTCTAGCACTACTCCTGACTTTACAGGCCCTTTTTTGTCTGAGCTGTGTTTGGATTCACACAGCTTGACTTCATGAAGGTGAAACACATGCTATTTCTGGCATTCGCTGCCCTTTTTAATGATTATGTCTTGACTACTTAAGCTTGTACCGACACACCAAAAACCCACTTGATATATGATTCATTTGTATTCTCTGCTGTGGACTTCTTAAATTGTATTAATGCTTGATTGTTTTGGAAAACTTTTGCATATATTTCTGAAGAAAGAGAGAAGGTCTTAATATATAGTATTTAAAATGTAGCCTTATTGGAAATGACTGAGAAATTTCTATTATATCAGACATCCTATTTGAAAGAATATGGTTGCAAGTGTGTTTGCTTTATTGCCTCAAACTTTTGAGTGGACCCTTATGTCTATTGAATTCTGAATCTCAGTTCTTTTTGAATTAAAAATTTCACTTTATAAATGCCTTGTTAATCTACTTATACAATTTAAATAGGAGATACAAGTTTTCTGTTTAATATATGCTTTAGATTAAAGAAATAATCTATACATAATGTAATGCAATGAAATGAAATTACATACTTTTCATTGCAGACTAATGTCCTTTCATGTGACTTGATGTGATAGCTTTGTTATGTATGCTTATCTTCTTGTTTCTATTTTCTTTTCTTTGGCTTTTTTATTTGGTTTGTTTTTCTTTTCTAGTTGATTGGGCTTTTTTGGTTTCTTGGGGTTTTTTTTTGTTTTTTTTGGGAGGAAGGGTTTGGGTTTTTTGTTTGTTTGTTTTTTGTTTGTTTGTTTGTGGTTCTTTTTGGGTTGGTATTTTACTCTAGTAATCTGGTTCACTGAAAAATTGTCAGCAATAAAGTTTGATGGGATTTTGTGCTAAAACACATTTTGATGTGTATGTGTTATAATTCCCAATATACTTGGCAGTTTTTATCATTACTACGTCATATTGATGAAATAACACATAGTGGAGGCATGTTAATTGTTTTGGTGGTTTTTTTGCATGAAGAGTTAGTTATAAATGTGGGCAGCTGGTGCAGTTGTGAGCAGACACAGAAGTTGTCAGTGATGGAGCTGGGGAAGCAGCTGAATTGGACATCCTGAATTGGTGATGGGGGGTCATTTTTCCCCAGTGGGGACTGCCCACTTGCTAGCATTTGTCAACAGGAAAATGCCAAGCAAGGAGGTTCCCATAAAATAAACTTTATGTCTTTGGAAAGAGAAAAGAAAACTTTATGATGCTGTTAGTATTATCTAAGACTGGTACTATTTAAACTCCAGGAAGTGGCACTTTCATTCCTTCCCCCATCCCCTTTCTTTCCTTCTTTTCTTCTTTCCTTCTTTCCTTCTTTCTTTCTTTCTGTCTTAACAGGGTAGAGACAGAAAGATTTGTCGTATACTTTGGGTAAGTACAGTGAACTGTGTTTGTCTTCAGTGAATCAGTGCTTTGTTTTACGAGTGATTGGTTTGGACAGAATGTGTCAATAATGCCTTTTCCTCTCAGGAATCAGGTCTTCTGCATGTATTCAGACAATGCTGGCTTGCCCTTTGGTTTTTAATTTGATGGCATGGGTTTCTGGCTTGAAGGCTTATTTAGGATTTGTGAATGATGAAAGTCATTAATGCATGACTCTGTGTTTGATATTCCTGCACTTGATTGTAATAATGGATTGGTTGGCTTAAACTGCCAGAAATACAATTTGTCCCAACTGAATACCTGAGCTGACTGGAACTATGGGGAAGTTTTCTGTGGCCAAAGATGAGCAGTTAACTTATTTTGAGTTTATGCTAAAGTTAAGTTATTGTGTCTGCAGGCAGATTTTTTTATAATATGCAATAAAGATGACATATTACCCTTTTAAATAGATATTTCCTCTTTGTTTATTGAAATTTTCTTCTGGAAAACATGGAAGATGAACAGGAATTAATAAACCAACATTTAATAAGCTACATCAAAACCACCAGTCTGAAGGTGCATTCTTGATGCATTTTTCTGTAGTAGTGTTTCTTGCATTTTTAATTAAATGAACTTAAAATAATGTACTTGAAAATGAGCATCTGAGGAAATTGATTCAATAAATATTATGTCTCTTTGTTGAAGTGATTTTGGATCATCCCTTATGTTTCAATCCATATACAAAATAGTATTGAATGTGACTATAATTTTTTAGTACACAATTCTATTTCTTTCCCTTTGTGTTGTGTGCATGTGTGACTTAAAAGCCCCAGAACTATCAACTACAAGAAATAATCAGAAAATAAAGTTACTTCAGAAAAAAAGGTTGGGTATTTTTGCAAATGAATGGAACACACCGATGTGTCTTTCTTATATTCTTTGTAAGTACTTGTTTTCATAAGTTATTAATAAAATTTATAAGGATTCTGATATCCTCCACATAGATGTGTATTTACTTACTAAAAAGAACCATCACTCAAAAGACCCCTTTATTCCTTTCCCAGGGTCAGTGTGGAAAATCAAATACTGAAATATGGGTTTACTACTCGAGAGATTACTATTTTGGAAAATGATGATCCTGGAGGAGTGTTTGAATTTTCTCCCTCTTCCAGAGGTCCCTACAGTATCAAGGTAGGTAGCTGAAAACCTTTTCTTAATCATTATGGACAACTAAGTCTTAGCAAAGTGCAAGTAAAATGCTGGATTTTTTTTTTTTAACAGGAAGGGGATTCTGTTGAACTGCAGATTGTCCGCAGCAGAGGAAGCCTTGTCAGGCAGTTTCTGCGCTACAGTGTAGAACCAAGGGACAATAATGAGTTTTATGGAAGCACAGGAATTCTGGAATTTAAGCCTGGGGAAAGAGAGATCATAATTACTCTTTTGACAAGGATGGATGGGATTCCAGAGGTAGAAATGAATATTTTCCTCTCTTCAAATTGTCTACACAGCATAACAGTTTGTCACTTACTAAAATATAGGAAAATATATATGAACAGAACAAGCATGCAATGCTTCTCTACAGAATGTATTCTCAGCCTCCAAACCAGGGATGCCTGGATAACTAGAAGGTATCTTTGGCTTTAATAGGCCTCAGTGGATTTTTATTTTCTGTAAATTGATACTTAACTTTGTACCCATATGATGGCATCCATAACATTCTGCAGTATAGAATGGCACTGTTTAATTGAGCTTTGCATGAACAACCACTTCCTTTTTGTTTCCCTTTTGGTAAATACTTGCTAATTGAACTCAGTGCTCTCCAGTCCACCCTGATGTTTTCTGTAAACATACAAAGGTGAAATACTTGTTTTAGTGTTCCATGATGCATCTTCTTTGAGCTGTTATTGAAGAAATATATGAAGTACAAAGTCACATTAGATTGATAATGCAAGCTGACACATTCTTTTTAAATCAGCTTAATGTCAGTGGTTTTAAAATCTTTGCTTTCACTGTAAGAGATTACAAAGATGTACAAAACCATTGTGCATGTAGAAAGTGTTTTCTTTTGTTGAAATTGTCCTCTCTTTCTGCTGAATAAATCCTTTTATTCTGACTGAGTTTCCCTCTTCTAGCTGGATGAGGTGTATGCTGTTGTACTCAGTGGCTACAGTGAAATGCCAGGCAAGCTGGGGAATGCCACAAAGGTCAATATAACTATTTTGAAGAATGATGATCCACATGGTGTCATTCAGTTTCTACCTGATGAACTATTAGTAACAATAAAAGAAAGTAAAGGAGAAATCATCTATGCTGGTAAGTCTTTTTATTAGAATTACTGCTTTCTCTGCTGTCTGTCTTTTCACTTTTTCACCTTCCTAGGACAATGTCTGACTCAAGTCTCTGCTCAGGGTTTTCAAGTGGGGTACAGTACCAACATGGTGAGCAGTGGAGATAAGGGCAGAGGAGGATGGGCCTCGAAAGCCATAGGGATCAATTGAGTAAAAAACCAGCTAGAGATTATACCAGACAAGAGAGACGGAGAATTGATTGATGTACAAGGTACAGTCTGGTGCAGTAGTGCTGCCTGGGGAGCATGAGGAATGGGGTGCTAAGTGAGAGAAGAATAAGCTAAATTTTCACGTGTGACTTCAGTTTATCTATCTCTATTGTATCAAGTACAGTCACAGGCTGAAAATGACAAATTTGAGCAAGTTTTAACTGCTGTAATGTTCTATCATTGTGTGGCCTTTTGTGTGGGTCTCTCACATATTAGTTTTGCAAGAAGTGGATTTTCTTACTGTTTGCCTTCTTTTTTTTTTTGTCAGCTTTGCTGACCTTTCTGGTTTTGACTTTTTCTGGAGATAGGCACTGACTATGCATGTTTGCATTTCATAGCCTCTTACAGAGTTGTAAGAAACCAAGGAAACTATGGCAATGTTAGTGTGTCCTGGACTGTTGACCCGACATGTACCAATGACATCTATCCAGAACAAGGGACTATTTTCTTTGATAATCTGGAGTTTTCAAAAAATATAACAATTTACTCTCTACCAGATGAGGTAATAATTTTTACAGTGTTTTTGTGTAAATATGTGGAACACAAGTAAGTGCATAAACATTGCTATTAAAGAGGAAGCTATGTTTTTTAAGAACCTGATAATTTTTTGTGAAAAGAATCAAAATACTTGGATAGAAGTGAGTTTACTCAAGCAACTCATGAAAGAATGTGAGACACTTTGCATATCTATAAACAAAGTTAGAATCTGTCAGTAGTCAAGTGTGGTTAAATGATACATGTTTTGATAGCAAGAATTCTAATTTTTTATTTTTAATGTTGATATATTTGAACTAAGATAAGAAAGAATGAGAATAATTAGCAAAAAATAAATAAATACAGCTGTAAAAATAAGTTACGTGTGTCAGCATCAGAAAACTGCAAGATAACTTTTCCATCACCTGTGCAATAGTAAAGATGAGGGGATTTATATAAAAGGGTTTTTGACTGGTAATGATTTCTGTGTAAGTGTATGAACTACCATTTGTTGCCCTTCTTGACATGCTTATGAATCAATAAAAAAACAACACCATGCAGAAATTCTTGCTTTGTTAACCTCCTCAGCTGTTTATTTTAATTTCTTTATGGCTTGGTATGCAAGAAATTAATTTCTTAATGCTTTGTCATTCAGGTACCTGAAGAGATGGAGGTATTCATAATCAGATTATTCAATGCCACTGGTGGAGCCACACTGGGAAATATAACCAGTGCATTTTTACAAATTACAAGGAATGATGATCCCATTTATTTTGCAGGTTAGATATTACTGGTTTTAAATTTTGAATTCAAATTCTGCCCCAAACAGATTTTATTGATGGAGCAGATGATGGAGAAATCTTAATCTTAGTGAAGCTAATGTTAAAAGATGTACCTTTTTTTGTTGTCATTGTATTGATTTTGTGCTTTTCTATTTTTTACTTCAGTATTTTCTCTCATTTAATTTCATTATTCTTGTTGGTGAGTCTGGGATTGGTTAGGTGATTAAGGACAACAATATTCTCTTCTACCTGCAAAGATTTCCCTGCCTATACTACATGTGCCTTCTCTTTCCCAGAGGTGAAGGATCCCCTTGTGGAGGATTAGGTGAATAGGCCACGTGCAAGAAGCTCTGGCTTGAACTCAGGGAGGTTTATTACTTGTGTGTTTTCAGAACCCTTGACAGTGAGAGTTACAGAAGGGAGTGCTGCAAACTTTACAGTCCTGAGGAATGGATCTGCAGATGCTGCTGTTTCTGTTCAGTATGTTACTGTTAATGGAGATGCAACAGCTGAAGATGGAGACTTTGTTCCCAGTGGAAAGAGCAGTGTCATTTTGTTCAGTGTCGGCGAAAGAGAGCAGAACTTATCTGTCTATATTAATGATGATGATACCCCTGAAACTGATGAAGAATTTTATATCTTCCTTTTGAATTCAACAGGTAAAACGAATGATTTAATATATATTTAGTAACCCACCCTTCCTTCCTTCCTTCCTTCCTTCCTTCCTTCCTTCCTTCCTTCCTTCCTTCCTTCCTTCC
>VZRM01003474.1:917940-939003 GCA_013397955.1 Grantiella picta
CCTTCCTTCCTTCCTTCCTTCCTCTTGTTCTTATCATAAAGCAGTGTATAAATCCTAGGCATTATATTAGTAAGGTTTTCTTCAACATCTCTATAAAATTTCTTTAAATTTTGTTTGGATTTTGAGCTTGATTTGTTTACTTGGAAACAAAAGTTAAATTAAATGGCTGAAACTGTCCTGCAAAAATAAGTGGAGTTAAAATCTCTTTCCAAATGCTCCAAATTTGATGGTGTTTTGACACATCAATAAGAAAATAGAAGTTAAATATAAGAAATAGGTAATTTTTATAAATTATCAGAGTGTAACGTAGTTCATGTGTTTCCCTAGGCCAGCTAGAATTTACTATGATACACAGCTCTCTTACAGAACATCACCTTCATGGAAATCATTGGACAAAGCCATTCTTCTCCTTTCTTGAATTTTTTCTTCAGTAATCTCTTTCTACTTTACTAACTTTTTTAGCGTCTACTGGTATTTTCTTTTACCATTCTATTGGAAACGTGATGTCCTTCCTCCTGGAAAACGTTCCTGCAAGAATGGGCAAAATACAGAATATTTCTAAATGCATTCCTGAAAGAAAAAAAAAATATTATTTTTCTTTCTACAAACTGTTGCATGTATTGGCCTTGATTGTTTCACCCCTTTTAAAAATTATGCTGGACTGTATTACCTCTGAGAAAATACAAACAGAGGTATATCAAGTTAAAACCATAAACACATTGTTCACTTTGAAATAAAACCAAGTCTAGTACTCTTTAAAAAGGTGAAAACTAGAATGGGTATGGAAACATAATGTACCTCTGTGCCGTAAAGAGGTGTTTAAATGTCCCTATTGTGCTAATATACACACAGAAATCCTACTGGCTTCCACCTTACTTCACGGGTATCTTGTATTTTTTCCCTTCAGATAGGCTGTGATTTGGATATGACTAATCTTAGAGATTGTGCTTGCCTTGTATTTAGGTTAAAGTACAGTATTTCTGTTCTAGGTCTAAAGGAGAGCTGGGATCTCTGAATATGTATATTTTTCTTCTGACTTGATCAATTGCTCAAACATGAAGTACTAGCTCTCATACAATCCTTTCTGCTCAGAATTGCATCATCTCTGATCATGTCACATTTTTATCTGTAAATCTACGTTCTTGCTCTCTGCATTATATGCTACCTATGATTTGTCTCTTAATACCTCAAATACTGATTTTCACTGATTATCATTGCTCATTTCTTTCTTTGCATGAAAGTTGTTGATGTGAGAAGAAAACACATTCAGTTTTGGAGTTACCTCTGTTTCTGATTCCAGTTTTAATAAAATTAATCACTCTCTTTTTAGGGGATACTGTTACCTTTAATGCTGGAGTGGCTACAGTTATCATTGAAGCAAATGATGATCCTAATGGAATTTTCTCCTTAGAACCTCTAGAAAAGCTTGTGGAAGAAGGAAAAAGTAATACTTTTTTGTAAGTAACATTTAAATAATATTGTTGCCCCTTTCTTGAACACATGTATGTATGTATGTATGTATGTATGTATTGATGTATATGTTACTTTATGGATAGTACTTTGATCTAAACCCAGTTTATACACTGCTAAAAATGTATTAAAAAATAGCTCTACTAAATTTTGGATCAAATTATTTGCAAACATATTGAGAACATCAACTCATACTATCAAGTAGACTGTGCATATTAAAATGTGTACTGAATTCCTGCTAAAATATAAATAAATAAGATTACAGTGCAGGGGTTTTTGTTATATTTTCACTAGAGTGAAATTCTTCTAGATTCTTCTTCACAGAAGGATCTAGAGCAATAAGCAGAATATAACCTGGACCAATGAAGAAGTGAAAATCTTTTCAAAATATAGCTAAATACAACTGTGTGGTTGTTAATTTCTTTTTGCACCCTAATTTGGCATCTTACCCTACAAATAACCTATATTATTGTGTTCTTTCTGTTAGTTTGTTTTTCTTTTATCTGTAAATTACAGAAGGAAACCTATACTCAAAGTCGAGATGTGGCTTTCTTCTAGGCTGAATATATCTTTGCGTAGTTTGACCTGCAGCTGCTGGGACATATTCAAGGAGAGGGAGGGTTAAGAAATTAATTTTAATGACATCTGACCTGTTTATGTTCCCAAAGTCAGCATGTGCTTATAAATTGACAAAAATACTGAATTTCAATAAGAAAACTTGAGACAGGGTATAAAGAAACATTTGTTCAGTGTTAAAAAAACCTGACAGTGTCAACAGCTGGGGAAGATGCTTTCTTCACAATTATTTGATTATTTTTTATGTATTTTTATTTGATTTGATTGTTTGTTTTAAGGCCTTGAAACAGGTGCCTATGATTGTGAGTTAGATCTTTATGGTTGTGTTGCACATCTAAAAAATTAAAATCCTTGTTAACAGAGTATATTAAATATATACTCTGCGGTTATTTTTGTTATGCTGCTCTTTGGGGATTTTTTGGTTTTATTATAATCTTATTTGCTGGATTTTTTTTTTGATCCATGGTTTGAAGAGTGATGATTTGAACTAAACACATTTATATACAGGTGCTTTATGGAAGCATATGATACCAAGGTCACCAACATTTGAGGACTTTGCTTAGTCCTTATTCATGAAATGTATTTACCAGGAAACTGTCTCTTCCATACCCTTAAAACTATTTGATTTTTGTTTAGTAGACAAAAATCAGACTAGGTTATAATCTAACCACTTAGAACACCTACAGCAGCGCTGAGCTTTCAAGACAGTAACTGGAGTTACTGCAACAGTGCTACACAGATGGAATAGACTTTCCCGCTTAATGACAGCAAAAGGAAGCCTTTTAAAGCAGTAAAAACATAATTACATTTCTGTGCCTAGACTGCTTTACTGAATTAATTTTTCAGATTTGTATAATAACGCTTTATACAGCTTTTTTTCATTTTACTCTGCAAACAAAGTACTCTTTTTTTAAGTAAACATACTTTGTTATTAAAGGAACTGTGTTCTTCAGTTTTTATTTATAATGCCATCTGAAAATTGGTGAAATTATATTACCAGGTACCTACGCAAACAAATAAAAACCTTTTAAAATTTATTATATTCTTAATCTAGAATAATGACAGATTTGTGAAGGACTTAGTATATAACCCAAATTAAATAGAGATATAAAAAAGAGTTTAAGGAGAGCCTTGAGAGTTAAAGGAAGAAATGTTTGTAGTTAAATGCATTCTCTTTCTTCTCTAAGAGTTACCAGCTATCTCAATTTTTAATGTTAGTTTGCTGAACTATATATTAATTTTCGTTATTAAATAATAGAAGTGCAAGACAAACTGATGTTCATCTTAATGGTACTACTTTGCATGTACCTTCATTGATTACTTTCTTTCTAAGGTGTCTGGGGTATTCCTGTGTGTAGAATTATATTGTGAAATTGGAGGCCCTCGAAGATGATTGTATTATCATTCGTGGTTCTGTTTGTGGTTTGTGGTTATTTAGAAAAATGTATATTATTTCCCACAGTAAGGATGATCAGTGTAATTGTGTTTTCCATTGTTAATGTGGAATGCTGACGCATACCTGCCAGGACATTCACTCATTTTGTATCTCTGAACAGGATTTTGAGGCATAGAGGACACTTTGGGAACATCTCATTAACCTGGCAGCTGTTTCACAATGACTCTACACTGAAGTCAGGAGAAGAGTTCTGTGAAAGTTATGGGACTGTGTACTTCGTGGATGGTGAAGGATCAAAGCCAATAGTGCTCCATGCTATTTCAGATAAAATTCCCGAATTCAATGAATTTTACATTTTAAAGTTGGTGAATATTTCAGGTATTGCCTTCTATATAACCATTCCCTTCCTATCTGGTAGAAAATAATTATATTTAATCAATCAAAAAGAAACCAGTCCTGGAAAGAGCTTTGCCTTCAGTCATGTCATCCTATACTTTTCTGGTGAGATTTTAGGTTTTATTTTTCATTTAATCTTAATTTAGGTATATGAACACAGTTTTGGAAATCTGGCCTTTAAACAGGATGTCTTTTGGTGTTTTCAGAGAGGCAGAGTTTTGTGTAGAGCTGAAAAAATGAAGGTATTAAAAGTTATGCCTATCTACCATAATAGAGATTGGCTGATTTATTTGCTTTTTTTCTAGAAATGTCTGTAAAATACAAATAGTTAGCACTTTGTATCACTTAAATTACAAGTGCTAGAGAACTGCCACTGAGAAGAGTTCCAAATCTGCTGGACTCCTTTCACCTCAGTAGTATTTATGGTCTTCTGTGCTGAGATAAAACTGAAAATACGTTGACAGTTCCGTAAGTGAAATCCCTGTGCACGTACTGTGCAAAGGGGAAAGTGAAGTGAAATCCCTGTGCAAAGTAGAAGATTTCCTACTTATTGGTGCATAGAAGTTCTACATTCACAGCATGATTTTTGTCTCATGAATTCTTACTATGGAGAAGTAGGTGACTAATGGCAAGACTTTGCAACAGTTTTAACACAAAACTGGTTACTGATTTTGCAAGGTATCCATACTTATTTAGAGGCAAAGAGTCAAATGTTGCCATTTCATATTTGTGTAAATCTTAGAGTAAAATGAGAACTGAATTTGACCCCATATTTTTTCAAATGAAACAAAAGCAACCTGTCTCATTACTCATTCAGAAAATCAGGAGCTAATCTTGTTTTAGCTGAAAGACAATTATATTTTGTAGCTGAAAAATAATGACTTGTTTTCTATCAAAATATTCTCTATAGTGTTTTAAAACCAATACAGATAAATTATGTTAATCCTAAATTGGAGAACTTTCTAAGAGTTCAGAGATTTTTTCGTAAAGATTTAGGCCTATTTAAAAGGTATTGTGTTTAAACATTTTTAAGTACTTAATAATTTTTTGCAGGTCAGTAACATTTACTCTTAACTGCCATTTTATAGGTGGGTCTCCTGGTCCTGGTGGGCAGTTGTCTGAAACAAACCTTGCTGTAACTGTGATGATCCCTTTCAATGATGACCCTTTTGGAGTCTTCGTTATAGATCCAGAGAGTCAGGACAGAGAGATAGCAGAAGATGTTCTTTCTGAAGATGATCTTTCCTATATTACAGACTTCACCATCTGGAGACAACAAGGCACCTTTGGTGTTGTCCGTTTAGGTTGGGAAATCCTGTCTAGTTCATTTCAAGCTGGACTACCATCCATGGTAGATTTCTTGTTGCTGGGATCATTTCCAAGTTCAGTACAATCTCAGCCCCACATGAGACGCCATCACAGTGGAACAGATGCTTTTTATTTCAGTGGAAAAGAGGATGCATTTGGAATTATGGGTCTGGAACACCAATACAATGGAAATACTGCAGTAACTAATTTTACATTTTCAGCATGGTTAATTCCTAATGTTAATACTGATGGTTATATAGTTGAAAAGGATGATGGTAATGGGACCTTATATTACGGTGTGAAAATCCAAACAAATGATTCCCATGTTTCTGTAGTGCTTCATTATACAGCATTAGGATCCAATATGACATACATAGCCAAAGCAGCAGTCCTGAAATATCTGGATGAAAAAACATGGGTTCACCTTCTGATTACTCTGGATGAAAGTATAATTGAATTTTATATGGATGGAATTCCAGCTCTAGGAGGAATTAAGAGCCTAAAAGGAGAAGCAATTGCTGATGGTGAGCCAATAGATTGTATTATTTTTCTTCGTATGTAAAGTTCTACAAAATATAGAAAAGTCTAGCTCCTTGAAAGGTGTATGCAAAATTCTGAAATTATTTTATCTGATTAGTTGGTTAAAAGGAATGCATAGAAAATTCTAGGGATTTTCCAAAACCATACAAAAATAAGAGCTGGGAAATTTTCAAAAAGCATCAGAACGGTAAGGGAGTTTGGATTGCAATAATTTGAAAATAGTAATTAATAGGTATATTTCTATATGTACATTTTCATGTATACATATAGTTATATATCTTTGTAAGTAATAATTTTCATTAGATTTTCAGTACTGTGACTAAGAAAGAATGTTTTTCCTCTTGATTTCCGGAACAAAATACATTAGTGTTTTTGATTCTAGTTGTGTATTATATTACAACTAAGCCACTATTCTGTAAGCAATAGAATTTTTCAGGGTTTAGATCTACTTAAGCATATATTTACATTGTATATGAAATTTTTGCCCATATGTTTAATGATGCTCCAAAGATCATTAGATGTATACTTCAGTTTCCCTAAATGGATATTCCCAGGTGTGTCTTTAGTTGTAGGTAACCATTATGGACTTTCACACTCAACTAGCATAGCAGTGAGCATCAGAATAATTCCTTTATAAAGTCAAGTATTATATGGTGGTAATACATTTATATTTACTCTTTCTTTTGCAGTTTCTGATTATTCCATGTGTTTATTGGTTTTTTTTTTTGTTTGTTTTGTTTTGTTTATAGCAGTAATCGCCGTCCTTTTCCTTTCTTTCTCCCCCTATCAGTTTCACAGGTTTTCTTTCATGGGGATAGGCAGGGAATGATTATCAAATTCTTGAATACAATCTTGTCAGTAATCAAAGAAGGAAAATTAAAAAAACATGTAGTGAGGTTAAATGTGTATACATCTACATGCATAAATGTGCACAAACATAAAGTGAGCATAAAGAAGAGACTTCATTAATTCTAGGGTGTAGGATTTTATTTCTGCCTTTAATTTCCTGGTAGTTGAAGTCTAAGAAAATTAGCCATTGTAAAAAAGTAGTGCCTCTGCAACAAAGTAATGCCTCTGCAATTAGTAATTTCCATCAGATGTGCACTACTGTGGCTGAGAAAGGATATTTTCCCCCTCATTTTCTAAAATGAAACGCAGTGATGCTTTTGGTACTAGAAGGCTCTGTCTGAGTCATTGTAAATTTTCCTTAGTAGTGGAGATGACATGTGCTCTGTCTGGAGATACTACAAGTATAAGGTAAGGGTTTAATCTCTCTCCATTTAATGTTGGATACTATGGTGAGCATGCCAGCCTGGCTTTTCTTACCATGCTCTGCCTTGTGTCTTGGGACCATTAGCTGTTGCTGTGGTTGCTTGTCTCTAGATGTGACACTCAGTGGCTCACTGTCTTTCAAAATCAGAAAACAGCTGAAGAGCTATGTCCTATATGTTTTAGAATGACAGGAATGAGTATGATATCCAAGCTAGATATATTCGTGAAAAAGGCAGCTGTCATCCTCTGACTTATCGGGAAGGATAATTGTTTGGAGAGAAAGAATTGTTAACGCAGTTGAAAAAGTGCTTGGAATTTGGTGTACATTTCTGAAGCCCTCTTCCAGTGCAATAGGATGCAAGCAAGTCCAGAGTGGCTCATACTCTGATCATCAGAATGGATTCACTGTCCTAGCAGAGGGATACAAAATGGGCAAAGCAGAGGAGTTTTGAAAAGAGACAAGTTTTCTCTTGAAAATAGAATTAGTAGGATGAAAAACATGAACAGTCCAGTCATTTGACCTGTGATGATCTCCCAGTAACACTGAGATGAAGCTTGAGGAACCTCCCAATCTGCATTTCAAGATCAGTATGATTACTAATCCAGGGATAGTAAACAATTTACCATAGATTTTTTAGTAATTACATATATTAGCTATTTTGAAAAAAAACCCCAATGACATGAGAAAAATTCTAATTTTCTTCTCAGGCCCAGGAGTAGTAAGAATTGGAGCAGGAATCAATGGCAGCAGTAGATACACAGGTCTGATGCAGGATGTAAGGCTTTATGAGAGAAAATTGACACAAGCAGAGATCTATGAACTCCATGCAACACCTGCAAAGAGTGACGTACACCCTGTCTCTGGGTATTTGGAATATCGGCAAGGAGAGACTAATAAATCATTCATTGTGTCTGCAAAAGATGACAGTGAGGAAGAAGGAGAGGAATTATTCATCCTAAAGCTCATTTCTGTGTGTGGTGGAGCTCGAATTTCTCAAGAAAACACAACAGCAAGATTAAGAATACAGAAAAGCGATAATGCTAATGGCTTATTTGGCTTCACTGGAGCATGTATTCCTGAGGTAAGATGTTCATAAGGAAAACTACAGGAGAAATTTGAGACACAATAAAACTAATGGTAAGACTAACTGACCATTGAAGGGCCTTGATTCCATATTGTTAGTGTTTGTACTTAAGCAAAGTTTTCTGGAATTTGGAATTGTGTAGGTTCTGTTAATACAGCCCCAGTCACACTGGCATTTGCAATATCACTTTTTTTTTTTAATCCCTCCAAATTATTTTTATTAAGAAAATTTATTTTATTACATAAACTGAAGACTAAGGCCTGGATTTTTCTAAAAGAGTTTTTTTTTTCCTGTACTTCTGTAACTTCTGAGACTGTAACCTGATGTCATCTGGGAGAGAATTCATGTTTTTCTTAGTACCTGGTACAATGCTGTGTTTTGGATTCAGGATGAGAATAATGTTGATAACACAAGGGTGGTTTGGCTGTTGCTAATTAGGACTTCCTGAATCAAAGACTTTGCTGTGTCTCATGCTGGTGAGGTGCTGCACAAAAAGCTGGGAAGGACCATGTCTGGGACAGCTGACCTGAACTGGCCAAAGGGATTCCATACCATAGAATGTCATGTCCAGTATACAAACTGGGGAAGTTACCTGGAAGTGTGTCAGTCATTGTTTGGGAATAGTCTGGGTATTGGTCAGCAGGTGGTGAGCAATTGTGCTGTGCAACACTTTTTTCTCCTGGGTTCTGTTACAGTCTCTCCCTCATAATTAGATCATCATCATTATCATCATTGTTGTCGTCATCATCATCCTTTGGCTGTTGTTGTTGTGACTGTTGTAATAGTAGCTGTTTAATCTGTGAGGTTTCTTATTTGGCTCCCTACTCCCCACTGGGAGGGAGAGGTGGGGAATCAGCAGGCATTAAACTGTGACAGACTAGGCTACCAATTAAAATATAATATTTAATTTTCTTTTTTGAGAATAGATTATTAACAATATTTTTATTTTCTTTTTTGTGTATTGCATGATGTACTTGAAAGAATTCTACTACAAGTCTTTCACTGACAAGGTGTGATGTATTTTTACATAATCATTTGCTGACACAGGCTTTAGAAATAAATTGATTATATTTGATATTAATTCACTTGCTACTGGCTGTGACTTGCTGTTTTTAAACATAAATTTTCTGTGGTGGTGGCTACCAAATATGCAGTATATAAACTTGAGTCTTCTTTTGAGAGGAATGAAATAAATGTAATTAATTCTTATTTTTTCAAACATTATGAGGGAGAAAGACATGACATCTGTTTCTATTATTTTTAGATTGTTTTGGAACACAAATTTCATAATGCTTTCCAGTTTTGGAACTCTTATGACCTCTAAAGTAGATCCTTTCTAGCTGAAGTCCTTACAATGTATTTGAAGGCAACCATTTTGCCTGAGTGACACTAGTTTTCAGTTTGGTTCGGTTTGCTATCTAGGTGCCTACCATCTGCTATCCTAATAGATTCCTTCAGTTTCAAATTCCACTGATAATTCTCTGATGCCACAGATCATCAACCAACCATGAGGCAAAATTAAAAATTTATGTGGTGTGTTAGTTGTTTCGCCTTTATCTTATGTCCAGAAATTATGCAGATACATAGCATTGTTTTATCAGTAGTTTAATTTCCTTATGTCCATATCTGTTTGTTAGGCAGCTGAAGGCACATTCAGTGTATGCACTGTGTTATACAGCAGCTCTGAAATTTATCTAATGCTTAAAGTAGCTTTAGGATTTCTGATAATTATCAAATAAAATTATTTTCTATTTTAGTTTGATGATCATAATTATTAATATACTTGGCCAGTATTAATACCTGATTTGTTCCAAATATATGAAATTATTCCTGCTGAAGGCATGTTCTTTTGTGAAGACAGAATTGTAAAGAGTACTGTAGCACAAAAAATTTTTCAGTTTTTCCTGAATGGTGACAGTATAGTTTAATATAAATGTACCTATTTTGTTTCTCATAGTGTTTTTAGTCAGGAAAAGGAGGAATCCAAATATTTCTTTAATAAAAATACTAATAAAAATTAAAATAATTGACATTAATATAAAAAAATAGAGTCAATTGCTTTGACTCTGTTGTCAAGAAACAATATGCTTTTGACATCTACTTTTCAAACATATTGGATCTGTCTTTGTGTCAAAATGAAACAATGGGGTACAGTTACTGGCTTTTACCTCAGGGTGATGCTAAAAGCTATTGCAATTTCCATTAAGATTGTTCTGACCACCATCAAGTTCAGTTTCAGCTTTCTATCACTCCAAAAGACCATGACAACAATAAAAAAGTGCTGAACATTTGACTAGCATTAGAGAATTCAGTCTACATTTATTCCTTAGATTTACTTTGATCATAACAAATATGTAAATTTCTTGCTTTGTTCCAGATTGCTGATGAGGGTTCCACTATATCCTGTGTCGTGGAGCGTACAAGAGGAGCCCTAGACTATGTGTATATAAATTACATTATCTCACAGATTGATTCCACTGGCATTAATTACTCCGTTAGCGATTTTTCTAACAGCAGTGGCACTATCAGATTCCTTCCTTGGCAAAGATCAGAGGTAAACCCTACCTTCTCATTAAGTATTCATCCTGTCCTTTGCAAACCTGCTGGAAAACACCTTCTGAAGATGCTTGACTGGTTTTCATGCTAAAGAGTCTTTCCTTCACTTGGCTTTTATTATATTTTGCAGGGGATTTTTCAGCTTTGGAATCTAACAAGTGATAGGATAGAAGCCTCTATATCTGTGTGCATGTCACTTCAGGCATTACTGTGCATGAATGCTTAAATGCACGTAGTACATAAGATATGTTTACAAACATGTATGTGTAAATCCATGTATATCTCTATGTCTACTTCAAGTATAGGTAGTCCTGGGCTCAAATAGTGGATCCAGTTACTTTTGAAATTGGAATATGATCAGCTTTTGATTGGAGTTTTGGAGTTCAGTTTTATCTCCATGTCAACTAATATCTCCATGTCAACTATCTCCATGTCAACTTCACTGCTGTAATCAAGTGTCTTGCAATTGTTGTTTGCCACATTCTGTCTCTTTTAATTAATCTTCTTCTGTGAATTTGACCTTGACCCACAGCATAGAAATCTCACATTTATTTGAAGAAGAGGTGTGGGACCACCATACTGTAGAAAGTTCACGTATGTTTTCTATTAGTGTTTTTTAAAATAGAAAGGGTGGATTGACAGTAGAAAATACTGTCTTGAAGCCACTAGGGACTGATTGAAACCCACTCAAAGAGTTTGAAAAGATCCCAGTGACTCCGCTAGTACTGTGGATCTGTCCCAGTGACTCCGCTAGTACTGTGGATCTGGTCCCAGGTAAACAATGTAACTGATTATAGCTTTTCAAAAACTTGTGATTTTGGAAAATAGAATGCTCATGGCACAATTTATGCAGCTTTAATTCTCTATTGAAACGGTATTACTGCATTATATACATCATTTAAAGTAAAATTTGCCAATCTTTTCCAGTCTGGCAGCATGGATGAGACCTGCATAATTTTATATAGTGGCAGAAGAGGGCTGGTGTACGCTCTTGCTCCACTGCTGTGGGGTCCAATATATTGTCTACATACAGAGGAGCTAATGGTCATGGCCCTAAGACACAGATTGAGAGCAGTTGCTCATAAGGTGAAAAATCTGAAGAAAATTTCCACTGACATTTTGTAAACTACTCATTCCCATGGCTCTAAATATGATCAGCTAAACATTTTCTCCTACATATTTGTCAAATCTTATCACAATATATGGAAAGTTGGAATTGTCTGAGATTAATGTACTAGCCTGTGCAGAGCAGGATATTTTACATGATAGTAAGATCTCTAATCTCAAGTGTCAGGTAGCACAGAAAGCTCACTTCACTTGCTCTCTAATTTGGATTAATCATTGTAATGTCTCTCGCAGCTTGGAAAAGATGTTTTTGGAATGGGTATTCTAAACTTATTGTCGTAGAAGTTTACATGGAGGGCAAAAATATTATCTACATTACTTTCTGAACTCACAGCAGAAACAGCTGATTGACTGAAAACTTGATTGTTTAAAGGGTCAAAAAACTCTTAAGTGATGTATGTTGCATAGTTTGATTTCTCCATGATTTGGTCCTTCTCTAGGTCTTAAATTTGCACGTTATTGATGATGACATTCCGGAGCTACATGAATATTTCCGTGTGACGTTAGTCTCTGCAGTGTCTGGAGATGGAAAACTAGGTTCAACTCCTACCAGTGGAGCAAGTATAGATCCAGAAAAGGAAACTACTGATATCAGCATTAAAGCCAGTGACCATCCATATGGTAACAATGTTGAAGATGATACAGTCTTATTGCAGATTTATGTATACTTCTAGCTCAAGAGGTAAAAATTTGCCTAGCCTAGATAGATGAGGAAGCAATGCCAAGTATTACACTTTATCTAGTTTGAGATTAATTCATAATTTTTATACAAGAATGAAAGCCAAATTACTTCTTCTTGAGAATACTACAAAAAAGGCATCAAAACTGCCCCGACTAAACATGTGATCATCCCCTTTCTCAAGCAAATAAAATTGCATGTAGTTGATTTTATGCCAGTTTTTGTGAAATGAGAATTCCCAATGGAGAGAGACATTTAAGTGTGTTTGTTATTATAACAATAAGTAGCCAATATTATGACTTAGTTGGGTTCTTTTGGAAAGAGTTGAATTAATTCTTACGGGTTTTTTAAGGCTGACATGGATATCAGTGAGAGAGGGAATGGTACATGGCACATACCTGAAAATAGCATGATTGAGTCCTAAAGGCATATTAATAATCAAAAAAAACCCATAAACATTAACTATATATTTTTAATATTTTTGTTTCAGTTTATTGTTATAATTTAAATTTACATTTAAAAATAATGTAAATTTTAAAATAATTTATATTATTATAATTTAAATTTGGTATGAGAATCCATGTAAATAGTACATTTTGTCTTTCAGGTCTACTGCAGTTCTCGGTGGGGCCACCTCCTCAGCCCAATGATGAAATGATTCTGCCAGCCTCTGCTGTGCCCCATGTCACTGTTAAAGAAGAAGCTGGATGCATCAAATTATTGGTAGTTCGTGCACAAGGGCTTCTTGGAACCGTTCTTATGGAATACAGGACAGTGCCACTCACAGCTTTCAGTCCTAAAGATTACCAGGTATGGTCATTGACAAGATGTGCACTTATTTCAGAATTTAATTAGAGCTATTTGTCCTGGAGATAGCCATCAGTTTGAGCTATTGAGCTCTGCTGTAGTTCTTTTCACAGAAACAGTTTGTTTTATATGGTGTTGTGGTAGATGTATGCACAGTACTCACTGTAAAAATATAAATCAGTATGTGCTTTTTGCCTCCTTTCTGTACGGCATGTTGTATTTCCTAGGAAAAGCCTCTGGTTTTGATTTTGATATCCTTAAGAGAATTGTCAGTGCATCAAGAATGGATATTTCCTATTGTTTCTAAGTACATCAAACTTTATATGAGCATACAGGTACATGTACAGGTGAAGATTATATTTGTATGCACTAGGATTTTTACATGTACAACAACATAGCTTATACATATCTGTGTTTGCTTGTCTAACTGCTGTTTGTGCAGAAAAAGGTAGATGAAGACGCTCATAATTCAGTGAATTTAGATTGCTATTTCTTATAACAAAGACTCAGATTTTTTTAAAGCTAAACTGAAGAAAAGTAGATGTTTTGACAAAGACGAAAAGAATCGAGGTTGTATTTCTTTTTTCATTTGGATGAAAACATTAAACTTGAACAAAAATAAACCTTTTATATTTCAGGCTGTTTCAGGCACAATGGAATTTCAGCCCGGAGAAAGATACAAGTACATTACTGTTAACATCACTGACAATCTTATTCCTGAACTAGAAAAAACTTTTAAAGTAGAGCTCTTGAACCCAGAGGGAGGAGGTAAGGCACATACATCAATCCGCTGGTTGTATTTTTGTGATCTTTACTCATCTCTTAAAATCTACCCTTGTGAACTATTTCTAAGGAAAAGCACCCCCACAGCCTCCAAACAGCAGCAATGCTTTTTAGGAAAGAACTGTCCTTCATGTGTTTTGTTAATTGTTGCTGTAAACCACCATACCTCAAAGGAAATATATTACTACCATGCTTTAGGTCATTCGAAGACAATTGCTGCTTTTTAAATTACATAATTTCATAGTTGGTAGAGGATATTAAGATAATGTAAAAAAATCTTTTTTAAAGTAGTCAATATTTGAGGTTTAACAGCCAAAGGTGTGTTTTTTATCTACCACTTGAGTGAAATTGGAGAAATTGCAATAAACTGTCTCCTAACTGATTCAAGTGGATTATAGCATTAGAATATTGGGGGTTTTGAGAGACCTGGGGAGTTTAGCTGCATTGGAGAGCTAGCTAGAAGCTAGTGTAAATCCTGCTGTCAGGTGTTAGTCTTAGAACAGTTGGCAAACATCAGTGCTCCTGCCACATAAAATCACTTTTGCCTTCGAGAATTTATTTCCATTGAAAGATATTTTTAAGGGAGATTATAAAGCTGGTTGAAGGAAATGAAGTAGTTCAAAATATTGAAACCCATAAAGTGCCTCTTTAACTGGTATTATTTTTCTAAGCAATTCAGAATTGCAAGTGTGATGCCTTCTGGAAAGTTAGATTGTACTAACTTGCATGTCTGTGGTGCAATGTAGCATTGAAAGTATTCTTTTAATAAAAACTTCAGACCTTCCATGCATGTAGAATTTTTGGTCAAACAGTGTGGCTAGCACAGACCTTTCTCGTGAGAATAATTTTTCTCTTTTCTTGTGTTTTTATAAATAAAGTTTGGATGTTATTAAAACAGTTTTTCGAGATGTGCGCAGTTCGGGCCTGGCCAATAGGCTTAGGGGGAGGTTTCGGACTGACCAATCTAAATGACCTTTGAAAAGTCTATATAAGTTGGAAAAATAAAAAAAATACAGATCTTTTATGCCACACTTAGTTGGAGATCTTCTCTCTCTGCTAGCGGCTCAACAGTGACGAAACAGTTGTTTTGGTTAAATGAACTCTTCTCTTTGAATTTTTTTGGTCAGAAAACTTACAGCTAACCTTAGTAATTTACTAGAGGCAGATACTCTCTGAACATAATCTTTTTGGGCTTTCCAACACCATTGCAAGCACAAAACTTAGGGTAAAGGCTCCATAACTTAAGCTGCCAATTTTTTCGACTTTCTGAAACAAGTTTTTGATTAGTGAGAAAATATTAGAATAAGAGAGCTTGACAGGGTGTAGCAACTCCTTCCTCTCTGCCCACCCCATTTCTAATTCCTCCATTACAGACCTCAATTCAGAGTGAGAAAGAGGGAACATAGTAGGAAAGGTAAAAGAAAGACATAAAAGAAAGTTGTATGTGTTTTCTTTCCTTCTGACTTCCTCTTGCTGTTTCTAATGCAATAAATTAAACAAGAGGCAGCGTACTCAAATTTTCTTTTGGCTTTTATCAGAAATTCTGTATAGTGTCATTTCCAAAACTGACACTTTCCTAGAATACTTCCCTCTCTTTTATGTTGTCCAGAAATGTTTAAATTACTTTCAGCTTTCCCTTTTTTTTATGAATGTATATATGTGTATATATCTTTATGTCTGTCATCCTTAAGTTGCTGAGTTCTTTAGAAATGATGGAAGTGGTAGTGGTGATGGAAATACGGATTTCTTCCTTTCAACTGTCCCTCAACATGGTAAGCATTTTTGATTAATCCTATCTTTTACTTATAATTGTAATATCTGTCATAAATTACTATTCTTGATACAACTTGTCATAGTGTTTCTTTACGTGCAGTTAGAGCTTATTAATTTAGATTTAACATAAGGTTTTGTCAAAAACATTATTTTCCATTTTAATTTATGTGTAATTTCAACAGCAGTCCGTATTTAGTGTAATGCAGGGAACAATAGGGTCTTATATCATCAAAACTATATTGCTGTAAAACACAATATAGTAATTGCAGAATTAAAGTTTGCAGAAGTATCTTCGTCTGAACATTGTCAAATTTTCCTGGGAAAGAAATGCAAAGGCACTTTCTAAATTGAAGGTGATTTTAAAACTACCTGATGGTATGCTTTGATACATTCTGTGTATAACTTTGATCCCTTCATGGCAAAAAAAACTCCTAAAGAAAGCTAAATTGTGTTAGATTTTTTAAAGAAATTGTTTGATTGGTTTTCAGTTTTTTTCTTTCATTTCTTCAAGTTCCTTTTTGTGTCATGACATGTAGAAAACAATGATAATTTAATATTGAAAAAAAATCCCAGATGAAGAAGTAACAGAATATTTGGGAAAATCCTATGCATATAGGACTTCAAATGTAAAAACGTTATGTGAGCACCTATTATGCCAATAAAGTAATTTTTTTTTTTTTTTTGTGTTGGTGGGTTTTGTTGTTTTTTTCAGGTTTTTTGGTTGTTCGGGTTTGTTTTTTTTTGTTTTTTTTGGTTTATTTTTTGGTGGTGGTGTTTTCTTTGGTACTCTGTTTCCCTTTTCCTTGTTTCCAGAAATGATTTTATTAAGTGCCAGGCTATTTTTCTCTTTCAGCAGGCGGTTGTCTCACCCAAGACAGCATCTTTAGCAATAGGATTGACTTGACTTGTGTTTTTTTCTTTCTTTGTCATTCCAGCTCATGTTAGGATGAGACTTGCATTCATCTCGTCTTTCTCCTTTTACTGTGGTTTACCATGTAACTACTCACTGCCCTAAATGCTGCTCCATTTTCATTTATTAAACCTGTAATTTTATTTTGGTTCCTCCCTTAAAATTATAATTATTTTTGTTGCATAATTTCATGAAAGGACTGACAGGACTGCATTACTGGAAGTCAGTTGCTTTTCCATACAGAGAGTTACCATCCATTTAGAAAAAGAAAAAAATGAAGACAAAACAGCATGGATACTCCAGTCATACTCTCTTTTGTATTTTTGTAGCATATCTCTTTAGTTGTTATCCTTTATGTAAGAAAACATACTTGATAAAAATAACCCTTTTTGGCACTTGCACTTAACAGCTAGCTTGGGAATTGCATCCCACATCCTTGTGACTATTGAGGCTTCCGATGATGCTCATGGTGTGTTTGAGTTCAGTGATGAGTCCCTCTCAGTGAATGGAACTGAGCCCCAAGATGGAGAGAGCAATGTTGTGCTGCAGGTTAGAAAGCTTTGAGTCTCATATTTTGCTGCATGGTTCTCTTCTGTCTGTTTATGCTTGTGTTCTGTGATGCTTTTGTCATTAGCTTGTGAGGTTTATAACAACTTTGTCATGAGCATCTCTTTTTCCAGTCATGCAGTGTTTGCTAATGTGAATTATTCAGCTTGAATCTAAAATGTTAATAGTATCCAAAAACTTAAAATCTCCTTGTTTAGAATCAAGGTACTACTATTTAAAATAAGTGTTGACAATACAAGTTCAGCGAGATTATAAAAATTACATGTTTTTAAAACCCACACTTATCTTTACCTCATTAAGTTAATGTCTTTGCTTAATTGCATTTCACACTTCTATATTTTCCTTTCTCATAGAACAAAAATATGCGCATTTTTATATGTTTTGCTTAGGTTGTCAGAACTCATGGGGCCTTATCTCAGGTGTCATTGCTTTGGACCATAGCCTGCGATCTTACCAAGGACTTGATCTCTACAGATGGGAATGTAACATTTGATGTTGGCCAAGTGAGAGCACATATTACAGTACAGGTTGCTCCTGATGATGTTCCCGAATTGGATAAGATGTTTTCAGTTTTAATCATCAATGTCTCCCGTGGTCGTCTTGGAAATCATACTAATGCAACATTAACTATACTAGCCAATGATGATCCATATGGAGTCTTCACCTTTTCTGGGCGAAACAGACCGATAAAAGTTGAGGAAGAAACAAAGAATATTTCTCTGACAGTTTTAAGAAGTGGTGGTCTCCTCGGTACAGTAATGGTGAAATACGGAACTATTGGTGATGAGGAAAAGCCACCCTTTTTTCCACCTGATGTTGTCAGAGCAACAGAGGGAAAAGACTACGTACCCATTACAGGTTATCTGATCTTTGCAACCAATGAAAGTGAGGCCACAATATCCTTGCCTATTTTGGATGATGATGAGCCTGAGAGGTCAGAATCTGTTTTTGTGGAGCTAAGCAGTGTTGTTTTGATCAAGAAAGTTCAGGATCGGCCAAGTAAGTGTCTTACATAAAACCTACAGTATAAAGGTTAATATTTATATGTCAAAGGAGAAAATGCAGCAAGATAAATGAAGACCTCTTTACCTCGGCCAAACTCTGTGTAGTTATTTCTGAGTTACCTGACTTGTGCCCTATTGGCATTTATTTCCTTTTACACAGTATTTTATTGGAAATGCATGAGCATTTCTTTATCCCTTTTTCATTTGCATCTTATCCAAGATCTTTCAGGCCAAATATGTTACAGTATTTGTTTGTGCACTAATACCTGCTCATTTAGCATTGTTTCTGAAAGTTCAGTAGTAGGAAATAGCTAGGCTTGTTTTTTGTATTAAAATACAGAAAAGTCTTATAAAAAAAGTGATGAAGAATTAGTGACATGTACTGTCTTCTTAGTGTTGACAATTTTTACTTCATTTCTCATTCAGATAAATTCAGGTCATTACAGCCTGATTTGTGCTTCAAAGATTCTTGGCACATTTAATTGCTGCCCTTGCCCCCAGATTAAGGGAAACTTCAAATATAATTGCACTTGGAGTTCAATTCAATTCTTGGAGTTGAAATCTTACTTATATTTCATTGTATCAAGAGTAAAACTGAAATTATTCTAGACTGTACTGATCTTACTATTGACTTTATGGATAAATAAATCAATGAATAAATAAATTCACAGTACCTCCTATTTTCAAAAAAATTATGGCTTGTATGCT
This sequence comes from Grantiella picta, assembly GCA_013397955.1. Taxonomy (NCBI): domain Eukaryota; kingdom Metazoa; phylum Chordata; class Aves; order Passeriformes; family Meliphagidae; genus Grantiella; species Grantiella picta. The sequence continues at coordinate 936,896 of VZRM01003474.1, forward strand.
CCACAGCATGGTAGAATAATGTTAATAAAAACTGGGATTTTTTTGCCAGAATGTAATTCAAACACGTGTATTTTGACATGGTTTCTAGCTATGCTTTGTCCAATTGTAGAAAAGATAATTTTCATGAAAACTAGAAACAACTAAACTGATACGTATGCCTATGAACTCTATGACCATGAATAGCAAGCATTTCAGGCACCCCTTCACTACGTTTTCTTTATATTTCAGTTATAAATTCTCCTCGACTTGGATTAGGGGGTGAGACAATAGCTCATGTGATTATCAATGCCAATGATGATGCTTTTGGAACACTTCAGCTTTCAGCTTCAACCGTGCGAATTGCTGAAAATTATGTTGGACCAATCATTAACGTAACCAGGACTGGGGGAATATTTTCAGATGTTTCTGTGAAATTTAAAGCTATGCCAATAACTGCAACTGCTGGTAAGAAAGTAGAATAGCTAAGTATGCAATCTGTGTTAAAGCTGGAACAAACAAGTATGTATTGAATGCTCTATTATATATAAGAAATATGAAATATAAAGTAGTGAGGCATTGACTGTACTTACAAACATTAATCCAAGACCTGGGGGAGAGTTTATGCATTGTCACTGGAGAATCTAAAAGTGAAATGAGGGAAGGAATTGGAGTGTTTACTTGCTTAGTAGTCCACCACCACTTAACAGCCCCTCCAGAAGTACTATTGTAGTATATATAACTATTGTTTAGTCTTAGTCTCATGTACATATTTAAACCCACCATGCATCTTAGTTGAGCTTATTGGAGAGGAAATGAGAGTTGGGTACTCAGCTGTAAAACAAATAGGGAAAAATCAGTCAAAACCCAAGGAGACTTGTATTTCTGCAAATGGAATGTAAACTCCAGTTGGTCCCTACTGTAGAGAAGGTACATAAAGAAAGGAGAAAACTTACGAAGTCTGGAGGATCAAAATCACATGGACAGTTATAAATTGAGCACACTGTATTTCAGCTATGTTCAAATTGAATAGATGGGTGGGATATGCTCTGGGAACTGGTATTTTCATTTAATTTTTATGTAACAGACTGTTATAAATTAAATGTGTGGCTAGAATTAGATCAGAGTATGCTTTCAAAGAGTTTCTGAAGCAGAGCTGTGATCTGGTGTCTCACAGATGTTCCTCTAGACAGTCAAGACAAGTTTGTCTAAAGTGAGGTTGACAGAAACTGTTCCCTTTACTGAAATCTACTTTGACGAAGGTGGTTCTGTTCACTTTTATCTCTTGGAAAAGCCAGACAGCAATTATAAATCAAAGACAGAAACATCTTGGTAGTGTGACCTTGTAAAAGCAGACTATAATGGACCTTTTGTAACTACCTCTTGGTCTAACAGTGCACACTCTGTTATCGGTCAAACCAAGTTTTATTTTGATCCATCCAGATATCTAAAAGGCAGTGGAAAGTCAAAGAAAAAAAATAAAAAAGAAAAAAAGACAAACTAAAAACCAAACCCCAAAAAACCCCCAAAAACCAACCAAACAAAATCAAAAGCAGACCAGAAAAACAAACAAAAACTTGTTGTCTGGGTATAGAGATAAAGGAAAAAAGCCCATTAAACCACAGAAGAATGCATGTATAAGCAAAGAGAGGATATTACTGATAATGTTCACCACACTGAATCATGAAGCATTGATATTATCTGGGTTTTATTGTTTTGGGTGTTTTCATTTACAATTTAGGTGAGGACTACAGTGTAGCTTCATCAGATGTTGTCTTACTAGAAGGGGAAACAAGTAAAGCTGTGCCAATTTATATAATTAATGATATCAGTCCTGAACTTGAGGAGTCATTTTATGTTCAGCTGCTGAACCAAACAACAGGAGGAGCCTTGCTTGGATCTTTGACGAGGGCAATCATAACTATTGAGGCTTCTGATGACCCATTTGGATCCTTTGGTAAATGAGTACATATTTTCTTTCTTCTGTTAATGGGTTTTTTTGAGGGTTTATGGGGGGGGTGCTACTTGGCAACTGAATAAAAACATTCAGAAGTGGAAGTGTGGCTGTAGAGAGTAAAGGAAAAGATGAGGTAAACTGAATTAAAGCATGTAATAAAGGAGTAATGGGGCTT
>VZRM01003474.1:939174-990147 GCA_013397955.1 Grantiella picta
ATCTTTATTTTACTAGATAATCAGCTAAAGCAGTTTTAAAAAGCTGGGGAAATTGAAAACTATAAAGAGAAAAGAAATTACATTCTCTTACTTTTTGTGAACTACTTTAATTTTTCTTCTGTCGGTTATTAATGAAATGAACTGTGCCTACTTTACAAAATAAGTTTGATTATACAAGTTTTGAGAAGAATTTTGGTGATTTCAAAAATTTAATTATTTTTAGAAATCTACCCTTTTTTTGTTGGGTTGGGGTTTTTTACTTTAGTTTGGTTTGGGTTTTTTTGGGTTTTTTCCCCTTCCTTTTTACTTTGGCTTATTTCTTCCCCCCTTCAGTACTCTATTTAGTTTTATTGTTCCATTAGAAGGCGGTAGAGGAAAAAAAGAGCACATAGGAAAAATAAGTAATTCTAGATGAATAATTAACTTAATTCTTAAAAACTAAAAGTATAATATAAGAGAGACTTTGGGTGCAATAGGAAGAGCATTGCCTGAAGNAACAAAAACTTGTTGTCTGGGTATAGAGATAAAGGAAAAAAGCCCATTAAACCACAGAAGAATGCATGTATAAGCAAAGAGAGGATATTACTGATAATGTTCACCACACTGAATCATGAAGCATTGATATTATCTGGGTTTTATTGTTTTGGGTGTTTTCATTTACAATTTAGGTGAGGACTACAGTGTAGCTTCATCAGATGTTGTCTTACTAGAAGGGGAAACAAGTAAAGCTGTGCCAATTTATATAATTAATGATATCAGTCCTGAACTTGAGGAGTCATTTTATGTTCAGCTGCTGAACCAAACAACAGGAGGAGCCTTGCTTGGATCTTTGACGAGGGCAATCATAACTATTGAGGCTTCTGATGACCCATTTGGATCCTTTGGTAAATGAGTACATATTTTCTTTCTTCTGTTAATGGGTTTTTTTGAGGGTTTATGGGGGGGGTGCTACTTGGCAACTGAATAAAAACATTCAGAAGTGGAAGTGTGGCTGTAGAGAGTAAAGGAAAAGATGAGGTAAACTGAATTAAAGCATGTAATAAAGGAGTAATGGGGCTTTAATATAACAAAAGATATTATTTTGTCAGCTGATATAGTAGGATTTTGGAATCTTTTGATGGAGGTAGATGGATTTTAGTTTACTTTCCTAATTCTTTATGAATTGAAAGTGCCACATTCCAGTGCTAGGTTTAAGCCAAAATCTTCATTCTAATATCTATTGCTTAAATGGATATTAGATATATATTATTATATAATATAATATAATATNATTAATGAAATGAACTGTGCCTACTTTACAAAATAAGTTTGATTATACAAGTTTTGAGAAGAATTTTGGTGATTTCAAAAATTTAATTATTTTTAGAAATCTACCCTTTTTTTGTTGGGTTGGGGTTTTTTACTTTAGTTTGGTTTGGGTTTTTTTGGGTTTTTTCCCCTTCCTTTTTACTTTGGCTTATTTCTTCCCCCCTTCAGTACTCTATTTAGTTTTATTGTTCCATTAGAAGGCGGTAGAGGAAAAAAAGAGCACATAGGAAAAATAAGTAATTCTAGATGAATAATTAACTTAATTCTTAAAAACTAAAAGTATAATATAAGAGAGACTTTGGGTGCAATAGGAAGAGCATTGCCTGAAGGTGGAGGGAGATGATCCTGCCCCTCTACTTAGCCCTGGTGAGGCATGTCTGGAGTGGTGTCCAGTTCTGGGCCCCTTAGTACAATAGAGACTTGGAGCTCCTGGAGCAAGCAGGTCTAGCAGAGGGCTAAAAAGATGATTCAGGGACTGGAGCATCTCTCTGATGAGAAAGGCCAGAGTTGGGCCTCTGGAGAAGAGACGACTGAGAGGGGACTTATCAATGTGAATGAATGGCTGAAGGGAGGGAGTCAAATGGATTGAGCCTCTTAGAGGCTCTGCTCAGTGGCACCAAGCTGTGGAGCAGGAGGGAACAGGCAAAAACTGATGCACAGAGAGTTCCACCTGAACATTAGGAAGAACTTTACTGTGCAGGTGACCACACACTAGAACAGATTGCCCAGAGATGGTTCTCCTTCAATAGAACCATCCAAGAACTGTCTGGAGACACTCCTGTGCTGTGTTCTCTGGGATGACTCTGCTTGAGCAGGGAGCTTGAAACCAATTATCCACCAGGTCTCTTCTAACCAGACCCATTCTGTAGTTCTGTGATTTCTACTTAATATATGCCATGTTAAATTGTTGTGATTTATTTCTTCAGTAAGTGACATGAAATCTGGTAAAGTGTTTCTTTGCTGGGAATAATTATGAAATTATATTCTAAAACCTTAGAAACAGTCCATGATTAGCCTCAAACAGCGGGTGTATTGTAACAGACTTTATGGATGAGGGCTTAATTTTCATGCTAATTTTCTCTGCAGATGAAAATGTGAGTATTGAAAGTTTTCTTTTAGGTTTAAACTTGATTAAAAGGGATTTATTTATGCAAGTAAATGCAATCAAGTAACATAACTCTGTACTTTAGGAACTGATATATTTACTTTCAGTTTTGTTGTTAATGCACTTCATCTCCCTGTGGCATATTTCAGTTTTTCAGAATACTGAATTCACTGTGGAGGAGCCTGAATTTGGATCAGTAACCATAAATCTGCCAATAATCCGCAATGCTGGCACACTGGGTAACGTTACTGTTCAGTGGGCTGCTACCCTTAATGGGCATCCTGCTGATGATGACTTGCAGGTCACCGCAGGGAATATTACTTTTGCCCCTGGGGAAGCCATTCAGATGTTACAGTTGGAAATCCTGGCTGATGATGTTCCAGAAGTAGAAGAAGTAAGTAGAGCAATTATGTTGCTCTTAAATAGTATTAGAGTTTTAACTTGTTTGAGAAATATCAAAATAAGAAATGCAGATCAAAATAAGAAATGTTATGGCAAGAAGCTGCAAAAAGTTGAGATTCTACTTTGCTTGTGATTAGTTTTAGAAATGGTAAAAGTTGTTTAGCTGCATTATTTGTTTTTCTTTTTTTTCTTTTTGAGATTGTCCGTGTGGAATTAACTCAGGCCTCCAGCGGTGGTGCTATTGGGTTAGATGGCGTGGCAAATATTGTGATACCTGCCAATGATAATCCCTTTGGCACAGTTTTCTTTCATCAATCCTCATATCGAATTCAGGAGCCACTAGAAAGAAATTTTCTTGCAAATATCACAGTCAGGAGAAGGTCTGTATAAGATTGGCTTATTTTGAATATCTTTTTTTGTTGTTTGTTTGGTTTGGGGTTTTTTTGGGTTTTTTGGCCATAATTTTAAATATCATGCCCTTATATAAGTATTTGCATATGTCATTGTTCCTAGGAGGAATGACGACAATATGGACAGCACAGGGTTTTTTTCCTTGATGGTACTAGGAAGACAAAGTTAATTCCGAGAAACAAATGTTTGCAAACATGCACGTCTTAGAGACGCTACCCAAGCTATAAACAATCAAACTTGCTCTCAAAAAAAACCACCCCAACAATTACTCAGTTATTCTGGTACTAGCTTCAAGGGAAGTCACTATAATTAGCTATTTGTAACTTTCAAGCAATTCAGAGAGGGTTAGTTAATTTTGTTAATTTTTATTCTTTACCCAGTAACAAAGAGATAGTGGACATGCTTCACCAGCTAACATAACATTTTTATTTTAATGTCTTCTAGTGGGGGAAGGTTTGGTCAGCTGAAAATATTTTACAGCACTTCTGAGACTGACATCATAGCTCTTGCCATTGAGCAAGGTGAGGATATCCTGGCATATTATGAGTCTCCGGTGCAAGGAATTCCTGACCATCCATCCATGACTAGAATAAATGTGTCAGGAGCAAGTGACCCACTCTATGCTTGTGCAACTCAGTGCCTAAAAGAACAAGCATGTTCAGCCTTCACATTTTCCAGTGCCTCTGAGAGTCCTCTCTGCCTTTGGCTGACAGCAGAGATCAGGCCATTAACTAACACATCAGGATTGTGGACCTACAAGAAAAACAGCAGCAGTGTATCCACTCTGTTTAGCACACAAGCCATTGCTGGTAGTGATTATGAATCTATCACAAGAGAGTGGGCCATCATGCAGGAGGAGGAAGAATTTGCAAATCTCACAGTTACCATACTCCCTGACAGCCTACCAGAGTTGGATGAAAAATTCACTATATTCCTGTTAAAAGTTGAACTGATGAACATCACAGCCAGCTTAAAAAATCAGCCAACTATTGGACAGCCAAATACTTCCACAGTTATTATAAGGATGAATGGGGATGCCTTTGGAGTATTTAAGATCTACAGTGTGAGTCCCAATGCAACAGAGGAAGGTCTGTATATTGAAGTAGAAGAGCACCCTCAGGCCAACGTGCAGCTAATGATTCATAGGACAGAAGGCAGCCTGGGACAGGTGGCAGTGGAATGGCGTGTTGTCGGTGGAACTGCTACCCCAAACTTGGATTTTGTGGGTGTTGGTGAGATTCTGGTGTTTGCTGAAGGTGAGGCAAGGTTTTAAAATAGCTTCTCTTGTCTAAAACTAAAGAAAAACATAAACACACACATACAGAGACTTAAAAAAAAAAGTATAAATACTGAAGTATTTTTAAAGAAATATTGCAGTGTGCCTTATAAAGATAATATTTTTACTAAATAAATTGACACTAATATTGCTGAAATAGTTGTTATATTGAAAATAATGAAAATAAGAATCAGGCCTAAGTGGTCTTTTGTTAATGTTCAGTCAGTACAGTACTAATTTTTAATGATATAACTTTTTAGATTCTGAGATTATACTGATTTTGCAACAGAGCAGGATATTTAAAAAATTGCAAACACAATACTATGGCAGACATTACTTAACCACTATGCAACATGGTGGATGTATTATATATTTTAAAAGTCTGAGATGATTGAACAGTTGTTTTGAAGACACTCTATGGGAGTGTAGTAAAGATTCTAGTGTTCATTTAACTTGCTAAGTCGTCTGAAATCAAATGAAGTGTTGCCAGGAGTGATTAGGAAGCTGCCATGTAATTATATTAGTGTTCATAAGTTTACTAAATCTATTTTCAAAATACTTTGAAAGGCAGTATAACAAAAAAAAATTGTGTCTGGTAAACTGATATAATTAGAATATGTTATGTATGTGCAATGACCAAAAGAATTGTGCTGCAAACTATAATCTATTATAGAGACGGGTAATTGGTTGTTTTTGCTGCTTACATTGCCGTTCTTTGATATTACAGAAGACAGGTAACTAACACAATGACAGCCCATTTTAATGCATTTCCTGGTCCAGTAAATACTCAAATTTAATGTACATATGTCTGTATATGGTGCATCAGAAAATGTATTTACTTGGTACTTTTTTTGGCAAGAATTATATTCCCCTTTTCTAATTAAAATTTGAAAGCCAGAGAACTTATAAAGCAAATAAGAATTCCAGGCATTCAGAAATGACGCCTACATTGTTAATTTCTACAATGTATATTTAATAATTTTTAATTACATTGCTTAATATAAATTTTCATTAGTAATTGAATAAGTCTTAATAATGGCATTCAATAGCTTTCAAACAGGTAAATAAATAAAGACTCTTCATGTCCTTTTTTATATTATTTAAGTATTTACTACATGAGCAGATGATTACATCTTTCTTTTTAAACGGTGATTTTCATGTGAACACATAAGTATGTATATGTTATTTTACTTGTAGGTGAAACAAAAAAGATGGTCACACTGACCATTTTAGATGATCCAGAGCCTGAGGATAATGAAAGCATTATAATCAGCCTGATCCATACCGAAGGAGGGAGTAGGATTCTGCCCAGTTTTGACACTGTCACAGTAGTTATCCTGGCAAGTGACAATGTGGCAGGAATCATTAGCTTCCAGACAGCTGTAAGGTCTGTTATTGGTCATGAAGGTGAGTTCTGTATGCTGACCCCACTCTGTTTAACATGAGCTTCCATCTCTGTGCTTTCTGTTGATAATGATTCAGTGGTTGTATCACTGTTCAGAGAATGCCAGCAAACAGAGAATAACCACATACTTAGCAGATTTTTTTTTTTATTTTTAACTCTGGCAAACATAGCATTTACATGAAATCTATGGAAAAGATAAATAGACCATTTCCAAAACCATTTTATATATCACCATCTATTCTTTCCTTTCTTTTTTCTGAAGGTTATGCCTTGCTTCCATTAGTATTGCATTTCTAAGCTCCTTTTATCATTTTTCATCTTATTAATTTATACCATATTCCAGAACTGTATATCACTCCTGTCATACACACCTAGTCTTAAGCAAATATTATCTATCACTGACTTACAATTAATTTTAAATCATCTAGAATATATTCCCACAGGAAAATAATAGGGTAAAATGTTCAAACTTTCTAAAATTTCTTTTTATATTTTTCGTGTTAGCTCATTTTAGGAGTGTGACAATCTTGATGTCAAAACTCAGTCATGACTTTTGTTTAAGAGAGCATGTTGCATGTTTTACCTAGCATTTGGTAGAATTCTGCACAGGACAATGACAGTACAAATGGCGACTGCTTTTGGTAGCCTTTTCTGAAATCTCAGTGTATTGCAGTCTCATATTTTTCTGATTCGTAAACTGATGGGTATAGAAAATGGACAAAATAGAAATTTGCTGTCCAGGAATGTGTGCACTTAATTTTCTGTTGGAAGAAAAAGTCTGTCACAGAAGAAGATGGGCTGGTTTTTTCCCATAATGAAATGACACCATAAGCTTTTGGTTTTTATTTAGATTTGGTTTGTGTTAATTCTAGTGTGCCCAGATTCCATCCTTTATTACTCCTCATTAGTGGTTCTGATCTGCCTGCCAAGCCAGCTGCAGTCGGGCAGTCTAAGAACAGATGTTAATGAGCGCATCTCATTCCTGAAGATTATGATGAACTTATATACTTTCTGCTGGTTTAACATTATTCATAGCCTGCTAGAAAATGCTTGCTATTTGAAGCTAAAATATTCTGCTAAATATAGTGTGTATATAGTGCTATAACTCATTCCAGTTTCTCCAACTTGTGAAAAATAGTGCATTTTAGGAAGAAAAGACAGCCAAATTAGTTCCCTTTGATTAAAAAAAGGGAAGACCTATGATCTTAATTTGATTTCAGCGTTTTTATTTAATTTTCATGATCAAGTTTGTTGTTACGAAAGCAAAAATTATCAGGCATAAATCCAAGTATTGTTATCTTTTATTTTTAATATAATATTGAGCATTTTCTGTTGAGCAAAGCAGTATTATTTTCAAGCTGTGCATATTATTTATCACTGTGATGAGGAAAGGGTTGAAAACCAGCAGATTGGTGAGGAAACAGAAAAATAAGTTACTTTTAGAATTGTTTTCACTTAAAGACCAACACTGCACCTGGGAGATGTTAGAAAATACTCAGTGTGAGAAAATTAGTATGTTTGTGTTTGCTCTGGATTGTTGCCTGTCAAATGAAAAGAAATGGAATTTCCTCACAGAACAGGATGTTGTTAAAGACTTAAAAGCCTCTCCCATAGATTTGGACCTCTTTGTATGGGGGGAAGTGACTTAAGAGGGTTGATAAAACACAGCCTGGTGAAGACTTGTCCATGATCCAAGCCCTTTGAAATGTAACGCAGCACTCAGGCCTGGGCACTTATTGCCTTTCTTATAGGGAATAATCTTGGCAGTGTATGTGTCTCCATTTAGCCAGTTAAATAATGAAATCAATCTTTTCTTCACAGCTGTAGTATTACCTGCGTATGTTCAGTTCACACAGTCACCATACTGAGGGCAAGAGCAGCGTTTAAGTACAGGCAGAGCATGCAACAGTCTTGTGGCAATAACTGTATTAGATGAAAACACACAGTAGTAGCTTGAAATAAGGAACAAGAAGAAAATGGATGAGGTCCCCTTCTTCTCATTGATAAATGCAAAAATCTAAAGAAAGATTTAATGTGGTGAAATATTAAAAATAAAAAGACAAAATAGTGAAATTAACCTAATAATACTTTTAATCTTCAGAACTCAATTAATGTTTGTATTAGTACTCCTTACTGGGTAGGAATGACAATGATTTTGGTAAAGCTGGCTGAACTGTCAGTAATCAGTACCTGACTACTGGAGGGTCTTTAATTGTGACAAATTTTACTTCAGTACTTCAATACTACTTGTTTCTTCTTGGTGCTTGGATTACGGGGTATCGGGGTTCTGAACACAATAATATTTTATTGTGTTCCAGTCTTCAGTGAAAATTTGTTGTATTACATACTGCTATATTGAAATAACCTTTGTCTAAATTGTGTGTTCGGTGATGATACTAAAGTAATTGTTTTTCTGCCAAATATTTACTTGTTTACAATGGATATGCAAAACTCTCAAATAGGATAGTATAGATTTCAGGGCAGTGTTAAATGCTATGACAAATTAGCCTTAGGGGAACCTGTAAACTTTCAGTCTGTCCTCAGATATCTTTCTGTAGAAGCAGAATTCTTGTGATGTCAATAAATTTTGAATTTCTTTGTACTCTTATAACTAGTGTGGGACAATAAAACAATGCTTAAATGAAGTTTGAAATGATGAGACTGATAACATACTAATTCTATGTATTGGAAAATTGGTCTGTACAATTTTTCTATTACTTCTTTTCAGTTTATTATATTAAGGTCTCTTGAAGTTTGTTGTTCATATCTCTCTCATTGGTAGCCAGTACATTGGCATCTTTCAAATATTTCCTTACCAAGCAGAGAACCCATCCAGAAAATGATCAAATTTTTTGGCCTGTTTTAGATGTTCAATACTGTCCTGCAATATAATATACCAGAATAACCAGATAAATGTCCTGATTTGGTGTTTAAATTTCACAGTCAGAGAGTAGCTGTGCTGCTCAATTTTGTATGCCATGGACTAAGAACACCACATCTGCTCTTTCCCTTTCACAGGTGTATCTCAGTGTTTGTCACTAGAGTGGCTGCTAAGTGTGTACATAACACAAATTAAAAGATGGAATTATTCCCAGTTTTGCAGCACCAAAAAAAAAAAAAAAGTACAAGTCAATTTATAGCAGTACTAGGAAAGTGATTTTCAGTCAGATGAAGTTGGAACTAAATTTGCATGGTTATTTACAAGCATCCCAGGATTATAAATTTCTGCATATTTAATGTCTTTGAAAACTAATTCTACACTCTATATACTGGCAAATTTCCATTTGGAAATATATTTTTTACATACAGATGCATTACGTGTTATAAACATCTCTCCTCTAAAGTAAATGTATTGCAAAATTTTACTAATGTTGCCTGCTGATCTATTTCATATTAATATGTTAATTTTACATGCCCATATTTAAAATATTTAATGTTATAACAAAAATTATTTTGTATAAATGTATATCGATATTTAATACTTTATAAATTGTATAAACTTTCTTAATTTTTCTAGTTTTCTAAAGAGTTTACTCCTTAAGTGACCATTTGATTAATTATTATAAATGTGGAAAAAATAGCATAATTACTTCCTATATATACACATTGTCATTTGATACTTATTACCTCTGAAATGATGATAAATTGTTAAAAATGTATTTTAAATTATGAAACATTAATGTTTTGCTTCTATATACTGTCCTTTTAAAATTATGAATTGTTATTCTTTTCTGGATGTTTTCTAACACTGATAACATTTGTAAATTCAAACTCACATAAATGGAACTTTCAGCATTTTTCTGCATGCACTCTCTAAAGTCACAAGATGCTGCAGATTTTAGGAACATTGATATTTCTTGCCAGTTATCTGCTGTAGAAAACTCTGTGTTAGAGCTATGTGTACAGCATTTACTCTTTTGTGTAGGTCACAGACAGATACTGCTCTTCTTTTTGGGCATATTTTGATAGCAGTTATATGTACCAGGTTCCTTTATATTTTGACAGTTCTTTCCAAGAGTGAATTACAATCAGAAAAACCAAGGAGGAAAAAGTTTAGATTTATGGGGGTTTTGTTTCAGTATTAAAAATGAAGGTGTTACATAACTGCTGGGAATCTCACTGGCAAAAATATTAAGGTTTCTAGAAAAAATATTTTAACTGTGATTCTTATTTTTGGCTTTTCATTTGAATAGTTGAATTGCAGAAGACCAAACCCAAAAATATTGCATCCTGTCCTTTGTTCCTAGGAGAACAACTGCAATTCCATATTGTAAGAACTGCCCCAGGACTGGGAAATGTTACTGTTGAGTGGAAGATAGTTGGACATAATGTACAACAAAATTTTGAAAACTATTCTGGAATGCTTTTTTTTCCTGAGGTGAGTCCTCAGGAAATGTAATGGCTATAAGAGAATATTGTAATTTGAAGTGAAGAAACAAATATGTTTTTATAGCAGTCCCTTTTTTTCATCATGTGATTAAACTGCAGGGAGTTTATAGTTTTCAATATTTTAACTTGACATTACTTAAAAGTATTGTTCAAAATATAAATGGTAGAATGGTATTACTTGTACTCTATACACTAATGACTAATCAGTTCATCAATAAAATTTATAGGGGATATTGAATACAACATTGTATGTTCGCTTGCTGGATGATCGTATTCCTGAAGAAAAAGAAGAATACCGGATCATCCTATACAACATTGAAACAGAAGGTAATGCAGAACAGTCTGCTATATCTTAGAATTGCCATTTAGCAGTGTAATATTTTCATGTGTATTAATCCATTTTGGAAGCATAGGACTAAGAATATTGAAAATGTTGCAAATGATGCAATATTTTTTCACATTTTATTGAACAGGCTTGCTACTTCTGTGTATATATGTATACATATGATACAGGTGCCATAAAATAACTGGATCATTTTGTTTGTAAAAAATCTTGTCTATCAAGCTGTCTTTCTGACCTGTCTCTGAATTCCGGGAGGTCAGAATATTTTACTCTTCCATTGAAATTATAATGAGAAAAGAAGCATGAAACCATATCTCTTCTGCTACACCGTTTGTTAAATGGGAATGAATGTCTAAACACCAAACTAACTTGATATGAGTGGTGTTGCTGGTGTTGGTGGTGCCTTGCCAACTTGCCTTAATAATTTGTTCACTCCTTTAGTCCTTCAGGATTAGTATAAATTAATACAGTTATTCATCAGGGCAACACTTGTAGTAATTTCTTAATCGAATGATTGAGAAGTTGAAAATAATTTTAACTTTTGGAATGAATTCCTAGAAGAACTTTCCTTTTACAATAGAATAATTTTAGGAAGGTTGATATATAGCACTGATAGGTTTCCTCATTTCTTAATGTAGTCTTGAACTCTATACTTATTATGCATACAATTCTTGCTGTGATTGAATGTTCCTCTGTTTATTATAGAATTCAATTGCTTATACATTCAAAGCCATCTGTAAACTTCAGTGAGCGCATTATGTCTTTGGTTTGATTTCATTTTCAGTGTTACTGGCTGTCATTTGTACCTAATAATAACAGTAATAGAAGACAAAACTTTATTTACATAACATTTTATTATCTGTAGTCCATTGATTCTTTTGCAGGGGTTTCTCCTTCTGGTGCTGCTGTTTTGGATAGTCAAGGATATGAAGCCGTTCTGACAGTAGAAGCTAGCGATGAACCACATGGAGTACTGAATTTTGCTTCTCCATCCAGGGTAGTTTTACTTCCAGAGGAAAACAAAACAGTTCAGCTTTTTATTAACAGAGAATTTGGATCTCTAGGTTTGTATAACATCTCCGAGAGAAATTAAATTTGTTTTCAAAATCATTAGACAAATGAAAGCCATGACAGGGAGGCTTGAAATTTTGGAAAATCTTGGAGACATTTGATATTTTCAGAACATCTAAGTCCATTACTGCAGGCTTGGAAACCAAGCTTTAGTTAAAACTGAAGCCATAGCCTTTAATTCCACAGCAAGGGGTCTGGGAGCTATGACACAGCTGGTTGGCTCTTAGGGTTGTACTTTTATGTCCTAACAAATCTGTCTTGAAGTGTTAGTCTGTCCAGAAGATACAAAAAATATGAGAAAAACAGCTTACATGGTATTGTTCCTATATCATGCCCTCTATAAACTTCCACAATCTGAAAGTTTAGGAATATCCCATGGAAAAAGTTACATTGATGCCTCTGAATTCAATTTTTTCCTCCCCTAAGAATTCTGTATTTGTTTTTAAATCAATTTTGTCGTTTTATAATCAAATTAAGTGGTAAAAACTTCAATGATTTCCTGTGTTCCAAAATACTTTCTTGTGTTTGTTTCCTGAAGATTTTGACTTCCATTGAGAGACAGCATGGGTAATAATTTTCTATTATATTTTTAGACTATATTCAGACCTCACTGGTAATTTCTTTTAGTTTTTTTTACCTGTTTTGAGGTGAAGTGACCGGTTAAAACAAACATTCAAGGTCTGGACGCACCATAGATTTGTAAAGGAATTTTAATGGTATATTTATGTTTTCCCATTTCCTTTTTAATGCCAATCAGTATCTAAATTGCCTTTCGAACACCACTCAGGAAACTAGTAATTTATTCTAAGTATCCATTTTAAATGTAAAATCTCTCAATTGAACTCCATCATTTTTTGTTGAAACTAAGATTCTTTTATACCTCGTGTTTTATTTTAGACAGAGTAGCTTTGAATTTCATTTGCCATTTTATCTCCAGGATCACTCTCTTTAGATTTGCAATTTGACTTACTCTGGCAGATTAATAAGATGTGGCTTTACTATTAAAAAAAAAAAAATTAAGTCCAGCTTCCTCCTTTAGTAAAATTTATCAGTGTGTCCTCTAATTTTTATTCTCCATCAACTTCTGTGTTAGTCTTTCTCGGAAGAAAACTAGATTTAGCACCGTCCTTAGAGCCTTTCTTAGACAGCAGTTGTTGCTGAAACACTCTACTTCCCTTGGCACTTGACTTGGTATTAGTAATACATTAGATGTCCTAGGTATGTAATGTCATATTTGCTGTCCACAGCACCTCAAATATGTGAATACATTGGAACTTGAAGCTTTTTGAGTCTTGTGATGTTGGACAAATCACTAAAGGCTGGACTGAAAGGAAGAAATCCCAGTGGCTCCAGATGAATGTTTTAATCCGTCTGGTTATGCTTTTCATTTTATCAATGAGCGTTTGATCTCTATTCTTTGTCTATTTTAATGAGCATTACATAAGAATTGAAAAAGATTGGGGTTTTTTTTGTCCCATTTTGAACAGGTGCTATCAATATTACATATGCCACAGTTCCAGGATTGGTCCCCTTAAGCAATCAGACAGAGGGGACCATGGCTGAACCAGGAGCTGATTACGTAGCAGTTTCTGACTCAGTGATTTTGGAAGAAGGGGAAACATCAGCTGCCATAAATGTTACTGTTCTAGAGGTAAATGTCATATCCTTTCACTCTATACTTGTCTTTATGACAGCTGAAAAGTAATATTGTGGAACCTGAAGCTTGCAAGCGATATTACTTGAAGCTATGGATTTTATTGTAAATTAAAAAGATGGTTTTTGTCTTTAATGGTAGTATCACAAAAGAGCAAATCAGAGCACAAAACAGTGCTACTTACAGTTAAATGAAATTTAGCTTTCTCATGAAGATTTTATCTTCTAGTATTCAGACCAGTAATTAATTGTTTGCTACAGGCTCTTACTTTATTGGTGGTTGGTATTTGTGCCTTTAAAATTGAGCAGAAATTTATTCATATGTCTAGTTCAGTGTCACCTCTAGTCTTTTCCATTAAATACAATGTCTTGCTTTGTAATTAATTCAAGATAAAATATTTTTATATAAAAGTGTTCCAGGAGAATGTAAACATAAATGAATTCTGGTGTTGCTATAAGGTTAGAGACTTATAGTGTGTTGCTTTTTGGCAACTTCTGTGATGGTTTCTTAAAGGAAATGAAAAGAGAATAAACTGGAATTTTGTTTTGTAGGACGATGAACCAGAAGTGCAAGAATTCTTCTTGGTTAATTTAACTTCAGTGGAACTTATAATGAACCATTCAACTTCCTCCCCACCTAGGCTGGGTAAAACAATTTGCAAACACTTATTTTTAATTTTATTTGTATGTCAATTGTATGAACTCTGGCATATCAATATTCCACTTGCCACATACCAATTACGCCAATATGAGGCAGGGTATTCTGCAAAAAACATTGTAAAACATCAAATATGGTCATTATTACACTGGCCTCTTACTTTTTAAAGCCCTGTAAAGATTATAAGACAATTTTCATAGAGTAGGCATTTATTAATTAGCAGTTGGAGAGCCCAGTTATCTCAAAAACTGCATTGACAATGTGCTAATGTGATTTTAATTTCCAAGTATATGATAGAAACAAGTATGAACAAAAAATTCCTTCATGTAGTTCCTTTGCTCATCTTTCAAAACTATCTTTTTATCCCTCTTTAATGGATTTACTTTTAGGAGTCATTATCTGTTTTTCTACTCTTCCACAGAACTTCAGTTATTATTTGCTTATTAGGTCCTCATTATGCCTCTGAACTCAGCAGCATAGCTGCCATTGGCTTTAAAGACTGTTGGGCTATCCTGTGGTACCAGAGACTAATTATGCTCATTATTTCTAACATCTTCTATGCCTCTTTTTCCTTTTCTTTGCATGCGTATTGAAGTGACAGAGTTAATTCGTTACAGACTGAAAGGTAACTTTCAAGAGTGATTGCTGATGTGTAGACACTGAGCTGTGATTAGTCGAGTCTAAAATTTAAAATATAAAAAGAGTAACATTGAAGTATAAAGGACTTTCTGAGTAAAATTCTTCTGAGTGCTGTATAGTCTTACCTTCTGCCATAAGGGATTAGCAGTCTGAGTCAGGACCATTTGGCTCTGATATACTTAGCATGATCAGATAATAGTTTTAATCCATGAGGCAAAAGTTTGTCCTCCTGACAAAATGTCACAATTAATATTGTTATCATACTATTTTCTAATCTTGTTTTCCCTGGTTTTAGATTTTCTTTTGTATGCTTGAGGATTCAAATCCTTGTTGGTGCAGTGCATACTTTTAGGATTTAGCAATCCCATACCCCATAGAAAATCTTTAATATATTTCTACCTGTCTAATATCAAAAGTAATGGGTGTTCTGCACATGATATTGACATGTGCAGTCAATCCTACGCATCTGGAATATATCATAAATGCTCTCCCTGTCATAGCCATGTGCATGCAGTATGTTGTGTAGGTCTGGGATGTCTGTGATGTACACTTAAACACATGGAACTTAAATGACCTTTATTTCTTATCTGAGACTTCATGGCTATAGAGCAGAAACAGCAAACATGAGGACACGTCTGTTTTCTCCATGCTCCTCTTTCTGTGTCCCATCCTCTAGAAAAGGTGGAAGAAAAGGCCCAACTCTAATACAAAAGTGCAAGGAATTAAGAAAAAGCAAAATGTTTGATACTTGAGAATGATGAAAGAAAAATTAATAAACTTAATGAATAGAAGAAAGACTTAAACTGGGGTAGAGTGGTAGGAGGGCATCAAGGGAGGGGAAGTATGCCAGATATGAAAGAAGAGGTGTAATGTTGAAAGTGAAGTACTATAGATCTAGAGTGAGTTGATCAAACTGTGACATGACAAGGGAAAACACTAGCTTGGAAACTGAAGGGTCTTTATTCACTGTAATTCCTATGGATTTCTAAACTTCAGTAACATTTCTGCTTTCTGTGTAGACGTGTTGCAGCTGCTGCTCATGTTCATCACTCTCATAGTGTCAGGTTTGGATTCATGGCAATGATCTTTTACCTTTTTCAGTTTTATCTGATTTGACAGAAAACATTTTGATGGATATAAAAATAGTATATTTACTACAGAATCAGTGGAGCCAATTTGTTTTTAGAAACTCTCAGTCTTAATTTCTTTTTTAATTTCTTATTGAAGGTAAGTTGACATAAACTAGGGTAGTCAGGTGATGCTGTTTGAAAAAACTAAGGCATTATTTTCTCAGAATAATCAAGTTCTGACTCTCAAGTTCTGGTTCCTGAAATTAGTGGACATTCCTGGCTTTAATCTTTGAAAATTATTCAATATTTTCACAGGACAATACATGCAATAACCTTTCAGATTTTTTGTAAAGATACATAAGTTTTTATGGAGCAATAGAATGTTACAGTACATAAACTACCTAAAAGGAAATTCTGTTTTTATAGCAGAGTCTGAGGTGTGTGCCATTAAGGTTTATGATCAGACACTGAAACATGAACATGAGATGACATACCGGATCATTTATTACTCTTACTCATTTTGACTCCCACACTCAGAATGGCACAGTCTGCAAAACATTAAATATCATCATAACAAAAACACACAATGAAGATGAATTAAGACTTGATAAGAAATCTTGCTTTTGGCATTTTCTACTTTTTTCTGTGCCATGGAGCTTTTTTCTAATTTTTTTAGTCTTTTTTTTAATGTATTATTAAATGTAACAGTGGTAGTTCAAGGCACTGTGTTGCAGTTCTAATAATAAGGTGTTAAGGACATTTTCTTTAAACCCTTTCAAGTATATTGCCCACCTTATTTTCTCCTCCATATTTGGAAATGGAAAGTTATGTATTTCTTCTACGAAATGGAAAGTTATGTATTTCTTCTATAAAATTAGTAAAGATATAAAGTAATGCTTCTGTTATTCTTGAAAATAATGAAAACAGACAGTATTGTTCTTACATATTTGTCCTTCTGTTTTCTATTTTAGATGTGGAAGGTTTAGCTTCTCAAATTATAATTGATGCTAATGACGGAGTAAGCGGAGTAGTTGAATGGGAAAGTACCAAGTAAGTCTTGAATCCTTGAAGAACTACCTATGACAGTTAATGATTAGTGTTGCCCAATTATTTTCATTTTCAGTTAACAGAAAAACTCCTATTAATAATAGAATCACATCTTTGAGATTACATCATTCAGTTCAGTGGAACTGGAAATATAATTTCCACACTAGAAACCAACATTTATAGTATGTTTACTCAGAAATCTTATGCTACCATGTACTTATTTTCACATTTTCCCTTTGGTATTGTGAACTTCCATCACTCCCCAAGCCTCCATCCAGTGCCCCGGCCTCTGCATCCATGTAAGCATGCACATTGGCATTTCCCTGATCTTTTTCTCTGATTTCCAGGAGCTATGTAGAAAGCATCTGTGGCCACAGACAGGCTTCATCTGCCACTAATAAGCAGGGGAAAAAGATGACATCTTATAGGTCAATTCCATTTTGATAACAAAGGTATAATGGTTGCATTAGACGGTGGTATGATGCTGATACTGTAATGGTGCCTTTTTCTTCCAAAGTAGAGGGAATGATTTTGAGTGAAAATATAACAATTATCTACCATGTTATTAAAAGAACATGCTCAGTGAGCACTGAGAATTTGTCTTGGTTTTTGTTTTAGTTTTGAAGTTAATGAATCTCATGGGAATCTGACAATAATGGCATACCGAAACAAAGGATCTTATGGCAATGTGTCAGTATTTTTTTATGCCCAAAATTTGGAGGCACAGCTGGGTTTGGATTTTAATGTGATCTCAAGGGTAAGAAGCAAATTCTAGATCTAGTGGCTTTCATTCTTTCAATTTCCTCAAAAGAACATCTTCTTATTAGTTCTGCAGAATGGTCACTAGTATGTCTAGATTTCTCCACTTGTATCAGTTGCTCTGAAAATCTGAATAGAATGACATAGAATTAGTCATCTTATTTTAGTATTTCTTTCTTTTTTAGTACTGAAGCATTTTTACATATAAGACACATTGCAAACTTTCAAACTTCTATTTCAAATACAATTTTGCTTAGACAAGAATATATAAGATTTCATGTAAGTTTTAATATTTTTTGCAATAGAACTTTCAAAGTGAATTGCTCTTGCTTGTCCCCACTGCAATGTGGTGAACTATTTAACTGGTTTGTTTCTTTTTCAATCAGTTTATAAGAGACATAGAAATTACTGCTCTTCTTGCCTCCTCTTTCCTTCCTATTTAAGACAATTCTGCTTTACCTTAGTTTAAAATTTCTGTGTGTGTTACCAACTTTTGAGTATTCAATGCTTTCTGTGTTTCTATGCTAGACTCTTTTTTTTGCTGATGGAGAAAGGAATAAATCTGTTGTTGTTGTGATTTGTGATGATGATATTCCTGAAGGTGTTGAGAGGTTCCAGTTAATTCTAACAAATCCCTCGTTGGGCCTGGAATTAGGGGAGAACACAACAGGTAAAACTTAGTTCTGATGTACTTGTTCTTCACAATTGTATCTCAGTCACTTTAACTTCATTCTTCTGAATAATCATATTTCAGAAAACGCTAGTGCCCTGCTATAGTAAATCATTAAACTCCTTTGGAAAGCTCTTAAACATCCCTGTATAAAAATATGAAACTAACAAAATAATACGTAAAATAAGGAATCAAGAAATGCAAAAGCTGGATTTTTTAATGAGAGTTTAAATTCTTCCTTATTAGAAATGTTCCTCGTTAAAGCAAAATACTGGCATATTCTCTTAAGTAATAGCAAGGACATAAAAGCAGTATACCTATATTAAAGAAAGAATGGATTTATATATATATTTATTAATTTTTATATGTGTACAGTTATATTTTGCTATGTTAATTAAAGCATATTTTTATTATTTATTTCTCAACAGCCACAATTACTATATTTGCGAATGATGATGGACATGGAGTTTTGTCGTTCAATAACAGTGATCACTTCTTCCTAAGAGAGCAAACAGCTCTCCATCTGATGGAAAGTGTTGCAGCATTACATATTATTAGAGAGCCTCCTCAGGGAATATTTGGAGCAGTGTCTGTTCAATACCTTGTAAGTGAAATTAATTCTTCAGAGCCATCAGTGGATTTGATCCCTTCTCAAGGATACATTGTGCTGGAAGAGGGAGTCAGATTCAAGGTAATATGATAGTTATTACCCAAAAAGTAAAGAAAGCTTTTTTAAAAATTATTTGAAAGATTTCAGAAATTTTTGTGCTTTGCATATTTGAATTTTTTTCTTACGTTTTCCTTAATTCTCAGCGTAAACTGAGTCATGGGAGTGCGTAAAGATTGAATGTGCTTTTCTGTAGATATTCCTCTCTTTGTAATTGTTCAGGTAGAGTGAAAACAATCTAATAGGTATATTATATTAGGTATCCATAGAACCATTTATTTGTATGTGTATAATATGTAGCTGAAAGGCAAACTTTGACATGAAGTCATAATTTACTACCATAAATAATTAAGGTGGAATTAAAAATCCTATTCTGTTATGTGACCTGAACTGAACAGAATTCAGTAAGGCAAAGCAGCAGGGGGAAAAAGTGAACAGCTTTCGTAATTTTAGAAAAAAAAAAATTACTTCTTTGTCAGTGTAAAGCTCACTGATTCTGTACTGTCCCCACAAGAATGTCAGCTAGAAAATGAGTTAGCTTAAGGGTGTCAATAACAGGTTAGTATATTATGGTTAGTAGAATAGAATCTGAAACAAATCTTTCTGAAAACACTGTTTTTGAGTTTCTTAACCTAAAATACATTTGGAAACTCAGTGATGGCAAATTTAGCAGATCTGTGAGAGTAGGGAGTAAAAGATTTCTCAATACAGTCTTTAAATATGGTTTATTGCAGAAGTTAGATTGAAAAGGTTGTAAAGTCTAGTTTAGTTCCAGATTTGTCATTATTAAATAATTTTTCTATGGCAAAGCCACATGCACTATTGTAACTTTCACCTCTTTAGGTGATGGGGAGAATTACAGTGGAAACACCTCCTTTTTTCTAAACAGCTCTTTGCTGGTTTGAGCTCACCTTGAGATGATCCTATTCTTATCCACCGTGCTGTAAAAGGAAAAAAAGCATCAAGAAGAGAGTATTTCAAATATTCCTCTGTCGCCTTTTCTCAGTCTTGTTCCCAGTACCAGAAGTTTAACTACCCTGTTGCCCATGAGCTAGTTCAATTGACATCTAAAGTAAAGTAAACCCAACTTGACTAAGCTGTGATAGGGTACAGGTAGCTGTATGGGCACTTTGAATTACCAAGCAATTTGTGGAATAAGTAGTAAACAGAAGTATGAAAAAAGGATCAAAACCTGTTACATTTCAGAGGATCTTAGGATAAGAGGAAAGACAGGAATATAAATTAAAAAGAAATCTAAAACAAATTTAGAAAAGTGGATATACTTATGTTAGTGTTGCACTAATGGAGTTCACCAGAGGGATTAATTTAGAACCTCAGCCTGAACTGTCCTTGCTTTACTCCTGCTTTTTTCAGTTTCAAGAGCTGCTGTTATGCTGCCCTGCTGTCTAGAGCCATACGGAGAATGAACAGAAACAGCAGCATGGTCTGAACAGCACGGTCATTGTTAGCTGTCAACTCTCAGCAGCTTTCTATGCTTGTTTCTTGTCAGACACTGCATATTTCTGCAATCCTGGATGAAGAACCAGAAATGGATGAGCACTTTATTGTCACCCTGTTCAATCCAACTGGAGGAGCCAGACTAGGCACCAGAGTGCAAACTATGATTACGATATTACAGAACCAAGCTCCACTGGGGCTTTTCAGCATCTACCCAGTTACGAATAGGTACTAAACCATGATTCAATTAAATTAAAAGAGATTCATATTCCATAGAGATGGTTTCCCATTAAAAACATTTAGCAATCCATTTCTAAATTTGTGATATTAAAATATACACTGCTTGTCAAATACTATTACTGCAATACAGAAGAACAGAAAAACACTTAAAATGGACTATTCAACATTAGAAATATTGATTTCTCTATGCATTTTTTCTTGAAACAATACTTCATTAGTCCCCAAACATTTCACTTATAGTTATCTATATTAAGAATTCCAAACCTTAGACCAGTGCCCAGGGAATCACAAATTTCATAATTTAATTATTTATTTAAGCTTCTGTAAGATACACCCTCACTCAGGGCTGTTTTTTAGAGCCAAATGAGCCATCTTACTTGGAAAAGCTCAAGAAGTGGCCCCTGGGAATGTCATGAGGGTTAACAAGACCAACTGCAAAGTGCTGCCCCTGGGTCAGAGCAACTCCCAGCCCAGGCTGAGGATGAACAGATGGAGGGCAGCCCTGCCCAGAAGGACATGGGGGTGCTGTGGGTGAGAGCTGGACATGAGCCAGCCATGGGCACTGCCAGCCCAGAAAGCCAAGTGTGTCCTGGGCTGCATCCAAAGCCCTGTGGGCAGCAGGGCAGGGAGGTGATTCTGCCCCTCTGCCCTGCTCTGGTGAGACCCAACCTGCAGAGCTGCCTTAGCTCTGGGGTCTGAGAACAGCAAGGACATGGAGCTGCTGGAGGGAGTCCAGAGGAGACCACTCAGTTGATCAGAGGAATGGAGCACCTCTGCTATGAGGAAATGCTGAGAGAATTGGGATTGTTCAACAGGGAGAAGAGGCAGCTTTGGGTTGACCCAGTTGCAGCCTTCCAGTATTTAAAGGGAGCCTAACAGGAACTTGGAAAGGAACTTTTTGCAAGGGCATGTAGTAACAAGACAAGAGGGAATGGCTTAAAACTGAAGGAGAGTAGGCTTAGATTAGATATTGGGAGGAAATTCTTTGCTGTGAGGGTGGTGAGGCCTTGGCACCAGTTGCGTAGAGAAGCTGAGGATGCTGCATCCCTGGAGGTGTTCAAGGCTAGGTTTGATGGAGCTCTGAGCAACCTGGTCTAGTGAAAGATGTTTCTGCTCATGGCAGGAGAGTTGGAACAAGATGATCTTTACAGTCTCTTGCAACCCGAACAATTCTATGATCATAGGAGTCTATGATATAGAATGATGTTTTCAAAAATCATTCTGAATCATCATACTTTATCTGTACAGTTGGTGTGTTAAATTTCAGGCTGGTTTAGGATTTTATTGAATTTCCTGTGATTTTGTCAAGGCCTTGTGTGAAGAAACATAGACAACCTAATGAGTTTTAGTCCATCACAGAGCAAACCCAGTATTTTCTTTTTATTGCATATTCTGTGCTGAAAATGTACTGTAAGAATCTTACTCATATACTATAAAAATAATACTTATTAAAATTTATTTTCACAATTCCTAAATTTAGGACCAATATCTTCACAGTTGAAGAAGCAAACACTACCGTCTATCTGAAAGTTTCACGGAGTAATGGGCTCAACGTGTCTGTGAGTGTTGAGTGGGAGACATTGTCGGATACTGCGTTTGGCATCAGTACGTTCACTTTATCGAGAGCATCTGTTACTGTTCTCAGAGTGGAGATAGTCAGAGAGTAAACAAACGTACAAGGAGATATAACTTTGGGATGAAAATTCACCCATAATATTTCTATATCAAAATTCATTAGATGAAAGGTCTTAGCTGCTTAAGAGTCAGCTTGTCATCAGCCGCTGCTGTCAGTGTTTCAACAATCTGTATTGCTTTTCCTGTGGTACTTTCACTAGACCTTTGATGTATAAAATCTGTTCTTTACTACCCATAACTCTGGATATTTCTAACATAATATAAAAGACAATATTTTCTCTAAGTGTTGAATGACTAGTCAGTTTAAGAATCTTAGTGCCATGACTGCTTCTTTTGATGAGGGAGGGAATGACGAAAAACACATTTTTAGTTTCTTTGTCACTTTTTAATTACTTCCTATGTAGTTAATTTTCTCATTACCTAAATTCCAAACTGAGTCACTGTGAATGACACTCAGATTGCCTATTGCATTTTCCATCTGCAGCTGTAATATATGAAGAATGCATTTACTGTTTAACTTTCAGTACAACCTCAGTGCTATACCATTTCCATGTATTTACATGCACTTATACCAGCTGTTTAGAGACAACTCAGAATATAGTTTAATCGTTTAGAGCATGGTGGTAAGAATACCAAGGTTGTGGGTTTGACTATTGTATGAGCTATTCACTTAAGAGCTGGACTTGATGATCCTTGTGGGTCCCTTTACTGTGGGTCCCTGATACTAGATTTGGTTTTGGCAAATGAAAACGGTGTTGTAAAAGACCTCAAGAATAAATAGTTTTTCACATACTGTATTGCAGGGGGTAGTATCAGTGTCCTGTCTGTCTTGCAAAGCTTTGTGGAAGAGTCAGCAGCCAGCTGGTGTTTCTTTCCATCGGGACAAATCCTATATGGTGTGCTGTTGCGTACACCTCCAGCTGTGTTTTCTACTCTCTACCAGTGGAAAGGAGTTTTTGTTGCCATTGAGGTAAATCCTTGCTTTAAAAACACCAATCATGCTGCTTAATAAAACCATGAAGTCTCAGTTCTACTTTCTTGCTCCTCTCTCAGAATTTCAGTATGTGGAATCCTAAAAGCTGTGTGTCTTTCCAAATCCGTGCCTCTCCCTACCTTGTAATTACTCATGGAGGAGCCAGACAGGGAGCTTCCAACAGCAGTGTGTATGCATTCATGCCTGGACGCAAACTATTGAAGGTAAATCTGTGTTACTTATAAAACCATTAAATAATGGGGTTAGAAGGGACTTTGTGAGGCCCTTCTGTCCAGCCATGTTTAGGGAAAAAGCACTCTGTTCTCAGCTGCTTTGGCACCAAAACACTGTGCATGACTCAGTGATGTAAGTTATCGTCTGTCAGCGACTGAATTGGGGTCTCAGCCTGGTTCATGTAAAGTCCCATTTATTGTACAGAAGGCATCATTTTTATACCGTTACAAAGCATAAATTTAGCCGTTACAAGAACTTAGGTTTCTAGGGTTACAAATGTTTTACTTTTCTTATGTACAAGATAATCACTGTCATTTCTCTTAAACTCTCCTGCTACTCACTTATGCATAAGGTAAACAGTTTTGCCTACTATCAGTGTCTGCCCCTGCTAGTGGCGATTCAACTTATCTCTCTTAATGTCTCACATTAACTGATAACAAAAGACCTCAATAGCTGCAACCTTCAGGCGGCTTCCACTCAGACTCCCACAATTGTCCTGGTTTAGTAGCCTGGAGGGGGCATGGCTGGGACCCAGAGGTTATTCTATACCCTTTCATGTCATTTTCCGGGGACAGGGTTCCTACTGGGGGCTGGGGTAGCATGGGGGTAGTTCATGTATTGATGGGTTCTGTGTAGAGAGCATTTTCACATGTGAATCTTTGCCTCTCTTTTACCCACTGTTATTATTACTGTTGTTGTTACTGTTCATTTTCTCATCAGGTTGATGTTTGCAGTAAATTGTTCTTACCTCAACCTGTGATCTTCACCTTTTGTGTGTCCAATTCTCCTCTCCGTCCCACCACAATGGGGAAAAGGAAGAGGCAGTATGGTTTGGAGTGTCTCAGTGGGAGCACTAAATTGGGACATACCATTCCTAATCTACAACAGTTATTACAGCTTGTTGTCTACTGTTTGTTATAGTCATATTTTGAGGGTGAGGTAAAATGACCTCAGAAGGGAAGAAAGAAACTGTGGAGCAATAAAGTCATAAGAGCATTTTCTGAAAAATGTATGATAAGTCATTTAATTTTTTTAAAATTACCTCACATGTATTTTAAAATTCTAAATTACATCTATGATATTTTTGTACATTATTTTATATATGCTTTTAGATGTAATTTTACAGTTTTTAAAAAATATGTGCATGTATGTATAAACTTGTTGCTTGAACTGACTTCCAAATACCATTTTTGCCATATTTTCCTTGTAGCTACAGACCCTCTCTATTTTGGATACCACAGTTGTCAAACATTTTGCTGTGGATGAAGAAGACTATTTGGTTTTTTTGAGTGACGCCACCAGCTTCAGTTCCATCCAGGTCAGAATATACTTGTCTTCCATGGCTTTGATGTGAGTAGTTTGGCTAGTTTTGAGTTTGAAATATGAAGGAAATATAGAAGAAAATGAAGTATATATTCCTGAAAAATCACTTATGTTTCTATTACAAATTTATAAGACATAAAATTTTAGACTTGTTTAAATGTAACAACATGCCCTACATTAACATGTAATTTAGACTTGGTTTGATTATATTGCTACTCTTATTTCTGTTTTGAAATCTATTATGTTAAACAACTATAAAAACAGAAATAGCTCCTGATCATAAATCTCTTCGTCTGAAGAACAGACACAGGTGCTTGCAGTCAGGTAGTTATTCACCAGCATGCTCCCCTCATAATGTAGGATCCACCTTAGAAAATAGGAATTCAGTTAATTATGTCTTTCCAATTTTTCATCGACACTTAATTTCTTTTTTCTTAGTGCTAGTTATAAATATATAATAAAAATATTTTCTATTTTTACAGGTTTTCCAGTGGAATAAAGATATATTTGTGCTGCATCATCAACTTCCACTTTACAGAGCTTTGAACATTGCCTTGTTTCCACGAGGAGGCATTATGTACTTATTAGTTTCTTTGTCAAATACCAGTCAGAATGTGCTCTTGTACCAGTGGCTCAATAATGAGTTTAGGAATCTTCATCAGTTACCAGCAAAAGAAATAAAACATATGGAGGCCTGGACTTCTGGATCTGATATCTATTTAATTGTTGCAAAAGGTATTTAGCAGAAAACAAACACTAAGTTTGGTAAGCATGTACTGTTTGAAGCATGGCTTGTTTGATAGAAAAAGGCATTTGTGATAAAGGGGTTTAGGTAGAGATTAAAATATTGCTGGGGGGTGACAATTTGCTGATACACATCCTAATGAAGTAATCTGTGGTTTGTCCTTCAGATAATGAGAGCATTGTGTTTGTTCTCAAATATTTATGAAACTAATGAAACATTTTCCCAAGAACAATAGGAAATAATAACTCCATTCATCTAGCTGGTAATTGCACCCTGTCTAAGCTTTTCTCTTTTCTGAGCTTTGTTGTATGCAAAGATCATTGTCCAGCAAAGTACATTTTTATTACAAGTATGACACTTTAGACATTGTTCTATGTCTGCATCCCTGTGCCTGTTTAAAATTGTATGTTGCAGTTCATAGGCTTTGCAGTGGACTGTTGTCTGGGATTTTTAGTGTTCTTATATGTGAATATGTGAAGAAGAGCCCTTAATGCCATTGAATATGTCATCTGATAATGTCATGCTATGGAGTTATGCAAGTAAAAAGGAAGATACAATCACTGGTCTCACTTTGTAATTAAAGCTGCCAATCTCTGCTTTTGAATGGCCACCAGTGTGTGATTTAAATAACAGGCAACAATATAATGTAAGTTTTGTCGTTTTTCTCCTTTGTAGAAACTGGAAATGCTGAAATTTTCATCTGGGAGACAGGACAGTCTACCTTCAGATACTTTCAGTCTCTTCCAGTCTCTGCTGTAAGAAACATCCATGTTTTCATACCTCCTTCAGGTTTAGGTAAGATTTTGTTTGTAATACTGGAATTGAAGAAGTATATGCATTCATTTTCTAATATTATTCACCAGAATTTAAGAGGTACTTTAACAATTGCACTGCCAAGGACATTTCTGATATTACAAGAACTTTTAAATATATCACTGAATATTTCATTTTTTCTCCTCCTTGCTCAATATAGTTCACATCCTCCTCTATGGTAAAGAGACAACAGCACTGTACTCCTGGAACTCGGAAGAGAACCAGTTCTCTCTGATGCTGGAAGCCCCATATGCAGATCATATCACTTCAGCTACTGCAAGGTCCCTGAACTCCAGCAAGAGCTTGATTGCTCTTACTGTAGAGTCTAGCTCCCAGATTTATGAGCTGACCACTATCTCCAACCAGTCAGATTTTATACCTAGGTAGGTATAAAAAGTTTGTATAACTTAATAGAAAAGTTTATATGGAAAGTTTATATAGAAAAATTATATAACTTTCTCCCAGCTCTTGCATTTCTTTTTCTGTGATACTGTTTTTGTTACAGTGGAAACCATTATAGACACCTATACTGAGGTGTTTATTAACACTGAAAAGAATTTTTCACAGGAAGCCTTAGGATAACCTGAACTCAAACTTCTCACAACTTGCTTTAAAATATGGAATGAAAGGACTTGTGTTAGAATAAAAGCTTCATATTGAAGCTTTTATTTAGGATAAATAAAATTACTTGAATAAGCAATATAATTTACTCTACATTGTACTCTAATTGCTCTACATATTGTAATTAAGGAAAAAACCCAAACCCAGCCCTAACCTCACACTCTTTAAAACTCAGTAATTTACTCAGGAGTAAAAACAATGATTTTAGCATCAAAAATGCTCATTAAATTTTCAGTAGTGCTTTCAAAATTCACTAATCATATCCTCAATTTATAATTACTTGCTGTGTTTATTTGCATGCTAGTTCAGGTGAATTGATATTTGAGCCTGGGGACATGGAAGCTGTGATAGCAGTCAATATTCTGGACGACATCATCCCAGAGGAGGAAGAATGTTTTAAAGTGTGGCTGAAAAACCCTAAAGGAGGTGCAGAGATTGGTGTTAACAGTTTTGTTGACATAATTATTCCTTCCAATGACAATGCCTATGGAGTCATTGCATTTGCTCAGGTAAAACTTATAAGGTAAATCATTAAAATATGTATATATAATTTTTGAATAAGGGAGCACAAACATACTAAAAGTGCATTCTCTTTCTAAAGACTTGTAAAAACCTGAGACAGAAGGGCTTTGACTTCCATTTAACGTTGGTACTTGGTTTGTAGATGCAAGGTGATAGAAAGTCAGTTCCAATCTCTCCCTATTGTGGATTTTTTAAAATCCCCTTACAATTAGAATAACCCATTATTTTATCAGTTTAATTTTGCAGCAACCTGAAAATTTAGTTTTCAGATGGCACATACGATATCATCATAGTCTCTACTAATTGGTAAATCAAGGGAATTAAGTAAAGATCCTTTTCCTCTAAAAGATACTAATTGAGTTATGCCTCAGGATGAGCCCATCTGCCTGAACAAAAGAGTATTTTCGGAGAAAATATCAGAATGAATGTGTTATTTGGAGTGGTTAATTCTTAAATTATCAAGTATTGTAGAAGTTATCTAAACAGATATATGTATTAAATGCATACTGAAGATATAAAATACTGAAGAATCGTTACTGAAATCGTTACGGACTTGTGTGAGGAGGATGAATAATAGTAAAGTAAGAGCAGTAAAATATATCTGTCTTGAAGGTCTACATGTTTGTTATCTACTTCATATGATTTGGACATAAAATATTGAGCTAAAAAAAAGTAACAAAAAAGAATGATTTTTTTTGTCTTAGGATAAGGAGGTCTGACATTTTTTATTCTTATGTTTATGAAATTTGGGTCTGTTGAGTGCCTCTGAAAATTAAGATATATAAATTTAATCAATAGACTTGCATTTAGCTGCTTAAGAATAGCTTAACTTATGGATGCCCAATGTCTCTGAACCCCTTTGAATACCCTGTTCCCTAAGGAAATTTTGTAAGAAAATAATGCTTTGGTTCTGCTACTGTATGTTTTCCAGAGTTCTTTATTTAAGCAAGTTGAAGAAATGGAACAGGATAGCCTGATCACCTTGAATGTTGAACGTTTAATAGGAACATACGGACGAGTTATAGTAGAGTGGATCGCTAATGGAAGCATAAGTGATGTATTTCCAGCTTCAGGAATGGTATTTAATAATATCACTGTTATTGGGGAAGCACTGACTGTATTAGCTTAGACAATAGGTACAGATGTACTGAGTGAGAAAGATAGTACACGTTAGATTGCCCCACGTTTTTGTTAATTCCTGCTTCCTGGTGCTTTCCTGTGATTCTGGCAGTTTGCACTTCTGGCTGGCATATAATACTGCAATATCACTCCCACACTTCTAGAATCTGATATTGCAGTGCTGTCCAGGCACTGGAAATATGTATCTGTAGTATCCTATTCCCATCTTCCATTCTTCCTGTTGTGAGTTACAGCTACTATGTCAAACCATTTGCATACATGGGAATCTGGGAGTGTTTGCTCTTTGTCCTGACCTTCTCAATACAATGGAGACCATAAGCGGCTATAGTGGTTTTGATTGGCCCAAAACATCAGCAAGGTATCTTTAACATTTAAGAGAAATTTAAACCCCACAGAAGTTGTTGTAGTAGGCTTGAGAAAGTGTCTGAGAGGTGAGGAGTGGCACAAAGATGACTCCTGTGTGTCTTGAGTGAAAGTTCTGAAAGTTTTTCACCAAGTCCAGCAGAGCCAATCTCTGATGGCTCTGAAAGTGATGGACATACTGCTGGTCAAGTGTGGGCCAATTAGTGGGGCTAGCTACTCCTCTGTGAAAACGTATTTAAGAAGAAGTCAAAACAAGGTAGGCACGCACTTCTTTGTCGTTAATGGAGGAGGAGGTGGAGGTGGAGGTAAAAATATGTAAA
Source organism: Grantiella picta (assembly GCA_013397955.1). Taxonomy (NCBI): domain Eukaryota; kingdom Metazoa; phylum Chordata; class Aves; order Passeriformes; family Meliphagidae; genus Grantiella; species Grantiella picta. The sequence continues at coordinate 968,435 of VZRM01003474.1, forward strand.
GAGAAAACAACATAGAGACACCAAGGTCAGTGGAGAAGGTAGGAGAACAGGTGCTCCACGTGCCAGAGCTGAAAACCCTCTGCTAGCCATGGTGAAGACCAGGAGAGGAGCAGGAGGTCCCCCTGCAGCCCTTAGAGTCCACAAGAATGCAGAAATTCACTCACAGCCCATGCAGAGGAGCAGGTAGATGCCTGGAAGATGCTGTGAACCAGTGCGAGTCTCATATAAAGAGTTAAAACTGCAAAGGCCTTGCAAGGGAGAGAAAAGCCTTGCTCCTGGGATGGAAGCAGCCTGGCCTCAACTCGGGAGAGTCTGCACCTTATAAACAAAGAGACTCCTGTTGCAGCAGAATTCGGGCGGGATGTTGCTTGTGAGATCGGACCCAAGCCAAAGAAGTTCCCAGAGGACTGTCTCTCATGGGAGGGACCCCCTGGCTAAGTAGAGGACCCCTCTCCCTGATGGACTGAGAACAAACAGGGAACAAACCCCTCACCCTGCCCCCTGCTCGTGCTGTTGTTTTGGAGAGAAGAGGAAGTGAGCCGAGAGACTGCTTCTTAAGAGAGAGGGAGTGAGAGCAGAGAAACTGTCTAGAGACTGAGAGAGATAAGTAGAGATAAAGAGTATTTGTAGTAGAAGAATTGTAGTAATAAATAAATTTATAGACCTGCTCTATGGACTAAGAAAATACCCCACACCCTGTCTCCCTACCCAAGCTGTTAGTTAGAAGGAGGAAAGAAAGTAAATAAAAATGGGTTCGTAAGAGGGAGGGCGTGAGTGAACAAAATACTGTATGAAAAGTTTATTTTTAAATAACTAAAAAAAGTTTATTAATTACATAACCTCCGACTCAGTTATGTAATTAATTAACTTTGCAACTTTAACTTTAGAGCCTGTCTGCCCTTTCTTCTGTGCATCCTCCAACCAGTGTTCTATCTCACTTAACTCCTGAGATTAGTGTGTGTTTTTACAGGTTTTTTTTTCTTTCCCCTCTCCTGCACGTCTGCAGCAGGAGAGAGCAGAAGTGCCTGGCATTTAGTCAGACTCAAGCCCCGACAGTGGCCCAGCAGAATATGACAAGTTCCAGTTTTCTGTGTTTCTGAGACTTTTAGATTCCCAGCCATGTTAAAACCCAATGTTTCCTGCCGGCCAAAGCTCTTGATATGCCTTAGGACCGGCAGGAGCCAGTTTCTGTCAGTCAAAGCCCTCCGCCTTGTGGCTGTCTGTAGCAGACACAAAGCTGGAAAAAAAATAAAGAGAGAAATAATGGATGAGAAATCAAAAATGCCAAAACAATTGTGCTGAAATCGTTAAGAGTACTCCTTGAGTATTCCAGATGGATTCTACATGATTTCACTGCATAGTTTTCGCAGGCAAGAAGTGTCAGAAAGGTAAGGTATAATGTTCAGTGGAAATTTCTCTTTATCCTACACAGTATGTGTACCTTCAGTGTTTACAGACAGATCTTCCTTGTTGAGAAAGACCTAATCAAGTGGTGGGCTCTTTGCATTTAAAAATAAGAATATAGATAGACAAAGCTTGTGTCAGTTATTTTATCTGAAGATGAAGAAGAAGTTAAGTAGACATTTCTTCACTTAGCAATGATTTTAATAAATATTATATGCTCCTCCTTATTTTGATATGTATATATATCGTGTGTTGATCTTGGCTGTATTAGATTAATACAATAGATTAGATTAGTGTAATAGATTATTAGATTAATAATAATTTAATGTATTAAACCCCCACCTAGTTCTCTCTTAGTCCCCCATCTCAGCAGGATGAGGAGAAAATAAGGTGAAAAAGCTTGAGATTAAGGCAGTTTAATAAGAAAAGCAAAAGCCACTGTCTACCTGGATTTCACCAAGGTTTTTCGTACAGTTTGCTGTAGCTGCCTTCTAAAGGAGCTGATGTGTTACTGCTGCCTCCAGGGGTGGTGGTAAATAGCTCCTTTTCAAACTGACAAACTGTCACAAGTGTGGTCCCTCAGGGATCAATATTGGGCCCAACAGTGTTTCATGTCTTCATAAGTGATGTGGGTGATGAGTTCAGGTGTATTCTGATGAGGTTTGATGATGATACCAAGTGAGGAAGTGGACACTGGAAAGGAGAGCCACCCTGTAGGAAGACCTGGGTAGGCTGGAAGATTCATCAGGAACAGATGTTGCACCATGGAAAACAGAATCCAGGAGTGCTGCACTAACTGGGTTCTATCTTGGATGGGGAGTAGCTCTGAGAAAACGGACTTGGGTGTCTTGCTGCTCTATAAGCTCAATATAAGTGAGCTCTGTGGCAACCCACCTGGATGTTTCTGTGTTGTATCAACAAGGCGATCCCCAGCAGACTTAAAACAGTTTTTATCCTGCTCTACTGGGCACTTGTTGGGCTACACCTGTAATGCTGTGTTCACTTCTGGTCCCTGCTATGGAAAATAGATATGGACAAGCTAGTGGGGTCCAGAGCTGGCCACAGATGTTGTCAGAGGACTGGGAAGTGTGTCGTATGATAAACGGCTGAGAGAACTGTTCAACCTTGAGAGAAGAAGGTTATGGGGAGACCTTAAATTCGGACCATGTTCCAGTATTTAAAAGGTGGCTGAAAGGAGAAGACTTAGTTTTTACAAGGTGTCACATTGAAAAGACAAGGGATAATGGATACAAGTTACTCCTGGAGATATTCTGATTGGATGTAAGAGGAAAAATTTGCACCATGAGAGCAATTGTCCATTGGAATGACCCTCCCAGGGAAGTTGAGGACTCCCCAAAGCTGACACTTTATAGACTGAACTGGACAGGATCCTAGGCCATTTTGTTTAGTCTGTGCTACTGCTGAGAGAGATTGGGCTGGATGATCCTTGGGATCCCTTCCAACCTTGTATTCTATGATTCTATAAGATATGGATGTGTGTATGTATATGCATTTTATAACTGATAGTGTTTACAGAATAAAACAGTAGGTTTAACACTGAGAAGAAATTTGACTTTTTTTTCCCCCCTCCCTCCAAAACTTTAGATTACATTTTCAGCAGGTCAGGCCCTGTCCACAATCACCCTGACAATTCTTGCGGACAGTGTTGCAGAACTTTCAGAGGCCGTGGAGATCACACTCACCCATGTTACCACTGTGGGTGTTCAAGATACCACAAAAGGAGCTGTCATTGATCCTGAAAGGGCAAGAGCTGTACTTAGCATTTTACCCAGTGACTCTCCACATGGTGTGATTGAGTGGCATATGGAGTCTCTCTTTGTTAAAATCACAGAGCCAGAAGGTAAGTCTGTTTTTTGATTCTTAGGAAAGAATGTATGTTTTTTCAACGTCAGCATTTTTGAAGTTATAACACTGGTTAGATAGATAGATAAATATATAAACAAATATTAATATTTGTAAGCACACATACATATATAAATATATCTATGTATCAGTGTTTTTTTATTGAAGTGTAGCAGAAATATCCCTTAAAATATGTAACTATGCTGTTTCACTACATGCATTTTATACTGTATTTCGCATTGCATACATCAATATTATCGAAACGTTCTTGTTTAAGTGATAAGTCACAAATCAGTAATGCATAAATACTTCTGTTTATATGAAAAGCAGAATTCGCCCATTTAATGGGATCGATATACTGTTTAAAGTAATTTACATCGAAAGATTTTCCTCTTGAACTGGCTCCAAAAGGGAAGCTTTTTGCTCAGAAGGCGTGGGGAGGGCAGGAAGCAGAACAGGAGTAAATTCCACTGCAAGAAAAAAGTGGTGTTTTTCTGCTTGCAGCTGGGTGTTTCATTTGATTGTGTCAGTCTTCCTTCCAGGCAGAAGTTGAAAAGGATCCCCCAGGCAATTGGCCAGAGGAGAATTGCCATGATGCTCAGGCTTCTGCCCTCTCTTCTGGCTCAGGGAGCTAGCTGGTATTCTCTGGGGCTCTTCCTGCAGTCACCTGATGGGCTATTCTTACTTTAACAGCCCAGTTAAAATTTCCTAGAGATTTAATATTCTGTCCATACTAACAAATTACATATACAAAAAGTACTTTTCCCATCAGATTATATTATCACACATTTTTACCAGTTCTATTTTCAGGTGAATTAGTGTTGCCCCTTTTTTAAAACCTGGAAGTAATGTAAAGGGATTCTGTTGGTTTCTTACACAAACATACACATTCTAAACATACTTTGAAGTTAGGATTTGAGGAATGTTCCCAGCTTTCACGGGTTGCACAGTTTTTTTCCCCATTCTTTAAATGTTTTATTTTTAATGAATTATATACAAGTGCTGACTGTGAAATAATATCTAGGTAATACAAATAACAGAAACTGGTTTGATGTACAATCCTGTTTACATTTTATCTGTTTCTATTTCTCCAGTCATAAATGCAACGCTTTTAGCCAGATGATGTGTTTTATCATTCATTGGAAAAAATTATAAATCCTTCCTTCTGAGAAAGGGTGCTGAGACTGACTGATACAAGTCTATTTGACGTCTTCAGTATTTGAGTTTAGGAAATGTGAAGTTTATAGCTGCAATGACTGCCCTCAATGCCATTTTCTGTGTAAGAATCAATAGTGATCACTTAGGCATAAAAGGCCAAGCAAAGTTTTGAGATGGAAGTTTTGAAGGATAACTGAATAAAAATAGAAGTGTTGAAGTAATAAATTGTGTAACACACATGTAAACTGTAGATACTCCGTATTTTATTCTTCTTTGAGATCCAGTTTTTAAATGCACAGCACCTCCAGATGTAGGTAGTTTTTTGTGTGTTCATACCACTTGTGTGTGCTCATCTGCTAAAGCCCTTGACTTATCCTAGGGCTATGTTGTGTTGCTGAGCAGAATTGGAGTGGGCTCTAACAAACAGCTCCAGTGGTTAGGTGAGATGAAAGTCAAGCAGGGCAAGGGTTAGAAGGGGGTTCCTTAGGGCTACATCCTAGTCCCAGTTCTCTTCATCACCTTCCTGAACGACTTGGATGCAGAGCCCTTAGGGAATAGAATACTAAGTGTGCTGACAACACTAAACTGGAAGGAGCTGCCAACTCCTTTGAGGGAAGAGAGGTTCTGAAGAGAGACCTCAACAAATTAGAGACCTCAGCAAATCAGAGCACTGGGCAATCACCAACTGTATGAAGTTCAACAAGGGAAAGTGCTGGATTCTGCATGTGGAATGGGGCAAATCTGGATGCATGGGACAGATGGGGAAGGAAAGGCTGGAGAGCAGTGCTGTGGAAAGGGACCTGGGGGTCCTGGTCAGTGGCAAGTTGAATATGAGTCAGCAGTGCCCTGGCAGCCAGGAGACCCAACCATGTCCTGGGGAGCATCAGGTCCAGCATTGGCAGCTGGGCAAGGGAGGGGATTGTCTCACTCTGCTCTGCACTGGGGTGGCCTCACCTTGAGTGCTGGGGTAGTTTTGGGCACCGTAATATAAGAAAGATAAAGGTATTAGAGAACATCCACAGGGGGCCCATGAGGATGTTGAAGGCCCTTGAGGAGTAGCCGTTTGAGGACCTTGGTCTGTTCAGCCTGGAGGAGACTGAGGGGAGTCCTCATTGTGGTCTGCAACTTCCTCATGAGGGGAAGAGGAGGGGCAGACACTGGTCTCTGCACTCTCATGACCACTTACAGGATTTGAGAAAATGGCATGAGGCTGAGTCCAGGCAGATTTAAGTTGGATATCAGGAAAATGTTTTTCACCCACAGCGTGGCTGAGCACTGGAACAGGTTCTCCAGGGAAGTGCTCACAGCACCAAGCCTGACAGAGTTCAAGAAGTGCTTGGACAATGCTCAGGCCCATGGGGTGATTCTTTGGGTGTCATGTGTAGGGCCAGGAGCTGGACTCTGATGATCCTGATGGGTCCCTTGCAAGTCAGCATATTCTATGATTCTAAAATAATCATGCCTTGAAATTTTTTCCCCTCCTTACTATAGGGCAGGAGAATTCAACTACTGTTGCTCTACAAATTGTTCGAGAGCAAGGATTTGTTGGAGATCTTGTAGTTCAGTTGAGCAGTGCTCCGAACTTTGAACTCCCCCCCTCCAACCGAGCAACAGAGAATGAGGATTATGTACTGGAAAAGAAAACAGTCATTATGACAGAGAATGAGACAAGAATTTCTATCATAGTCACTATTTTGCCGGTGAGTAACTTAACAACTTCTTTAGCTATTAATATCTTTAAGGAAAAGGAAATGGTACTAATTTTACACCAGAATCTAGAAATGGCTCTGCTGGGATTCTTGCAGCCATCTCTTTCAAAAAAACTTGAGTACTCATCACTGGGAATGAACCAAATTCTTCATTTTATTATAGTCCCAAAATTTGCTTATAATAATGACAAAGGAAAAAATATACATGTCCTAGTTTGCCAACTTGTTGCAGGTTTAAAGAGTTATTTTACTTTACATGCTTCTTAACAGTTTTGTTCTGTAGTTTATGATATGTAAATTTTTCACCAAAACAATATATATTCTTTAAATATATTTAAAATGGAGATACTGATTTTCAAGTTATGGCTTGGTTTCTGAGATCTAGCTGGCTTTCTTCTAGGTAGCAGTAACAGGTGACAGCCAGCACTGCTTTCCACTGTTGTTGCAGGTCTGGAATCTGACTGTCAGCTTCGATGTCAAAAGCTCAGCAAAAGTAGTCTTTTTCACCTTTCATATGGTATGAAGCAAGGGATTGGCTATATGATCCCAAATGCTGAGAAGTTTTGAACAGTAAACAACCTACAAGTGGTCATCTTCCTGCATGTATTATAAACTAGCAAAGTTTCATTAAAATAAAAAATTACGTGTAATTTTTTTTCAGGATGATATTCCAGAATTACAGGAGGGATTTATAATCAATATTACAGATGTGCAGCTGATCACTTGTTGCTCTGGAGGTCAGCCAAGTGTGAAGAGGCTTGGATTAGAAATAGCTCAAATAACAATTGAAGAAAATGATGATGCCAGAGGAATATTTAATTTTAATGTTACAAAGGTAAGTAAGTCTGAATGAAAAATGTGTAAAGTGGCATTCCAGCAGGACAGTCTGATTTCTGAGACCACTTCTGAAAGTGTTCTGATAAGCTATATAAAACTAAATTGCTCTCGATAAAACAGCCAGATACCAGACAAACTTTTTTTGAAAGGTTCATCACAAATAATACACAAAATTTATTAGGGAGTTGGCAGTGCTGAAACGAGTGTCATAAAAAGGGACATCAGGAGGTCATCTAATCCAGACATTTGCTCAGAGCAACGTCAATACTAAATATTGACCATTTCACACATAGTTATGTACTTCTTCGTTTATTTTTAACTGCAAGTCAACTCAGAAGTTTGCTGAGACACTCAGCAGTTTCTTTTTGAATGTACAGGATGTCACTGGAGCTGTTTCTGGCTATGAGGTACCACCACCACAGAATGTACTGAAACTCCCAGTTGTTCGACAGGCTGGGAGGTTTGGGTCAGCAGCTCTGTACTGGGAAGCCATTGTTTTAACTGCCAGCTTTGAAGATTTCACACCAATTTTTGGAAACCTTACCTTTGCAGATGGGCAGGTATGCACTTGCTGAAAGTTAACTGACTTTGGGTTACCTTAAGCATTAAAGCTTTTGAAAGTTTTCTTCTAGCAGAACTTTCATTTAAAACATTTTATTTATGGTCTTATGTATGTGAATGATAGTCTAATTTCATTTAACATGGAAAACCAGAATATTCATAAGCATTGACCAAATAGGATTGTGTGTCTTTCATACTTTGGCAAGTGTGGACATAACTCCTAATAATAAACCCTGTTGCACTGACCATTTGTATTGAAATCCATCTTCGCTATAAATTCTCAGAATAAGTCTATAGGTTTTCTTAGCTGTGTCCTACATATAGTTTTAAATTTCATGCTGCACCTGAGAATACTTAGTGTACACAAGGGATTTTGATTTTAAGTTAATATAACCCATCTTTGGCAAAAGAAAGAATATACATAGCGTGCAGAATTTTGACTGAATATTTACAATATTGTCAACATTCACTTTCTACTGAGTACCAAAGTAGAGCAGTCTGCTAGTTTTAACAAACAAGATTTACACTGATGGATTTGAAAACCACTCCCGAAGTTAGGTCTTGTTATTATAAATATACAAGAATAAGAAGAAAAATGAACAATTGAACAATGTTTGTTTAGCTATTATTAGATGCAATTTGCCTATTTTAAATTTAATTTTTTTTTTCAAACAATTGACAGAATGTTATAAATGAAACTTTTTTGGGGTTTTTTTGTTTTTTTTTTTTTTTTTTTTTTTTTTTTTTTTTTTTTTTTTTNTTTTTTGTTTTTTTTGTTTTTTTGTTTTTTTTAACATTTCTTCAGGCTACAGGAGAAATAGAAATTACAATCGTAGATGACAATGAAGTTGAATTCCTTGAGATATTCAAAATTGCCCTGGTGAGGGTAACAGGTGGTGCAAGACTTGGGAATGACACCCTGGTAACTGTTGCTATTCCTCCAAATGATTCCCCTGCTGGGGTATTCGGATTTGAACAAAAGAACGTGAGTTTGATTTGGGTTGCCTTCTTTTCTGCTAAAGTTGGATAGTGGGTTTGTGTCACTAGCACATAACGGATTTTTTTAAGTCTTTACTTCAGTGGAAGACATTATTTAATTGAAAATATATTAGTGCTTGTCTTCATCTAGCTGTGTAGGATACTAGTAACAGTGAAAGTGCTGCTGAATAAATACAGATTTCTGCATGACTGAATCAATTTAATTCACCATACTAACAGTTCAGGATATCCTAGATAGGATTTTTGGTGGTCTGTATAATAATCTGCATTACCGAAAAGAAAGTTTGGAATGAAATTACAAAGCATATCTCATCTTAGTTCTTGCAGTGCTTCTGCTCTTCATTTTGCTGGTGCTAAGCCTGCTGGTGACATAGTCCGTAATTGTTTTGAATCATAAATCATACAGAAATCACTTGAATGACTAATCCTTGCTAGTGGAATTCAACACATTACTTACACCTGTTATCTTCCTGTTCATTTTCCCTCCTGTTGTTCAGCATTGTCATTGATGTTTTTTGTTGTTTATCTCAAACTGGTATCCATGTCTTTTGACGTTATCAATACAGCTTTTGACTTTATCAATGCAGCCCTTCGCACATTCTCCTTCTCTTTCTCCATCAGGTAACAGTGAAGGAACCTCAGACACCTGATGACCCTGCTGCAGTTGTTTTGCTTAATGTAAGTCGAAGTCAGGGAGGACACGGAGAAGTAAAACTGTTATGGATTCTCGAGGAAGCAGCCAGATATGATCTGACCCCTTTAAATGGTACCCTTCATTTCAATGAGGTATTTCAAGCATTGCAATAACTTATTTCCTGTTAGATTTCTACATAATTCTACTTGTGTCTGTTCATATGGTTGATATTACATGTTTTTAGAAGTAGGGGGTTACTAACTAAGTGTTATACACTAGAAAAAGTTTGTTTGAACTAACTAACTAAAAGGTTAGTTTGGTGGGGTTAGCAGTATTCAGGCTTCTTTCAATCTGTAAAGGAAAGCCGGCATGTTCTTTTAAGGCAGCATAATGTAATCTTCAGGAAGGTAGCTCTTCAGATCTCTATTGTTTTTACAATTAAAAAAGAGGAATCAAAATCTACTGAATGTGAATGATGATTATGGAAACATTTATTCCACTACAGTATCAGGCGTTTTAAAATGAAAATTTATGCTGAAAGGGTGCTGAAGATAAATGAATGCTCAAATCTGCAGATTTAAAAAAAGAAAACCAAAAAACACCTTAGTGACTTTTAGACTGCATAGTGTTGTTTGATTTGTGTTTCATGGCACGTTGGATCTCTGAAGTCAGAATCAAAATACTGGATGCTGATACTCTGTTAATGTTGACCTTTTGCAGTCTACTCAAAATATTTAACGAAGAAAAGTATTTTAACAAAGCATAATCTACATTTTTTTCAGTAATAGCTTGTTCTTCATTAAATTAGTAGATTAAATAAATAGTCATTCTGGTTGCTTTTCATTGAATCAGCTGGAAATAGGTTTTTTTTTCTGGTAAGAGCATCAGTATTTGGCAGAGTTTTCCTATGCTTTCTCTACTGGTAGGCTTTTCATTGTTTCTTTTTCTCCTGAACTTTCCTATATGCTTAAGTATAAGCATACAACTATGAATGCATGGTATAGTAAATTTATATGATGTATATGCCACTTCCCACTGACAAATATGTGGATTAGACAGAAATTTGACATGACCTAATATATCTAATCTCAATAACATGTTAATCCTTAGAATGTGGGTGTACTATTGAATATGCAGTTTCTGATGGAAAAGATTTTGTGCAGAAAGTTTCCTCAAAGTTGGAAACATCTATGTGAATTCAATTGCAAAGGAATTTCAATCACTATTCAGTTGAAAATAGTGAGGATATTTTTAGGATGACACACAATAATGTTTGAGAGACAATTTTTCTATTTAATAATCAGAAATTTGATATTTAAAAAATACTGAAGAATATGTCAAACATTCTTAACACTTGATATGTTAAAAAAATATTGTTTTTAATACTGTATTTTGTTTAGCTTCATTTAATATATATTCATGTCTTACTGGTCTTTACATAATGCAGACTGAGTTCCAGAAGCTGATTATTTTACATGCAATGCAAGACGGTCTGCTGGAGGGGAACGAAACATTTACCATTCAACTCATCTCTACTGGTGATGAAGAGATATCCCCTGTAAATGGTAAAGAATTAATTCAGTATCTTCTATTTTTTGATACTTTATATGAGAACTCTTCTAAGTATATTCATATTATTTTAATCTGCAGTGCTTAAGTATTTTGTGTGCATGTAGTTGGTCACAATTTTGAGTGTCTGTCTTTTTCCCTAAGTCCGTTGTCTGAAGAAATCAAAGAGACCTCCACAGGTACTCTATGAAGCTGGTGCTTAACCAGTCATGCTACAAAATTTTCCAAAAGCAGCTCGTTGCTTAGTTTTTATTTACCATGAGAAGCATTGCTCTCTTCATAGGTGTTGCAACCATCATTATTGTGGGAGATGAAGGAGCTTCTGGGGTGGTTGGGATAGCCCCTTCATCCAAGCATGTTTTGATTGGAGAACCTTCAGGAAACTATAATGGAACTGCTCTTATTAGGTGGGTACATCTCTCATTTTTTCAAAGGGAGGACAACAGCCCAGATTCAAAAGCTGTGAGACTCCACATTTGGCATGAATTTATTGAGTGCTGCATTTTATCATCACTTCTATATCAGAACTATTTTAAAAATTGGGTGATTGTTTTTAAAGAAGCTCAGAATATACCATGAGTATGTTGTTTCAGTATTACTGGGGAGGTCCAAATATTCCTCTCTGCCTTCAAATTGTTTACAACATTGATGCACCAAAAGAAAGACGATATTAATCAAAGGAGAGGGGTAGGGATATCAGTGTCATTTGAAGGTGCTGTGTGCTTTCCAGAACTTGATTCACAATTCGTGCCTCAACAGTATTTCAGTAAATTGCTGTGTTCTAGTATAAGCAGTATTGGAACTGGAGTTTTGGTGTAAACAAGATGATAATTTTATTCAGTCAACTGAAAACAGAATGAAGAAATTAAGATATCTTCTAAGAGCATTGGAAAAAAAGAATTATGACACTTCCCTTTGGTAAACCAACAAATAGAAGCAATAGAACAGCTTTTGGTACTGGCCCAAGAAGCCCAAAAGACAAATTGATACTTTGTGCGTGTGGTAGATTTAAATCACATTATATGGAGAGAAATCTTTCCTGTGACTTATTTCACCAAGCCAGGTGTTACTAGTAGGGTTTTATACAAGTAGCAAACAGAACATATCTCAGAAAATCTCATTCTAGTATCTTTCTGCCTTATAGACCAAGTTGTCCCTGGTATTACCCTAACATCCAGTTTCGCTTCTGTTTTGCATATCTATCTCTGGAAAAGAAGAATAGAGTCAGGAGAAATCAGTTTTCAGACCCCTTTTTTGGGCTCTACATGAAAAGAATCTTGAAAGACATCTTGGTAAAAGTACAGCTTGAGATGCCTCCCAACACAGAGAAATAAAAGTGAACATCAGAGATGTCCTGAAAATGCCAGAAAAGGGAATTCTTATGTTCTTAATAGTGATTAAGTACATTAAAACTCAGGTTTTCATAGTGCTGATAACATTTCTTCCGTGAACAACAGTATGATATACTATCTTTGTATAGGATATTCAATACTAAAGGTAAAAGTAAAATCTGTGTTTGTGTCCTTATTTTGCAGCCTGATACGTGGCCCAGGGATTTTTGGGGAGATCATAATTTATTGGAATATAACACCTCCTCATCAGACAGAATTTACTGAGGTATGGGGGACCTTGACCATGCGAGATAGGCAGTCTGCAGCAGTTGTTCTAATACAGGTATATGAGAGATCTGCCACCAGTAGCTATTTCAAGTATTTTCTTTAGTTTTCTTAGGATCTTGGTTAGAAATTAGTTATTTCTCTCTCCCTGGAAATTGTTTAAATCTTCTTAGCTGTTGTTGGTTATTTTCCCTAGGCTGTAAATGACAACCGTCCTGAGGAGAAGCATTACTACCAGTTTCAACTAACCGGAATCAGTGGTGGAGGACTCATAAATGAATCTAGCAGCACAGCAAATATTACCATGGCCGCCAGTGACTATCCATACGGAGAGTTTGCATTTTCCTGTGAACTATTGCAAACAACAGAAGATGAAAAATGGGTATTGGATTAAAATTCTTTTTTACATAAAATTACTGATAGATATCAATATTGTTGCTAGAATTATGCTCAATTTTAGAAAGAAATCAGTCTCTAGAATGACTGAGGCTAAATTATGTGTATTCAGTACTTGATAAATCAAATTGTTGCTGCCTGACAGAACCACTGAAATGGTGCCTTTAGAACATCTCCTAAAGGCAGCTGTAAGAGAAAACAAAGCCATTTTAAAAAGAAAATATTCTCTTTCCCTCAGGTGAACATCACTGTTGTGCGTTCCAGGGGATCCTATGGCAAAGTGCGTCTTTCCTTTCAGATAATAAATGGCACTGCAGAGGAAGGAATGGATTTTAGTCTCACAGCAAGGGAACTGATGTTTGAACCAGAGGAGGAAAGTAAAATTATTTTGATTGAAATTCATGATGATGACTTTCCTGAAGGCCCTGAAAACTTTTCATTAATGATTACTGAAGTAGAACTCCAAGGAAGGTAAATTTAATATTCCCAGTTGATTTGTTACAAGCAGAAAAACAAACTGTATTTGAATTCTGATCTACTTGCATAAAGTCACTGCTAGACATTTCATCTGTTTTATTATAAAATTTTGTAAGATAGCTATAACTGTAATCATACTAGAAATTGGATATATGGGAAACCAATTATTTAAACATTAGCATAAAAATGTTGCTGATTAAGATTTATTAAAGCTAAAAGTACATATCTTAGATACAAGTTGTCAAGTTGCAAGAAATTTCAATAAAAAGATAAAATGAGAAAGAACAAATGAAAGATACAAATTTCTGTGAATAAACTACTATTTTTGCAAACGTAATAGTATAAAAAAAGTGACAAAAAGGTATTCAGTGATAACTGTCAGAAGATAAAAGTATTTTCAGTAACTGACAAATTGTTGCACACACATCTTAATACTTTTACAAGAATTTTAAAATGTATTTTTATGGTTTTTTTTTTTAATGTTCTTGCAAGTAGATTTGATTTTACTGTAAGAGAAAATGGTCTACAGGTGGATCAACCTCCAATAATAGGAAATATCTCCACAGCATGGGTCACTATTGCAAAAAATGACAATGCTGAGGGCATCATAGAATTTGATCCACAGTATATCCTTCTACAGGGTGAGTTTACCTTAAGTTCTCACTGTGATTTAGAAGATAAGGCTATGGCATAAATTTTGAAATAAAGCAACTTTTTCTTAATTATTTTTACAGTGGAAGAGGATGCTGGGTTAATCATGATTCCTGTATTGAGAAAACATGGAACTTATGGCAATGTCACAGCTGATTTTTTTTCTCGAAGTATTTCTGCACTTCCTGATGGTGTTGACTATGTCATCCATAATAATTCTGTCACTTTTTATCATGGACAGAACCAGTCTTTTATTTATATCTCTATTATAAATGATGAAGAAAGGTAATTAAATTTTCAGATATATATTCACCAGTTTATTTCTGATAAATTCTTTTTTAGCATGTGTAGAACTGGAATTGAAAAAAAAAATTCTGCAGTGCTAAAAAATCACTTGAAGAAAATCATCTAAAGGGGGGGAAAAAAAAGCTGTTCTATTAGAGTGTCATAGTTCCTGTTAAATAATATGCAAATACAGGTTTTAATTACATTATACGAAATTTTGGTGTCAACAACACTGCTGTAGAGAATAAAATGTTTTTTCGATATTTTTGTTAAAGGTAACACTTGTAGAAAATAGATCATAATTTTTCTTTCAGATATCACCATTCTATGCAAATAGAAGGAATCTTTTACATTGCACCTATGGAGATGATTTCCGTATTTCTTTAAAGAGATCCAGTTGGATGCATGGTTGAATTATTAAGTACAGTTTTAATTTTTATTTTCTCTCAGATCTCTCAGAATGTCTTTTTTTTTTTTTNCCATGCAGTGAATTTGCAGAGCAATTTGAAATCCAGCTGACAGGAGCCACTGGTGGAGCAGTCCTGGGGCTCCACCTGGTGAGCCAGGTCACCATTGTGAAAAGTGACTCTCCCCAGGGCATGGTTCGATTTCTCAACCAAAGCCAAATTATTCTTCCCAACCCTGATGCACCCACAACAGTGTCCCTGGTGTTGGAAAGGACTGGACGGTTGGTGGAGGCACAGGTGCGCCTTGGCTGTCAAAGACTTAAAGTTTTCCAGAGACTAAGTCAAAAAGCTCCTGCATTTTGCTTTGAGAGCTTTCTTAATGACTGATTTCTAATAGGATAATTACAGCTCTTTATTAAACATGAATTGCGTATAGTTGCAGTATAACAAAAAATGTTTTTACCCTTTTAAATTCCTCTTTCTCCTCCTGCTTGCTTTCTTTTCTTATGGTATTGTGTACATTGTTTTGAACTACTTCCTAATCCCACCAAAATTATCATTACCTTCATGCACTACCATGAGTTTAATTTAATTCATGAAATTGCTTACTCTGAGTTTTCTAGAGTATTTTTACTCTATACAGACCACTTATGAAGTAATATAAGTGTAAATATGTATAAATATGAGGCACAAATATGAGACATGGCAGTCCTTTCAAAGTCTTGTCAGATGACTGGAAAATTCACATTAAAAGCCATGAGCTCCGCATACAGAATTTGCGTCAGTCTGACTTTTTCTAGAAGTCATTGGAGAAAAGTGGAAAACGATTACTGAAATTGTAAAGTGCTAAATGTGACCTCCTTAAAAGCAATCTAATTTGTGGGAATTGGTGGAAATGCTGTAGCTTTTAATCAGGCTGAAGAAATACGAAGGATTCATAATTTCCTTCGTAATCTGAAGGATTAAAAACTTTTATGATAGAAAATATTTGTCATTGTCAGACTTGATATCACACTTCAAAGAAAAATGATTTTGATGATGAGTACTCATGTGGGAAGTGTTGAAAAACACATCATGAAAGAGAAGAGAAACAGACACTGGCCTATGAGATGCCTGCTACATGCTGAAGAAACCTTAATTTCTTTTCTATTACTAACAAACATCTAGAATTTAATAAACTGGCATTGTTACTGCACTTCAAAATTTCCATTTGTAAATTGTCAAGTTTACTTTTCCAAAGGCTTCAATATTTTGCCCCATATAATCAATTATGACTATTTTGTATGCTGTATTAACAGCAAAGATTCAAACATCGCTAAGTACTTTCTGTACTCTGTCATTTCCTCCCTTTGGATGCTATTACAAAGCTGAAACTGATGTCTTCCGCAGATTAACTGGGACATTTTGGGACCCAATTCAGAAGAGATTTTGTCTCCCCTGAATAGTGACATTGGTGACCCTGTGAATGGATCATTCTATTTTGAAGAAGGAGAAGGAGGTCTGAGAACAATTAACATACAAATCTATCCTCATGAAGAAGCTGAAGTTCAGGAAACCTTCATTATTCGACTGAGACTTGTGAAAGGTGAAACAGAAATAGATCCTAAGGCAAACAGCATTAGACTAATAGTAAGTTGTTATTCTCTTTCTTCAGATACTTCTGTTGATATTAGTGTTTATGCTGCAAAACCTTTAAAAATTAATCACAATGATTACATAGTCACTTTGCTTTTTTAATCTTTGTATTATTGTGGTGTATTTTGTTCAATTCTGAAATAAAAAGGTCAGAGAATCTATCAGTAAAAACTGGTATAAAAGGCTTCAGCTGGCTCTCTTATTTGCAGTTTTCTATTCTTCTCTTTGGAGAGGGCATGGGTTGACCCGCATTTCTATATGTCAATATGTTTGTCATCTGCTGTGGTTTAAACTCAGTGGAAATTAAAGCCTGTTCATCTACTTCCCTTCCCCCATCCCCTCTGGTGAGAGTGAGACAAAAAGCAGAGTTTCCAAGTCGAGATAAGAAAAATTTACTTGAAAACACCAAGAAGATGAGAAAAAAACAGTAACAGCAACAATATTAATTACAAAGGCATACAATAGAGAGGGTGATTTACACACAAAAAGGTGCTCACCACCACGACCCAGCTCCACCAAGACAAAGATAACATTTTCTTTTTCTGCCAAGCCAACAAAAAACAATGACGGACAGATCATCCACACACACACTCCTCCCCAGATCCTGAGACAGTGAAAAACAGTGATGGACAAAGTCTCCAGGCCGGAGCGCTTGGCCTGGAATGAGCACCATCATGTGATCTGGACACACGCGCACAGCTCCAGCTCCGAGGCCATAGCAACTGCAAGAAAAGCAGGACATTGTCCCTCTTGACATTTTCTTCAGAGGAAAGGAGAAAATCTGACTTCTCACAGTGCAAGAAAAATGTAGATATTTTTGAGAGAAGGCAGGTGGAGTTATCAAAGGTAAATTAGTGCTCTAGGGACACTGCAATTAAGGAAATATTTATAAGGCTGCTTAAAAAGCCCTCAAAAAAAAAAAAATCCTTCCTAGAAATTGTACTTTTACTTTATTATCTGGTCTCTAAAGTGTTGATGGAATTACTTCTTCTTTCCACAGTCCCGTCAGGAATAAGGTCACCCCAAATTCTTATTGCAGCTGATGGTTCATCCAGACGGAAGAGCTTTCTTTCCCATAGGGCTGAGTTTTCAAACTGATAGTGTTAAAGGAGTTTCTATATACTAGCTCATGGTGCTTGGGCATTGAAACTGCTTTAGAATCAAAATACTCAGATGCAGCATTTGAAATAAAACTCTGTTCTCTTCTTCCTTGCACAGGGGAACTGAAAACTGAATGGTTGACATTCAAAATTTTCTCTGTCTTTAGAAGTAAGAGATATGTGCCCCTATAGCATCTAGCAATTAAAATCTCATTGGTTTGAACAAGAATACAACTCATGCTACGTTTCTAATTTTTAAAATATTTGTGTACCTTTTTACAGATAGAGAAGTTTGGTGATCCCAATGGAATTGTACAGTTTGCTCCTGAATCATTAATTGAAAGTAACTATATAGAACCCTCAGGAAATGAAGGGCCTCAAAGTATTACACTGTTTGTCAAACGAATTCAAGGCATTATGGGAAACATAACGGTATGGTCCTTCTTTTCCTAATAAACAGTATAATCTGAAATCATTCACAGTGTCAATGTATGGAAAAATGTCTAATTCTGTGCCTTTCAATTGCTTGTTTTTCAAATTAATTGTTTTTAATGTTGCCTTTTAGACTGAATTTAAGAAGTGCTTAGCCCTAGTATTTGTGGTTTGGAGAGTACAATTCAGTCTTCCCTGGCCAGGGGAAATAAAAGAAAAACAATACTGCTGTGCTGCTCTCACTTTCTTCTTCTCCTCATTTGCTTTTGATGTGAGAACAGAAGAAACCATACTTGCATAGTGAGCTTTCTTTGAGATATCACAATTTACTTTTTTAGACAGAATGAGACTATTTTTAACCATCATGGACATTGTTTTTTACCTAAAGTTGTTTAGAAGTCAGTGTTTTAGTGGAAACTCATTCAATTTAAAGTAAATTGATCAATTAATAGAAGCATGTAGTGTGTTTAATGAGGGTTCTTATTCCTTTCTGATGTGAGGAAATTGGAAACAGGAAAAACAGCAAGGATATTTTGGTGTAAAAAATAGAAATACTGCTTGTAAAATGTTCGTAGATTCCATATAATTTTACATAAATCTTATAAAACTAGGCAAAAAAAATCTTTATATTCATGGTACTTTTAGGGAAATAACACACTTTTGTAAGATAGTCCATGTGCTTCTTCCTATACATACGTAAACCAATTTTTATTTTACCCATTTAAGAGCAGTCTGTTCCATATCCTGTCTATTCTGAATCATGAATAGGCAAGTTTCTGACATTGCAGGTAATTTTTCTTTCTTTTATGTTCTGTATTTTCTGTACTCATTCCAGGTGTACTGGGAAATATGTAGTGAGTCTGACATCATGGGTGACTTTCTTGAGACAGAGGGATCTGTTGCTATTGCTGACCAGCAGAGTACAGCTGAGATAATTATCTACTTGTTACCTGATGATGTTCCAGAGCTGGATGAAAACTATGAGGTGCATCTGGTTTCAGTGGAAGGTGGAGCAGATTTAGACCATGAGAAAGGAATTTCAAAGATCACGGTGTTTGCAAATGACGATCCTTTTGGAGTGTTTGCTCTGTATTCTGATCAGCAATCAATAGTGGTAGAAAAAACCCTGGATCGATATGTTCAGATTAATGTAACTCGGCATGCTGGGGCATTTGGAGAAGTGATGGTTGAATACTGTGTCATATCCCTTCATGACGAACCCTTAATTGAACCCGAGAATGAGGTGGGATTTCTCATAATAAAGGATGGCGCCAGCTTTGGAGTAAAAAGAGTGCCAATAAGAAACCAGGTGTGTACTACTCTTTCGGCTCCCATAATATCTATGCTTTCCATTTGTTTTAATACAATACAAATAAGACACAAATTCTCACTAGTATCCACTGTGAAGAAGCAGAAAAGAGTTTTGGTGTTATGACTTTCCTGTTTATGTAGTACAGCTACATAATCAAAAATCACATTTTCTGGTGATAATTGCAAAATCACTGCTATGCATGTGTTCAAATATTTAATGTTTCCTTACATCATTGTTTTGTGTTATTATAAGTTCAATATCTTATTATTACATGTATGCAAATATTTTCTCAGGTTTTCCTTTTGGATTGTAACTAGTGATCTGTTATTTGTGACTTAGGAAGCAGAAGATAAATGTACCTCCAGTCCTCTGTGATTCTTTGTTGGTTGTCATTATTATCACAGTCTTACATCCAAACTCGCATGCTTTTACAACCATTTTAGATACTTTTATTCCTGGGGATTAAAATCAAGCTAAAGGCCACTCTGTTAGACACAACTTTTTAAAATGACGATAATTGCTTTAAAAATTCACATTCCAGCAAACTGTGGCGTATTACTTTCACAATATTGATGGCTTAACTGTAATTCTTTTGAGAAACAATCAGCAAAACACTTGTCTTTAAAATCCTGCTTTTCCCTATGGGAGCAGAACAAAATCTGAAGATTATTTTATTAATTATTTGAGCTGTTGAATAATGTGTTTTTATTGGAATTAAATTTCTACATTTTAATTAAGTTTTCTCTCTCAAAGGCATTTATGTTACTGGGCTGGAATATTACTCTGGAACTGACTAATATAAGCCTGGTTAAGGGAAGTGCCAAGGATGTGCCTAAAATATTAGGAATAGCAAAGTCTGCTGTGCTGCTTATTCCTAAGGAAGCTGCCAATTCACAGGTCAGTAACCTGATTGCAGTGTCACATTCCTACCACAGAAGAAAGGTACACTTCATTACAGAAGATACCTGCTATAAGAACTCAGTAAACTTTTCATTGTAATCAATGTGACTGAAAAGATTTTTCCAGTTATTACTTGCACTGTGTGTTACTCTTTCCTGATGCAGTTTTGATACAGTTGTAAAAGGCCTTTTCATCTATAAAATGTAACTAGTGTAAATATTTACATGAAATGGAACTTCTATGACTTAAAGGAAAATAAGTAAATCTGGACAATGTAATTTCTATGAGTTCAGCAACCACAAAGCAGATAACAGCATGTGTGCAGTGTTATGTAAAAAAAGAGATGGAGCTCATGCTGAGTTTTAATGCAGATGCCAGTAAATTTGGTAATCATTCAGTGATTAATTTTCCATTTGTCTATTTTGTATGACAGTGAGAAAAGATAATTTGCCTATTTTGATATGGTATATGTGCTGCTGTTCTCTGTTTTTATGTTAGGCAAAGGCAAGAGCATGTTGCAGTTTTAACTCTTAATTTTTATTGAAGTTTTTACTTAATGATTTTAATTATCTTTCAGCATTGTTTTGGCTTTTAATTTGCAATTAAACTTAATTAAAATAGTCTTCTTATATACAATGTTTACCGAAAAACAGTTATATATGATATACTACCATATATCCATTTATCATTGCTTTTAGATTATGCAAATTATCTTCACTCCTATTTGCTACCCAAAGACAAAAATGTAGATCACAATAGGAAGAATAACTTTTGAACAATGTCATGTGGCAACAACTTACTTTTCACTGGATACACAATTAATAACTTATTTTAGACCTATGTGTATATATGTATATACATATAGAGAGAGAATAGTACAGGTATTACCTGTGAGCAGATAATTACTGAGGGCAGGCTTGATTTATTTTTCTTACAAATTACAGATACAGAATGCTATATTCACTGTTTTAAATACTGAAATTTCACTCATACTTGTTCCTTTTCCCTGAAATCTAATTGTCAGAAATATAAAATTTAAAAGTATTATTAAATAGCTGTAAAGGAAATACACATATTTACATGTACATTGATACATGCACAAAAATGTATGTATATGCATGCATCCTTATTGTAAGATACCCATTTTACAAAATGTAGTGTGCTTTCACATATGTTAGTGTCCACTTTTATTCCATTTTCTGACAAAATCTACTGTTTCCACAGGTTGGCTTTGAATCTGTGATATTACGACTTACAAACATTGTAGCAGGGACAGGCCATGCTGTCATAACCAGAAGAGGAGTTTATGGCTCTGTAATAGCTAGCTGGATTTCAGGATGCCCACCAGACCTAGTCACTGACTCTGTTAAGCTGGGCAATATTACTCCTCCGTTTGGTGAGTAATGGCCACAACAAGCTCTGTACAGCTGCAAGGACAACAACAGCTATGGCAGTTGCATAAGTGATAATACCACCTTTTAGTTATTTGTACTTCTACATGTTTCTTTTATTAATGAAGAATCATTAGAATGAAATTGTGTGATCCAGTTTTTATCTGTAATGGACCTATTTCATTTATAAGCAAAAAAATACCTATTGTTCACAGACAAAATGCTATGGCCATTAATGACAGCTTTATACAGGAAAGAGCCTGTTAGGATCTGATTAATAAGGTTCTTTGGAAATACCTCTGCCCAAATTAAGGTGCAAAAAAGACCATATGCCAGTCAATAGTATGGGTTTTATTTGATAGTAAATATGGGGGGGG
>VZRM01003474.1:990248-1079981 GCA_013397955.1 Grantiella picta
TTTATTGCCTCTGACCAGAGGTTATGCCATGCACTCCAAACCTCCTCCTCCCTCCTTGGCTGTGGGGGAAGTCTGTGTAAACCTGGCTTGTGTAAGTTGTGTTCTCCCCCCACCCCAAACTCAGCCAGAGATTGCTCTCAGAGCAGCTGGTGGCTTTGGCCTTTGTGGATGCATTATTTTCCTTCAGCCTCAGATGACTGAACAATAAACCTATTCCTAAACAATAAACCAAATCCCTTTAGTAATCTCAGCAGTTTGACTTTCAGTCCAAAGTCTCAGTCGGGTATCTTCACCAAGGCTTATTTGGTTGTGGCTTCTTTATACAGTTTTTGTTGTAATTAGCAAAACTTATATCAATGTTTGAGGCATGAACTATTTCAGCCTCTGACAGACCCTTATCATGAGATTTCTTTGCCCTCAGTGGAGTGGAACTGTGACTAAAGTCCCTATCTCAGTATATTCCCAGGTAAAAAGAGAATTCCTATTTAGTAGTTTTGACTTTCTCAATCATTCTTCTTTCAGGTACTGCTGTATTTTCCTCCGGGGAGGAAAGTAAAGTGATTTCATTTCAGGCTACTCCAAGCCTAAATAAACCTGAGACATTTGCCATCACTTTAACAGCAGCGCATAGCAATGTGTCTGGTGGGGCTTGCCTGAGGTAAGGATGTTACTTACACTTTTGAGTTGCACTGATGCTGTAAGAATTATGGCATGTATGGAGGCATATACCTCATATCAATCCATATTGAATTACAGGTAGCTAGCAAATTGTAGTGACTTCTTTGATAAATTTGTGTGTCTTGTCTCAGGTGGAAACAAATGTCAGTACTGCAGATCTGATCTGACTGGAACTGAATCTTTTCTTCAGTTCCAGTCAGTTTCCTGGTACTGGGATACAAGGTGCCTAGAATGTGTCTAGAATGATGGAGACAGGAAAATGAAGATCCAAGATCAACAGTTTTAGCTTCAGGAAGCTGAAGAACGAAATGAACTCTGTCAATTTTCAGTGTCCTTAAAAATCCATATTTAGAAGATCTTAGATGACAAACATTATCTAAAACAAATCAAATGAAATAAGAAATGCTCTAAAAAAGCCTGCTTGATATTAAAACCCCTTTTTATTCTTAAAAATTAAAACATTACATTGAATGTAGTTTTTCATCTCACTTATCTGTTTTTCAAAATATTTTCACTCTTCCTTATTGAAAATAAAAGTGTATATAAAAGTGGGCATAGAGTGACACTGTATGGAGAAGAGTATTGGCTTCACCACGTTACAATTACACTGACAAGTCTGAAGGAAGTTAGCAGTGAACCAGACGCCTAAATTCCTCAAACAGACCCTTTCTCCTAGGCTTGACCATCCTATGCACTCCAGTCCTCAGAGCACATGTTTACTGTGCAAGTCGAATACCATGAGTGTATGAGAATAACCTTTCCTAGAAAACTTAAGAGTGTATCCCACAAGAGGTAAAGCCCACAATTACTTTGAAGATTTTTTTGTCCTGTGTGGTGGAAGGGTCTCGTCTGTTAGCCAAAACAACTCACTGTAATTGTAGTGCCATTTGGTAGCCTCTGGCATTGAATAATGGGTCTGTTCTAGAGAGAAGGGGATGACACAAGATTTAGCAGAGTCATTCTAATATTTTCTAGTAAGAAGGGGATATATTTAATATGAAGAAAGTAAAGCTTAAATTGATATTGATAACAAGGCTTAGATCTTGGAAAAAACATACTTGGAGTAAAGTGAGAAAGCAGTATTTCAAAGCCTTACTGTATATTTTAAAATAACTTCCTGTCCTTCTCTAGCTTCCTGGCTAAAACTGTAGACCTGGTTGCAGCTGTCTACTTCACAGCTTTCCCTTGTAACAGGAGGTTGTTCAGTGTTTAAAACTGGTATTGCTCATAGCAGCTGTATTATATTCCTTCATTATGTCCACAATAGGAAGACATACTTTCCTTTGCCTCTCCATTTTCTAAGGAAGGCCATATTTTATTTATCATTTACTCAGTATCCTCTGCTGACTTAGGATGCATTAAGCCTGTGAAGGTCTGTTCAATCCATCATTACAATAGCATTTTTTAGGGAACTTCTTTATGTCTTGCTTTTTATGGTTGCTATTCCTTCCCTCTACTGTTACAAATTTTTTAATGCACTTTCTTACAACCATTGATTGCTCACTAAAAATTATTCTGCTTGATTGTTTCACTTTTCGTTATTCATATTTTCTCTCTCAGTGTTGATATAATTTCTGTTTCAGATCAGGATTTACAATAGCTGAAATAGAACCAATGGGGATCTTCCAGTTTGATCTTAACTCAAGATCAGTTTCAGTTGAAGAAGATGTCCAGGCAGTGAGACTACATGTCCAAAGATTGTTTGGTTTTCGAAGTAATCTCACTAAATTGACCTATCAGACCATTCCAGGAAGTGCCAAACCACTAGAAGACTTTATACCCATCTACAATGGAGAGCTTATATTTTTACATTTTCAGACAAGTGCTGTGATAGAAATATCAATAATTGATGACATTCAGTCTGAAATACAAGAATTTTTTTTTGTAAATTTGACTTCTGTTGAAATTCTGGATGTTCAACCTGTGAACCTTGACTGGAGTCCCCGTTTGAACCCAGCTTACAGTGTTGCAACAGTTAATATCCTGACTAATGATATTCTTCATGGAATATTAAGTTTGGGGCCAGAGCTTATTTACGTTGAAGAGGATACAAACAACAATATCTCCAACACAGCAATTCTTCAAGTCCGAAGGACCAAGGGATTTACTGGTGATATTAAAATAACTGTTAAAACTTTTGGGGGAGTGAGTGTACAGAGTGGAGTAGATTTCTATCCTTTTGGAAATGTTTATGGAAAGTTAAACTTCACATGGGCAATGGAAGGAGAAGATTTTGAAGAACAGACAGTCTCTCTGACTTTGCTGGATGGAGAATGTGAAAGCCAGGTGTCTATAAAAATTTTTGATGATGATGAGCCTGAAGGACAGGAGTTGTTTTATGTTTTCCTCTCAAATCCTGAATATGGAGCTGAGATTGTGGAAGGAAAGGATGAAGATGGATTTGGTGCTTTCGCAGCAGTAGTTATTGCAGGTAATATTAATTTCCCCAGGAAATAAGTAAATATATTTGCATTAAATAACTGTAAATAGCTATATGTTCTTGTATATCTAAGTCCATTTAGCATCCCTTAGCAATGTAACTCAAAATACTATAGGTGTCAATCTATAGGTGCTACTTATCTTTGTTCTTGTCCTCATGAAGGGAGAATGCTGAGCTTAAGTGTAGTGAGATGTAGTAGCATTTCAGGCTCGTTTTTCTTTTCCATTTTCCTTGTTCTAACTCTTCCTCATGGGACATGAGGTTCCCATCTCAGTAGATCCATGACATCCATATTCAAAGAAAAGTGGGATACTTTATGATACAAACCTGTGACTGAGAAGAGTCACCAATTAACTATGGTATGAAATGAAAATGTTCAAGAGGAACTTGTTATAGAACAGCTGGGCTTCCATTGTTTGTTGTCAGTATGTGCAAATGATCCTTTCTCATAGTATTGTAGTGCTGCATTCAGACCAAAGTATTTTGTGTAACTGTAAATGCTGGCCACTTCTTGACAGTTTAGGGCACCAAAAGATCACTGCCTTTTTGCTTGGTTTGTTTCTAAACACCAGGTGATTTGTATTTTGACAGTTAAGGTGCTTTGCTTTCTCAGTTCCAGAATGCTTTAAACTTTTTTTACTTTTTCTTTCATCTGTTTTTTTTCCCTTTTCCTAACTCAGTCTGTGAAATAGGATTTTGAAATAGAAAATGCCACGGGGGATCGGAATACAGAAAGACTTAGTTCCTTCTGAGACCATAAGATTACCTAAAAGAGGAGACACATAAATATTTACTGATACATTATTTAAATAATGCATTTTGGCAGCAGTGCTTGATGTGAGACAGTGAGTATAAGCTGAAATGAGATTTAGCCTGTGTATCTTTTTCTATTGAGTACAGAGAGGCAGTGGCACAGGTTGTCGGCGGGGGTTGCGTGGTCTCTCTCCACCCCTGGAATTTTTTCAAGCGCCAACTAGACAAACCTCTGAGCCATTTGGTCTGGTTTCAGAACTGATTCAGCTTTGAGAATGGTATTGGACTAGAGTCTTGAATGCCCTTTTAACATGAATTAGGTTGGTTTTCTATCAGCTGTATTTCACATACTTTATATTTAAATTAAGCCTTTCACTTTTACAACCATTTCTATTTTTGTTCTTTGTTACTATGTAGTTCATACCTGTAGTGTAGTCATCCTCTGCTCCTGGGGATGGAGGACAGGAATGGGCCTATTTAGTCACCAAGGAAGAGTTTTCTTTCAGTCACTGTGCTACTGTGAGAAAGTGATGTCAGAGCTCCAATTTCCCCTAGCTTTTAGACATCTGTCAGGCTTACCAACTGAATGTAAACCAATCTCAACTGCAATACAGATTAAGTTTTAGAAACAAGTTGGGAATTGGAGCTAATTTTAGGCTAACTCAGTTTAGGCTAATCAAGAATGTAAGGTCCAACATTACTGGAAGTTTTGGGTATATAGAGTGTCTTAAGAAATCAGAGTGGGTATTTAGAACCAGGATTAAACTGTGCTTCTGGGTGAGTGTATGAAACAACCAAGACCACATACAAAAACCGATCATGTGAAACACATGTTCTCTTCTTGTGCATTTTCTCTAGAATTTACCATGGAAGTAATCAGTTCCCTGGGTATGCGCGTTAACTGCAGAAGTATGTGTATACACAGAGGTTGGAATTGAGCTTGTACTGAACCTCACAGAAGTGTATTAATATGCTCTACAGTCATACCCTCAGTGTGAATCCCTAAAGTTGGAACATGAGACAGCACATTGAGGAGAAGGATCAAAGCATGTGTCTGCATTTAATTGTATAGATAAATACCACAGGCTAAATATTTGTGCAAGCACATAAGCAAACACACAGTATCTGTTCATCTTATTATATATCTGTTGATCTTATTATATATATTGACATTTGGTAAGGATTGGGGTGGAAGCAGATTGCCTTTTCAATGACAGAGTAAAGCCATCACTACCTGCAAGAAGAAATCCTTTAGAAGCAAGATTTAATGGGGGACTGTAAAGACATTAGTTTCCCCTCATTAACACTGGTGGAATAATTCCCCTCATTCCACTGCTGTTTTGCTGAAGTTACTCACATTCACCTAAGCAAAATGTGGTGTTTTGCAGCTCACTAGTTCCACACATGGAGTTAAAGATTTAAGAGGAAAGCTGATGTAATACTTTGTGAAAATGAATGGGTTCAACAACATAATGGGTAGGATGAATAAGAAAGCTTAAGTTGCATGATTGGAAGCCCATCTTTATTCAATTACCTGCATTTTCAAGGCTGTTCACCTAGGTATAAACTGAGGCCCATTTCTGTTCAGACAGAATTTTTTAAGATTTATGATAAACATAGCTGGAGTGAATATTTCATTAGGGCATTATAAGCAAGGCTTTTGACATTATTCTGGAGACTACTGCAACACCTAGTCTGTTGAAGTCAATGGGCACAGAATTCAGTCAATTTGTTAAATATTACTGAAAATACAAGCTTATGTGGAAAAATGGTGCCAGGGCTCACATAAAGAATTTGCTTTCAAAAATAGTTATTATTCTACTGATTTAAATAAAATTTAGAAATGCTAATATTTGAAATTCTAGAGTGTAAATTAAGAATAGAAATATTTAGAGAATTGAAGGGTCCCCAAATAGCACTTTGAAGCATGCTTTTGATACCTGACTGGATTTTTAGCAGTTGTGCATATTGAAATTATAATTTACTCTTGGATTAACTTAATTACTTACTACTCGCATGGACTGTTTCCTACACAGGAAGCGATCTCCACAATGGCATTTTGGGTTTCATTCCAGAAGTACAAAGTGGCCTGGTACTTGATGAAGACTCAGAAAACAGAGAGGTGCTGCTGACTGTCACACGACAGCCAAACAGGTGCAGGCAATAGCTGATTCCAGTGCTCTTCCCACTCTCTTGAATCATAGGAGCTACTGTTAGTGGAAGAGGTGTTCATCAAAGAGTTTTATAATAACTGTTTACCTTACAACTCCTTTAATTGCTTTACAAATTTTGGCAAAAGGCATTTAAGTTGTGAATATAATCATGTCTGTTACTGTATTGTTATAAAGCAGAAACAAGAGAAAATTCAAATGCTTGCCAATTTATGCTGTAAGGCAGCAACTGTGAAGGTTTTGCTTAGTTAAAGCATTTGCACTGCTAAAGGTGTAACTCCAATTCTCATCTCTCTGTGTAACAGAAGTACCTATGCATACTACAAGGAGCAATCCAGAAGTTATATGTGTCAATATGCTTACATTTTTTTTCCTAAAACATATATATGTTGTACATTTATGTGCATGTTAAACAAATATGCTCAACTACTGTAAATTCCTTAAACTTACAGGAAATACAAATTCTACCTGGCCTTCCAGGCCAATGGTTACTATAGTATTGATGAAAGTACTTGGGCACATCCCTGTTTTCCAAGCACCAGTGTCTCTTATTCAGATAATTGCATACTATCTGAAACAAAACTTGAGAACAATCGGGTTCCTGTACTTGATTTAGTTTCTTCTTCTGTTACTTTTTTTAATAATCTAAATATATTTTAGAGGAAAAAATTTGAATAAAAAGAGCTATTTTTTTCATTGTAAAGCAGCTGGTTCCTTAATGATAAGTTTTGGGTAATAACATAAAAAGTATGTGGTTTATGTTTCCAAAATCAGTTGTGCTCTCATTCTGTACATGCATACTCTACTGTTTTGCTTATAGGGCTTTTGAAGATGTGAATATCTTCTGGCGTGTGACCTTTAATAAAACAGCTGTTGTCCTTCTGAAGGATGGTGTGAACTTGGAGAATGAACTTGTTTCTGTGCTGGGAGCCACGACCTGCATGGCAGGTCAAACAATGTGCAACATCTCCATTGAAATAAAACCTGATCATGTAAGTAATTATTGCTCATTTATGTACAGCACTGAATTGCAATTTATCAAGATAAAAAAACTCCTCTGATCCAGAGCAACTGATGATTGGTTTGAAGATAGTAACTTTGTATCTGCTCAGTTTCCTTGCAACGTGTTTACTTATAGGCTTGTACTGCCTCCATTGTGACTGGTAAAAATTTGGGAAGGAGATAAGTATTTACTTTGAAGAGTAAATTACAGATTTTTATATACCAGTAAGAAAAAAGAATGGATTTATTTTGATGAAATGTTCATTCATATACTCTTGTGCCTCACACTGTAAGTTTTTCATCTATCAAAGCACTTAAGGTGGTTTATGGAAAACATATGCTGTAAGTAATATCTCATTCCACAAAAAAACCTTTGATTCTAACCTGTGTGTAATTTTATATGCCTAAATCTAGCACAGATATCTGTGAAAACTCATAAAACTGCATAAGAATCTCTAAGAGTCTTAAAATCTGTCACTGTTCATATCCACCTTGTGAGTAGTGATATTAAATTTAGGAGCCATCATCCATTAAATTGCATTTGTCAGTTGGATATGCCTAAGTCTAAGAGCCTTGGGTGAACCTGTTGGCACTCTAAAATACAGACTTGATTTTATTAACACAAAGCACAGTATTCAGTAATTTTTATTGAAAAGAGAATGAAAATAAATAGTGTGAACACCTAATGGTTAGAGGAATCCCTTAAGAAAGGAGGGATTAATGTTTGCCATTCTTTCAAAGTTGGAGCGTTTTAAACTTTTTAAGAAATTATCCTAGCACACAGGCTAGTGACAAAGCTCAGGTCTGGGCAGTGGAAAAGGACTAGATGAGGAGGTTTCCATGTTTTTTCTGACTCAGTTCCAGAAAACATTGCAAGATGCTGTATATGGGAAATAGGGATTTCCCATTAGGAAATAGGATGCATTCTCTTATTTCAGAAGGACGGCCATTTCCCTTCTCCATCTTCAGATGTTATCTTTACATTACATAACCAGTGAATAGATGTATAGAGCAAAGGCTACTTTGCTGAGTAAACTGGGATTATGAATTTCTTTAGGCCAAAGAAGTGATATCAGTATTTAATGACAGCAGCACAGAATCTACAGAGACATGTATTTTGCCACATGAAGCACATACCAGTGCCATTCAAACAAGTGCTAATGCAAGGCTAAAGCTCGCCATTCATTCCAGTAAAATTGTGCCTGTCATTGGTCAAGGACATTTCATTTAGAGAATTACTTACAATTTAAGTGAAAATATATGCTATTTGTCCCTCCAAATATTTCCTAATTCTTCTTCCAGTTCTTCTGTCGTAAATTAGCTTATAAATTAGTTGTAAATATATTAAAAAATGATGATGTAATAAATACATTAGGTAAATATTTTACATTTTTGTAGAATACATTCTAGCTTTTGTAAGTTTTCCTTAGTCAGCGGTACTGATTTTATTAGCTAAAATCCTAGAATTAAAGTAGGATTTCCAAAAATTCAGAGCTTAAACAAAAGGCTTTTTTATGTACTGGGTTGACCCTGGCTGGGTGCCAGGCACCCACCAAAGCTTTTCTCTCACTCCCCTCTGCAGCTGGACATTGGGGGGAAATTATAAAGGAGAGTACATGAGTTGAGGTTAGGACCGGGAGAGATCACTCATCAAATACCATCGCAGGCAAAACAGGCTCAAATTAGAGATATTAATTAAATTTATTGCTCACAAAATCAGAGCAGGATAATGAGAAGTAAACTAAGACCTTAAAACACCCTCTGCCCTCTTCTCCCTCCTTCCAGCTCTACTTCCTGCCCTCCAGCAGTAGGAGGGGAAATGGGGGTTATGTTCATTTCATCATACATTGTTGCTGTGGCTGAGGGAGATGAGTATTTCCCCTGCTTCACAGTGGGGTCCCCCCAGTGAGAAACTTTTTCAGCATGAGTCCATCCCACGGCAGTGTTTCTCCATGAACTGCTGCAGCGTGGTCATCCTTCCGTAGGGTGCAGTCCTTCAAGGACAGGCTACTCCAGTTTGGATCCCCCACAGGGTCATAAGTCCTACCATAAAATCTGCTCCAGTGTGGGCTTCTTTCTCCATGGGTCTGCAGGTCCCTGCCAGGAGACTGCTCAAGTGTGGGCCACCCATGGGGTCACAGCCTCCTCTCAGGCATCCACCTGCTCTGCCATGGGCTCCTTCATGGGCTGCAGGTAGATCTCTCCATCCCCCATGGTCCTCCATGGTCTGCAGGAGCACAGCTGCTTCACCATGGGCTGCAGAGGAATCTTGGCTCTCGCGCCTGGAGCAAGGCTCCTTGTTCTTCACTGACCTCACTGTCTGCACATTGGTTTCTCTCACATGTTCTCACCGAGCTCTTCTCTGGCCACAATTACATCTGTGTAATAACAGGTTTTTTACTTCTTACATATGCTGTCATAGAGGCATTTGCCACCATTTCTGCTGGGCTTAGCCATGGCCAGTGGCAGGCCCATCTTGGAGCGGTCTGGCATTTCCTCTGCCAGACATGAGGGAAACTTCTGGCAGCTTCTCACAGAAACCTCCCCTGTAGCCCCATGACTACCAAAAGCTGGTCATACAAACCCAAGACAAAATATAGTACTATAAAAAAATTGTCTTCAATGATCACCATTTTTTATAATGCTATTTTCTTATAAAGAACTAATTTTTGTCAAATTTACTACTTGACAAGTGCACGCAGTAGGTTCAAATAACATTTTTCCAATGATTTCTGTAATCTTGGTAATCAGATGTCTATTTTTAAACGTCTTGCATTTGTGTTGTAGGTACAAAATCAAAGATGAAATGGAATGTCACATTTGTAAATTTAACAATTTCACAATTGTAAAATTAACATTGCTACCTTATTTTCAATAAGGAAACAAATTCCATAACTTGTATTTTCAGAGTGACATATTTCTCTATATGTGAAACATCATGAAAGTCTATCAAATATAGTATTCTCTAAGCTCTGGGATTTTCAATGATTTCAGTTAAGTGTGCAAATATACTGAGAGTTTCTTGTAAAAACATGCCTAAACATATTAGTGTTTAAGGTTGTATATAAAATGTTTTTCAGAACTTTAGCTAAGTTCAGTACTTGAATGCCAGCAAGTTAATTAATTGCAGTTTCAAAACTGCATACTTAATTCTCTGCAGTTTTTCTATATGTGAGTGGGTAGCTACCTTTTTGTGGGTAGCTGCCTTTTTGTATGGTAAAAAGAAAATGAAAGAGCAAATTCTTCATAAATTGTACATCTGCGTAAATCCATAATTTGGAATATGGCACTCTTGGAGAATTTACTGTCATGTATGTCAAATTTATAGCCACAATGCCCATACTATTTAAATAGCTACTTTAATAAAATAAGTTCCACATGGAAATCTGGGATTTAATTGTTGTGCCTGACAGAGTGGTGCCCATTGCAGTATTGTTTTTAGGATATATTTTATTGTATTTGTTGCCCATTTCAGGAAGCATGCTTATAGTAAGTGTTATTGAAATGATCCATTGTGCATACAAACTAATATATTAACTTTTTTTAAAGCTGCAAGTTATTAGGAGGTCTTAAAATGATATGAAAATCATCCCTCACTTACAGGTACCAGAATTTGAAACACATATTTTTGTTGAGCTGTATGCTGTAAGTACAGGAGCTGCTTTGAACAACAGTGCCAGATTTGCTTTTATAACAGTCCTGGAAAGTGATTCTCCTCATGGTTTAGTGTATTTTGCTGTGGGATCTCGATTTGCTGTGGCTTATAAGAAGACAGCTTTAATCAGCCTGCAAGTTCTTAGAGATTCTAGTACATCAGTAACCACAATGGTTAGCTACAGCACGCAGGTAAGACTTATTAATATTTATTTTTATATCTGTTTCTAACATTTAAGCAGACTTCTAGGTCTTCAGGGACATAGTGGATTCCCCTGGGAGACTGCCCTCAGGGACAAGGGAGTGGAACAGAGCTGACAGATCTTCAAGAAAACCTTCCACAGAACACAGGAGCTAGCAATCCCCAGGAGCAAGAAATCAGGCAATGAAGGCAAGAGACTGGCATGGCTGAGTCAGAAACTGCTGGTCAAACTAAAGAGAAAGATGCAAATGCACAGGCAGTTGAAGCAAGGCTAGGTGAGCTGGGAAGAGAATAGTGATGGAGTGCAAATGTGTAAGGAAGGTCAAGGTGAAGCTGGAAGTGAACCTGGCAAGGGACACAAAAAATAACAGGAAAGACTTCTAGAGGTGTTTTGACCAGAAAGGAAAGGTCAAAGAAGGTGTTTCCCCTCTGATAAACAATTCTGGGAAACTGGTAACAACAGATGAGCAAAAGCCTGATGTACTCAACAACTTTTTTACCACAGTATTCAGTGGCAACCTTTTTTCCTACACCTGTTAAGTAGATGTACAGCAGGATGGTGGATGGGGGAGCATAGTCCCTCCTACTGTAAGGGAAAATCATGTTCATGACCACCTGAGGAACCTGAATGGGATGAACAAGTCTATGGGATCCAAAGAGATGTATCCCAGAGTCCTGAGGGAACTGGCTGATGTAGTTGCCAACCTGCAGAGCTGCCTTAGCTCTGGGGTCTGAGAACAGCAAGGACGTGGAGCTGCTGGAGGGAGTCCAGAGGAGACCACTCAGTTGATCAGAGGAATGGAGCACCTCTGCTATGAGGAAATGCTGAGAGAATTGGGATTGTTCAACAGGGAGAAGAGGCAGCTTTGGGCTGACCCAGTTGCAGCCTTCCTGTATTGGAAAGGAACTTTTTGCAAGGGCATGTTGCAAAAACTTTTTGCAAAGCAAAGACAAGAGGGAATGGCTTAAAACTGAGAGAGAGTAGGTTTAGGTTAGATATTATAAAGGAATTCTTTGCTGTGAGGGTCATGAGGCCCTGGCAAGAGAAGGTTGTGGATACCCCGTCCCTGGAGGTGTTCAAGGCCAGGTTTGATGGAGCTCTGAGTCACTGATCTGGTGAAAGTTGTCCCTGCTCACTGCAGGGGCTTTGGAACCACATGGTCTTTAAGATCCTTTTCAACACAAGCCATTCATAAAATCATAGATTTTATGATTCATTTTATGATTCATAATAAAATAATAGGTCATTTCAGTCATTCTTTAAAGTAAATGTCTGTACTTGGCATTTTTTTCAGTAAACAGTCAAACATTAGCTTTGGTTTTCCATTAGTAAAAGACCTTTTTCTCATTGCATTGCCAAGAATGGGTTTTTTAGCAGTATCTTCCAGTGGTCTCAAAGAATATGGTCAGCAAGGCATCTAAGATATTTCTTTATTTGTTCTAAGGCTCTTGAGGGCCTCAAATTTTTGAGGCTTTTTCACCTGAAATTATGTTTTTATCCTGACAGGTATGTATACAACAAGACACCAGGACACTTGGTATTTATTAATACCAAAACACACTTAGGAAAAGAGAGACAAATTTAATCAAATTTATTCAATGTTCTCGGAGTACTAAACAAGGAAAATTGTTCTTTTGATTGAACATGTCATGTGCTAAAGTAATTTTTATCATCCCCATTCATTTTTGAGATGTTTACATCTGTAGCATGAGACTCTCCTAACTGTTGACACTTTTCTCTCTTAAATGCATACCTCATTCATTATCATTACAACTGAAGAAGTTTGTCCTTCAGCAGAGCTGCAAAAACATGATTCCTGCCACTTCCTTAGTGTCTGTGAATCCAACAGCAGGGGACAGGCTACAAGAGAGATTCTCCCAAGTTTGCCATCACATTGGAATAGTACTTGGCCTGATCTACTTTAAATATGTGTGATTTCATGCCTAAATTAATTATATTGGGGGTGGGTTATTATATACTTACTCTTTATAATAAAATGTTCTCCATTCTACTTACTCTTTATAATAAAATGTTCTCCATTCTACTGTTATTTTGAATACATATCTGTTTTAACGACATAGGTTTACATGGTGTTGCCATACATTTATTATACAGTAGTTGGCCAGTGTTTCAGTCAGATTGTGTGCTAACAAATTTTTTTTCACATTATTCCATCTAGAAATTCTATATTATATAGACCATAATTTAGCTGTTAAATAAAAAACAGAAATTGGTGCTGTCCATTGTATATTTAAGGTAAAATATAGTGGGCAATCCCTTATCCATTTGTAATTTTTATAACCAACCATCTCTGGACATTTTTAGGTTTTGATGGTGCATGGCCAAGTACTAAAGTATTGGTATTAATAGTAGCTTTAAAATAAGAGGCCACAGCAGACAGGAAGGCAGTAACTGGAAACTTATGTTTATTTCATCCCCACAAAGTTTTCTTAGACATTGTTCTTGTCCCTAGTGCTTTTATTACTACTTATTTCTGTTTCCTAGTTCTCAGTGGGAAGGGATAAACGAAAGGAAACTTGTCCCAGGAACTTTCTCAGGTGATGTGATCATGTCTAGAGCAATTTAGAACAGTTACACACTTCATTGATTTACCAGGTTCTCCAGTGAACTTAGAAAATGTCTAATTTATTCCATAAATAAACTCTACTAATAAAAGTTAATATTTTCAAAAGGGCTCTAGCATTTCACAAATCAAACTCCTTTTTTTATTCAGTAGAAGACCTTTACTTGGAAGTCAGTATACAAGCTGCACTTATTAAATGAGTAGATATTTTTAAAATATCATACAGTTGAATAATAGCTCAGAAAGTTAGTTTCCACTTAAGGAAAGTTTATTATATTACCAGATACAATGTCAAGGTTATGGCAGCTGACAAAAAGGGCAAGACTTTGAAGAATGAAACAGTAACTGCAAACCTCATGGAAGGTAAAAATAGTGTTGCTTCACAAGGAAATGAAACGATGTAGCATTCCTAGATAAATTAATCTATCTGCCTTGCATGTGTATTCTATAATGTTTGCTTTGCCTTTCTACAAAATGGATTATTCATCTTTTAAGGATTATTTTGGGACTGAACATGTAATGAATTGATATTAGTTTGGACACAGATTTCCAAAAACTTTGCTTTTGTTTAGTTTTCTATGTATTTGTAATGGTTTTCTCTACCCTAAAGTGAGAGACTTTGTGCTGCAGTCATTCTCTTACATCAGCCCTTCTGGAATTTACACATGTGCTAACATTTCTGTAGTATTTTTCACACAAAAAAGTTTTGTGGGTTTTGTTCTGGAAAAGAAAGAGTGGGGCCCTGTTTACTATTGACAACATATGTAATTCTTCCCCTAGGTTTTACGGATTACTAAATCAGGGAGATAATTAATTTAATGTAATTGTTTCATCAGTCATAGCTACTTTTTGAAAGAGGCCTTCTTTTTTACATATTTCCTTTTTATTCATTTAAAGTGTGTTCTAGAGCATGTTGGTTTGAATAATTATGTCTATCATAATGTTACCTAATACTCTTTCTGTTTGTTTTAAGGAGCTGCAAAAACCTGAACCTATTGGACGGACTTTCATATCTCCAGCTGTGGCAGGACACGATTTTGCCAGAACTGAAGGTTTATTGACTTTTGAACATGGACAGAGAAATGCATTCCTGGATGTGACTCTGACTCCAAAGACAGCATCTTTAAATCCATTTCCTAAACGTTTCCAGGTTGTACTTTCCAACCCCACAGGCGGTGCCAGGGTAGATGATGTGTACAGTATTTCTAATATCACCATTGTCTCAGATTTGGACTCCTTGCCAGTTTGGGGACTGATTGATCAATTGCATCAGCCTCTTGATGACACCATTTTACTCAGAATTCTTCATAATCTGAATGTCAAAGTGGCTACAGAAACTACAGAAGAGCAGCTTACTGCCGTGGTGCATATAATAGATAAGGTAAACACTTCCTGTTCTTTCTTAAATGACCAATGGCATTAATTAGAGTATAGTAACACAACAAGACATATATATGTATGTATGTATCCATGTATGTATATATGTGTATATATATAACAAGGCAGATCACATCCACAGCAGTAACACAGAAGCACAGACTGCAAAAGTAAAAGTAGAAATTGTGAATTCCCACAATCAAGGAAGGAGTTTGTCTGCCAATAGTTAGGATGGTGGCAAGAACTCAGAAATCAAATAGGTTGAAATGAGCAACCAGTATTAATTTTGCATACATACCTGTACCTCTAGATTTTCTACTGTGCAAAATTTTCCCTTTGGTGCCATAGTTTCATAAAACTTACTATGGTTTCTTGACTCTTAGGCCATGTCTTTGTTGCTCTTAGGCATGGCACAACCCCTGCTCATATCTTTACAGCAGACTGTAGTGAACGCACCAGCAAATCCTGGCAGAGCCAGATGGAGTCAGCTGTAGTCTTAACCAAGCACCAGCCTTTTTTCCTGCAGTGGCTTTGGGAATTGGGTTGTCAGAGTAGCCGAGAGCTTAAGCATTGCACTAAGTTATATGAAAATTATGGACTAGTTTTATCATGTTCTGTCTCTTCCGGACTTGTGGAATAATGCACAGAAGCTGGACAATGTCTAAATACCAAGATACAAAACATTATAACAATATCCATTCCATATTGATTTTTGCCACCCAGAATACAGAGAAAATGTAAAACTTTCTCAGAACTCAGCAATCTTTGGTTTATGAAAGAATGAAAAGTGCCACATCCTTTCTTTAATAACCAAATCCTCTAGTAAGCATATCTTTATGTAGTTTTGGCAGACTGTGTCTTATGCCTTGGGAGCAGTGATCAGGAGTTGGGAAAAATATTCTGGACTTTCAGAATAAACGTTGGAAACACAATGAAGATATCGCTAAACCATTGAACATGAGGAAATATCACGAGCAGATTCTTTGCGTAAAATGTTTGATTTCTTCTCCTCTCACTAGGTGGCAGGTGTAGGTGAAAAACTGTTACTCACTGGTAAAAGTAGAAGTCTTTTCTATGAGGTACTCTGTGCTCTGGCTAGCCCGAAACGTGAGGACACACGAGGATATAGCCTGCTCGCTGAGGTGACTGAGAAGTTTGCTTTTTCTCTGTTGACTGGGATAAAGTGTGGATCACCAGGAGAAAGGTAAGTAAGTTTGAATACATAATAGGTTTTGGAAATACACGACAACTTACCAATACAGAAAATTTAAACTACATTTACCGAAAATGGACTTGTCTCCCATCTAGTATGTGACCCATATGTGAAGGTGTTACTCTGTCATGATCTCGTAAAAAACTGTGTTGTAGTGCCAATATATAGAGCTTTATCAGATTGTGTGTCACATGTGACTGGTACATTGGTATGGGGTAGCTGTGGGAACATGAGTCAGGAGATCTGGCATGTATTAACTCACCTTTAGCTCAAATATTCCCTGGAAAAGTATTCATTATTCTTGCTAAGAAAATAATATGTAATTGGATGACGCAGAGCTGTGTTCTAAGCCTTAGATGAAAGTTAATAAGCCAAAATTTCTGCTGGCATTTTTTAATTTATATGTACTTGGTTTTGCTCACTTGAACATTGTTTTAAAATTTTTATAGCTACTCTAGTTTCAAAGTTTCAAACTGTTAATTTTGTCTCCAAAGGCATAATACCCTTGTCAAGCTAAAGGGCAGGGGAAATAGGTGATTGAAGAAAGAGATTATTCCCCTTTATGAGACAGATGGTTTCAAACACTGTGTCTCCCACTGAGGATCTATTAAACAACTGGTGGTTGAATATATGTTCAGTGTTTAGAATTTAAAAGTTGAAATATTTTATTCCAAGTTTTTTTGCATTATCTGTTGCACAAAAAAAAAAAATAAAGCAAGATCATCCATTTTAATGCCTCTCATTTTTTTAGACTCAGCTCTACATCAAGTTATACAGATGAGTGTTTTGATAACCTAGTTTACCATGGATGGGTTTTACTTGCAGGTCATTAGGAGCAAATCCCAGAGGGAAAATGGAGAAACTGAAATACTTAACAATTCACCCCTCTTTTTTTTTTCCACAGAAACTTAAACAGTCTGCCAATTAAACATCGTAAGTCTAAAAATAATGAATTAAAAAAGTTCCAACAAATCACAAATACCTTTTAGAGTCATTATGTGATAAATAGTGAAACTTAGTTCCACTTACCAGCCCTATTGCTTTTCCATTTCCACAGAGGCAAAAATATCCTTGACAGCTGCCCATACATTGCGATAATGGCTCACAACTGGTTTCCTCAGCAAATCAATGGACATAGATTTAATGGAAAAGATGGGGATTCTATTCAAGTACCTGAACATTTACTAGAAGTCTCTGTAGTGTTATCACCTCCTCAAGAAGAGAACTGTGAATCCATACAGTTCACAGAATACAGCAGTCAACAGTGGTTCCTTACTAGAGATAAAGAACTTGCCCTGAGGAACAAGGTTTGAAGATAATGCAATTTGTTTTTTCAAGAATTTACTTCAATCTAGATATTGCTCAAAACATTATAAATGTATTTAAAATAATGGGAACATTTTTCTGGCTGTCTCTGGTTAAAATGAGCACTGTGTTGAATATTAATATTAAATTTATCTCTACATTGTACATGTTTCAGGTTTTTTCAATGAGCTTGAATGGTGGGAGTTCACACCCTTTGAAAGATAACAATGAAGTAATTTATCGCATTTATGCCAAAGGAAGTCGGATTGTTCCACAGAAGTCTCTATGTCTCCTCTGGAATCAAGCTGCTGAAAGGTTATTTTATTGTTGTGTTTAGTTTTCCAATTTCTACCATGAATCCATGCATTTGTGTAAGATTTGATAACTCCAATTAAATCATTTGCAAGTATAAAACTGATCCATTTCCTGTCTTTTTTCCTTAATTTTTCTGGCCATTTTACCAGTACATAAAACTTCCCTTATAATAAAATGAGTAGCTATTCTATCTCAGATATTTCTCAGACTTCTGCCTTTTTTTTTCATCAAAATACCATTTAGATAATGTAATGATGTATTAGGCTACAGTGATGGGCCATAAATTCCAGAACTGCATCAATGAATGTTCGAAATGATAAAATTATGTTCTGTATCCTGTTGAAGTCTTGTTGGTTTAGATTCAATTTCATTAGACCATCTGGATGATATCAGTCTGTTGTTGATATAAACTATTTCTCTTCAGGAAGAGATGCACCAGAATTTACCTGTATGCTTTCCTTTTATCTATACACAGTTTCCAGTAGAAATGGCTTAGGATATAATCTGTTGTGTCCTTTATCCTTTTTCAAAACCACTTAGGCAATACTGAAAAAGAAATCCAATACAAAACATGAATTTCAGTTTCAAACCAACAAATATAAGTATAAAATGTTCTCCATACCATGGTAACATATTGAGTGCAGTTAAGTAGTAAACTATTTGAAAAATCAGATAGACAGAAAATCAGACAGACAGAAAAATCAGAAACCTAGCAGAAATTTTAAAAACATGGACACAAAAATTCTCTAGTGGGAAAAAAAAAGCTAATATCTTTACAAAGATTTTTTAAAAAATATAAAAAATCTATAAACAATATTTTAATCTCATGTAAATGTGCTGCTCTGAGCACTGCACATGAAAGAGTACAGAAAACACCTATGCAATAGTTTAGAGAACTTGGTATCTCAGGAATACAACAAAAATTTTCAAGCCTGCTTACCATATGAATGACACAAGCCCATTTCCATCTCTCTATCACTTGTTTTGCAGTTGGCTGTCTGATAGCGGGTTCTGCAAAGTGGTTGATGACACATCGGATTACGTGGAATGCTCCTGTTCTCATATGTCCATTTATGCAGTTTATGCCCAGTTAGATAACTTGTCTTCATACAATGAGGCTTTTTTCTCTTCTGGATTCATCTGCATTTCAGGTCAGTTGATTTAAGACAGTTTGCTCATTAATAAAAACCGATGACCAGTAAAACTAGTTGCTTATTAGTATTTTTGATAGCTGATGACATTCTTTTTATTTACTAGAATACTGAAGGACTGTTAACTAACTTCTTATTAAAGATGCCATCATGTCGGGTATTTGCATACTGACAAATTTCGCCTCTGGAAAAAAATGTCAAGCAGAAATATCACAGAATGAACAAAGCTGGAGAAGAATTCTGAGATCATCCAGTCCTGTGACCTAACACTACCTTGCCAACTAGACCATGGCAGTTAGTGCAACATCTAATCTTCTCTTAAACACCTCCAGGGATGGTGGCTCCTCAACCTCCCTGGACAGCCCATTCCAATCCCCGCTGGCTCATCTTTTGGTACACAGGGACAGTTTGCTCCTGTGCCTTCAAGATTTCTTTCTTCAAGTATGTCACTCTTTCCAGGACTCCTTTGTTTCTGAGGACTGTTTCCCAAGGTACTCTACGAAACAGCATCCTGAATTCTGCCCTCTGAAAGGCCAGTGTAGTAGTTTTCTTGACGTTTCAATATCCTTGTTTCACGAAATGTTGAGAACTCTGTTATTTCATGGTCATTGTACTCCAGATGGCCTCCGACCACAGCATCTCCCACCAGCCCTCCTCTGTTTGCAAACAGCAGGTCCAGCACAGCCTCACCCCGGCAGGCTTGCTCACCAGCTGTGACAAGAAGGTCTCCTTCACACACTCCAAGAACCTCCT
This sequence comes from Grantiella picta, assembly GCA_013397955.1. Lineage (NCBI taxonomy): Eukaryota > Metazoa > Chordata > Aves > Passeriformes > Meliphagidae > Grantiella > Grantiella picta. Next base: position 1,009,848 of record VZRM01003474.1, read on the forward strand.
AGATTGCATCTCTTCCACTCTGTTGAGTTCCCAGCAGATATCTGCCAGGTTAAAGTCTCCTACAAGAGCAAAGGCTGGCAATCTTGAAACATCCCTCCAGCTGCTTATAGAATAATTCATCCATCTCTTCATCCTGGTTGGGTGGTCTGCAGCAGTCTCCAACCAGGATGCTGGCTTTGTTGGCCTTTCCCCAATTCTTACCCACAGGCACTCAGCCTTATCATCACTAACCTCAAGTGCCATGGTGTCAAGAGCCTCCCTAATATAGTGAGCCAGCCCTCCATCTCTCCTCACTCGCCTGTCTCTTCCAAAGAGCTTGTAGCCATCCATTGCAACGCTCTAGTCACACGAGCCATCCCACCACGTTTCTGTGATGGTGACTGTGCCATAGCTTTCCTGCTGTGCCATGGCTTCCAGCTCCTCTTGCTGATTGCCCATGCTGCTTGCATCAGTGTACATGCGCTTCAGCTGGGCTGCTGTCTTCACCCCTGACTCTGGCTTACCACCCTTGGGCTCATCTCTGGGGACACTGGTTTCAGCCCCTTCCCCCTTCAAACTTAATTTAAAGCCCTCTCAATAGCCCTGCCAACTCATCTAGAATCCTTTTGCCTTTGTTAGACAGATGGAGCCCATCTGACTCAAGCAGGCCTGGTGCTGTAAAAATTGCTCCATGGTAAAAAACCCACAATTCCACTGACGGCACCAGCCCTTAAGCCATTCATTGATAATGTGGGTTTTCCTATTCCTTTTATCATTAATCTCTCCTCCTGAAGGAATTGAGCAGAACATCACCTGCACTCCTGTGCCATCAATGAATCAATCCAGAGCCCTGAAGTCCTTTTTAATGACCCTGGTCCCCTTCTTGTCAGCCTCATCATGGCCAACCTGGGCAACCAGCAGTGGGTAATAATCAGAGGGCTGAATTAGTTCAGGGAGCCTCCTGGTGATATCCCTTACCTGGGCTCCAGGGAGGCAGCAGACTTCCCTGTGGGATGGGTCTGGTCGCCACAGAGGGCCCTCAATCCCTGTCAGAACGGAGTCACCTACTGCAACTACCCTTATTTTGTTCTTAATACCTGAGATTGTGATCCGTCTGACAGATGAAGTGCAACTGGGAGACTCTCCAGACTGATTTTTTTCTTTAGTGTCATCTGCCCGACTCTCTGGACTCAAAGCCTCATACCTACTCTGTAAGGGCACCTGGGAAGGTGATGGGGCTCGGGAGGGAACTTTATTACCTCCCTGAGCAGGTATCCATTTCCATTACCCTCCATCTATGAGGGCTCCTCCTTCTGCCTGATGGTAAGAGGGATGGGATTCCTCTGACTGCTGCTGAGCTTCTCTCAGGGTTGCAAGGCTGTAACTCCACAAGTCTATTTCTCTTTCTCTCTACCTAATACTCCTTAGCCTTTCCACTTCTTCCTTAAGCTCTGCCATCAGCCAAAGCAGATCATTCACGTGTTCACACTGCACACAGATGTCTTTCACACTGCCCTGTGGTACTGCCACCAGCCTGTGGCCTGGACAGCTCTGTCATTCCTGGGGGGTTTGGTCTGGGTTAGAACACCCTTGCTGGCAGCAGCAGCAATGCCTTTTGACTGTTTGTGAACCATTGCTGGACATAGTCAAGTGGGGGGAAAAAACCCCAAAAACCCAACCAAAACACACCCATCTAACACACAACCCACCAGTAGGAGCCAGGAGAGCAGCTGCACCCCTCCTGTGCACACTGCTGTGCAAATTGCTGTTCCATGCCCCTGTTTGCCTGGTCCTGGTCACCAGGCTTCCTAGAGCCATTTAAGTCTCCTGCAAATGGTCCTGGCACACCCCTTGCTTGCCTGATTGGCTGTTTCCTTGAGATGCTTTATTGAAAAGAGATATATGTCATTCATTTGGGGAAAGAAACTTAAAAATCCTAAATTCATCAGTGTTTTTAGCAGAAGTACAGTAATCCTCTTTGTCAAGTTTCCCTGATTGTTTCAGTAAGAATTTACACTCAGAAGTGATAACTCAGGGGAGATAGATTCCCTTACACTGTGCTGCCTAACTGCTACCCAGCATCGTGGGAGAAGCCCAAGAGTTTAGACTTTAGGGATCATGACTGTTCATTAGCAGCCTCTACAGCATAAGTCCCAAAATGCCAGGCAGGAAGCAGGGGATCTAAGTCTTAAACTCAACGTGGCTTTTGAAGGAGCCTTTCAGATTGCAGCTGGTTTGCCATTATGTTGCAGCAATTGCAAATTGAATTAAATTTTTATTAGAACTACAGAATTATTTAGGTTGGAAATGGCTTCTTGCATTGATAGGCACTTGGAGTAACCGGCTTACTAAGAAAACATGCTAAAGGGGATTCTTAGCTAACTTCAACCTCCTTAAATGAGGCTGAGGGTGTACTCCTTCTGAGGTTTATGACTTATACTAGATCATCATTATACAAATAACAAAACTTGTGCAAGCAGCTAAATCACTTATTTATCCCTTCCCAGGAAAGTGCCCTAACCCTTAAAATCTAGGCTCCTGATTTTTTTTAAATCTCTGCCAAAGAAAGAAGATGAAGAAAGAGAAAATTCCCACCGTTTTTCACCTGCTCCACACAAATTAATGGTTATATTTAACAATAATAAAATAAGACTTCAGCACATAAAAATAAATAGATTTTAAAATACGATTACTGGATTACAGGGTAAAGAAGGTAAGTTGATGAAACAAAATGCCATAAAATGCAAAATGCTATAGAAACTATAAATATAGCAAAATGCTATAGAAGAAAAAAATTATGCAAAAGCTAAGAAAAATATTTTGCTGAATTGGAATCTATAAAGATACAGAACATTTTTCAAAACTAGTAATTTACCGTAGTCATATATCATGAGAATGTGTTTTAAAAATAAAAATAATTTAGCTTGGTTAAGGGTTTGCTTTGAACTTGAGGGAAATCCTTTCCAATGCCTTTCAGCTTCTTTGGCTGGTTGAAGATATTTCGTTATGTGATGATACAGATTACTGGATTTAAAAGAATCTTTTAAGTAACAAATCGCTCTGTTTTTAAGTGTGATAAGGATATTATTAATTTCTCTTGACATTTCTGCCTAGCTGTGAATAATATTTAAAAAAAAAATTAAAAGAACATGTAGATAGTTGTTTAAATATCACCAAGTATTTTTGAAAGATTTAGAAATAATACTTTTAGCAATTATTTATTTCTTTCGTCTATTAGACAAATACTGGTAACTGAACAAATAGTCAGCCTCAAGAGAGGATAAAATATCTGCCTTAATTAACTAAATTACTTCCCTGACTGGGGTGTGAAAGTGCACAATAAACTCCAATTAAGATTGGGATTTAGCAGTGTTTTTCTTGGTGGCTTAAGTGTCCTAGGGTCCTTTTTCCAGGAACTATTTACTGGTAGGAAAGGGGTATTTTCCATTTTTGCTCTGTTCCTGTTTATAATTAATTAGTGAAGTGAAGAGTGGTGTCATTCTTTCTTTCATTTCTACTGTTATAACAGATTTCTATGCTCAACAGATGAAATGGGAGATTGGTATTTAGAAGGTTATAGCTATTTACTAAAATATGCTACCCAACAGGAGGGGTTTTGTATCTAATTCTTTCTAAAAATATTTTTTTATGCAGTAATATGAACACTGAAGTTACCTTTGCATTTTGTGTAACTGTAATGACAATCATCCATATCATGCAGAAAATGAGACCAAAAAACATTTTGCAAAAATTGCTTGTTTACATTATGAAATTATTTTAGTTCCCAGATCTATGGGAAAGTTAAATACATGTTAGTACTTGATTAATAAACTCATGACTGATCTCAGTGTGAACCAAAGTGAACATACTCTCTCTGTAAGGTTTGTTTGGTTGGGTTTTTTTAGATGATCTACACTTTTGAGAAATATCTGCAGGATATATAGCACAGTTTATTAGCCTAAACTTCAATTTTTCTTATTTTTTTATTTTTTCATTGTCATTTCTGTGTAGGTTTCATTTTGGCTATCATCTCCCACCTTTTCTGCACCAGGTCTGCCATGTTTGCAGCTAAACTTCTCACTCATATGATGGTTGCTTGTTTGGGTACTCAGGTAAGAAAAAAGAATGAAGTCCCAAAATGTGGAGGAAGTACCTGTTTACTTTCATTTTCTTCACTTTCATGGCCATGTCTAAACAGGTCTTCTGCAGTGTAAGCATTTTTTGGAAAATGTAAAGTTTCCACATATGATACCTAAAATTAATCCAATATTCTTATCCTGTGTTGGGAAATCAGTTGAAATTATACAATGTCAGTATACTGAGTGAAAATGGAACGACAATACAACAATCTGAGAAGATAGTCTCATGTGGGGAATGCTGTTCTCAGTTCTAACTTCTGAAGGATTTTTAAAGTTATCTTCTGTTTGCACCCATAGACTTTTCTGTCTGTGGGCTGTTTTTCTTTTCAAATAGACTGCATTTTAACTTTTATGTGTAATTCTGATGGGTGAAGAATAATTCTTGAGAACAGTTCCACGTGGTGTGTAAATGTAATCATTTTTTTTAATTGCAGAAATACGATTTGTATGGTTGTAAGTAATTTTGCTATTCATCCTCAATCCTTGAAATTTGTGGTTCACCTGATCTCTTTTCCTTTTGCCATGCAGTGATTTTGAAAGTTTAGAACAAAATTTTTGAAAGATAATTTTAGCAGGGTAGCTGCTTAGCTAGTGAGCTAGTTTGGAGAGGAAGTAAAGACAGCTTGGCAGCAGCTGTCAAGGAAAAGAAAGTGGCTTTAAGGCAGAGTGAAAAGGGAGTGTTTGGCAAGGGATAACTGAACTACTGTGCTAGCTATACTGAACAACTGAAAGAAAATCTTTATACAGTTACTAGTGCTGTGATATGTTGGCCTATTGTGAACTAGCCTGATTTGGTAGACAAAATTTAACAGAAAACTCCATTTAGATGATATATGTACAGCTGTAAGCACATACAAGCATGTGGTCACAATACATGTGATTAGAAATTTACAATGTAATTAAAAATTTTGTGGGTTTGCTAACTAATAACTCTGTATGAGAAGAGCTATTGAAGACAGTTTTAACTGAGAACATACGACCTGAAAATCGGCACTTAATAATTCGTATTTTAAATACATTTCTATCTACTAATCTTTAGGCAGTACTAGACACTGTATTTGTAATTATCAACTCTCAAGGCAGTCTAGAGAATGAAGGAAACTGTTGTTTCTCTGTGTATTTGTATTTTTACCCGAAAAAAGTAAAACTAAAACTGGGAAGCTTTTTGTGGTAGCTCCCATTTTATACATACATAAATAGTTAGTTTTCATCTAATATCTGCACAGGGTGTTTATTAGGTTTGTAGTTTTGGGGTTCTTTTTAAATTGCTACCAGTGCACTAGTCACACGTATCTGTAGATGGCAGTCAAACCTTTTCAGTACTCAGGAACTTGCTGTTCCAAGGCTCTGCCAGCTTTGTGGTTGCTCACAGTAGTTCATTTCTCTGTCAGTGATGGAGAACGGTGATTCACAACATTCAGCCTTCATTTCATTCGTGGTGTGTCCAGAGCTGCCAGCATTAATGGAGCATTTGTAAAGCATTGAAGAGTGGATGTTTCACCACGTGTTTGGTGACACTCTTTGGAAAGACGTAAAAGGCTACATATTTGTAAAACATATTTTATTCCTTTTGAGCATGAGTTCATGCAACAATACCCTAAATGCATGAGGGAAAAAATTGCTGGGCTGAGATTTTTGGTTTTGGTGTAAACTTAGGTGAATTTCTGAGTATACAAAAAATTGAAGTAAAATGAGAACATACTTCACAGTGTCTCAATATTGTCATACTAGTCAATAAAATTCTTTTTTTCAGAACTATAAACACCAAGATTACAATCTTAATAGGAACCATTGTTATGGTTACCGTGATTTACTTGGGAATTCCAAGGCAGAATGCATGCATATAAGCACTTTATACGTGGCTTGTTCATGTATACTCAGCTTGATGCATCTTGTTGGCATTAAATTTCAGGGCCAATTTCCACAGTACAAGCTGAGTATTACAAATTACATGAATGTATGCTAAATTCTCCATTCAGACTTTTTGGAAGTGCACTGCTGAGCTGCTTTGTGTAAATGCAGTGACCACTTTTGTGGAATATTTGGACATTCACTATCTGCTTACAGCAATGATTGTGCACAAATGGCGCCTTCCATACTTAGCGCCAGCAATGCAAAATTAAAGTCTAATGGTCAACTAGAAAAAAAAAGGCGTAGGGCAAACTGTGTCATCAAATTTTTTTAAAACAAAAATTCACGTTTTCTAATTTATCCAGTCCCCAAACATCTTATGCACTACTATGGTGCACTTAGCATCATGACCAATCACTACAATGACTACCAAACCATCAAGCCAAGTTGATCCTACCATTGACTTTGAGAGAAATGCATGATGAAGAGTTATACTTACTCTGTTTAACTATTTGAAAATTGTGTGTTATTCAATCTGAGCAGAAATACAAACATACATGTCAGTTATGTTTTCCAAGAAGCAATAGTGCATCCCATCTTATTCTTAAAAAATCATTAAACATAAAGCATTTATTTAAAAAATGTAAACTGCAGCCTTGGTAGAATTGTTGCTTTATTTTTTGGACTTATTCAGATTTCAACAGTTCTGCCAGAAGATAAATTTTAAAGATGTGACAAAATCTCCAGTAGGTGATGAAGGATATGAATGAATGAATGAATGATCCAAGAGCCTGTAGCTTCTGCTATGCTATAAGAGTGAAACCTATAGAGATACAGTGAAATGTTTCTTCTGCTGTACTGTCCTTAATCTTAACTCTTCTCTTCCAAAATAAGGAAGTTCTTATTTTCCCCATACGTAATCAAAGCTCAAAAGAAATTGGCTTATATACCTGGATAGGAGGAGCTTGGAAAGCATGTTGCAAAATGAGGTGTGTAGAGTGATTCTCTACCATCCACGACAGGGGCAGCTCGTGCCTGCCTCTCTCCTGGCAGTGGAGAGAAGTTTTTATTTTAATTCAGTCTTCCCTTATGGTAAGCCTGAGCCTTTTAGTCAGCTGCTGGGAAATAACAGTTAAAGGATTCTTTCTGAAGAATCTGGTACAGAGCTTCACTGAACTCCAGGTTCATACGAAATACGAAACTTCTATGGAATAGGAAACAACAGATATTTTTATGCATTACTTTAAAGTTAGAGCCCAGTTTCCCAGAGTGAGGGAGTTTGCTTAATTGTCTTTGGGGAAAACTAGGCCTGAGATTTCCTCGCTCTTGATTTCTTTGCTGTAACCTGACGGCAGCAAATAATGCTGATGAGATACCATCAATGCTTACTCATACAATTTGAAAGGACACAGAGGAAGCAGAAAAGAACTGTACACAGTGATCCAGAATTGGTGTGCGTTTTAGAAATTTGTCTCCGTGCTAATGTGTTTCATCCTGTTACTTTGTGATTTGAAATATTTCAGTAAAAATAAATGTGTAGTCTTCCACCCTGGATGTCAGTGCTCCTATCTTTGGGATAATAGTCTAACATTTCTCATTAATAGAAGGAAAGATTTTACAGATGTTACTAAGAGTGGAAAGTGGAAAATATTTCCCTTTCTATTGGAGGAGTATTGGAACGCACAGCTAGCTGAGACACTTGTTGGGTATGTCAGAAGGGAAAAGTGTGTCTGTACAAATGTTCATGTGGGTAAGCTGCTTTCACCAGTTCCCTACATAACATTTATATGGTCACAATAAATCAATTTTAGTTGCTTTATAACGGTCATACTGTTCCAGAGGATATGATGTATGTTCCCTAGTCCTACTGAAAACATATTCCCGTATAATACAACACGTAGTGACTCTTGGAGTCTCACCTATTATCTTTATGGCCATTGCAAGAATTAGGACCTAACCCTTTTCTCCCAGTGACTATCTTGCTAGGTTTCAAACTGAATTTTTTAATTATTTATTAGCTGAGTTCAGTAATTCCTACCAAGTCAGAGCACAGTTCATGCAGCTTCTTTCAGAAGCAGTTTCAATCTAATCATAAGTAGAACTATTTGGGAATTGGATTTAAATAAAAGACAATTTCAGAGTGGACTAATTTAAATTGAATGCTTTTATAGCAAAGCAATACACTTTATGATCAATGAGACTTTTTGGGATAATCTCTGTTACCTTGAGTTTTTATTTTTGGGTCTGCAATATCCAAGAAGAATCTGTCAAAGGTGGAGCTAATAAGAGACTTTCAGTAGAAAAGTTTGTAGCTTACATCAAGATTTCAATGACTTTATAAGCTGTATCGATCATACATATATGCAGACATTTTAAAGAAAGATGACTGATAGATAGATAGATAGATAGATGGATGTCAGGTATCCTCAGGTGTTCAAAAAGGCGCATGAGGTCATTCAGAATCTGAGAGTCAAGAAATCCTTACCTCGAGAAGTGGGGTACCTGATCATCAGAATATATATTATACACAATTAAACAGTGAGGATGGACTGCTACCGTAAAACAACCGCAGTTTATTACCTGATCATCCAGATTTCATGCAAGGTACTGGGAAGGGTAGGCTACTCACAGAACTCCGTGTTGTAGAATGTTTGCCTTTTCTCCAGCAGTGGGAGTCAATTTGCCTGTGGAGTCCCATCAGGTGTCAAGTTGCCGTGACTCCAAGAGATTTGATATGAGCATGATGCTGTCTGTAGATACATAGAGCTAAAGCTCAGACAAAAGTAAAAGGCTCTGGAGATGCTCAAAGTGTTCATCCCACGTTTATCTTTACAGATTCAGTCTAGGGGGTGTGGAGATGTAGAAGCAGCTGAAAAACCTCTCTCCCACAAAGAGAGAGCACAAAGAGTGCTCTAGTAGACATGGCCAGTGTAGGAATGAGTGTAAGAAATGAATCTGAAATACTGAATTTAAACTTTATGTGTTTTGTTTTCATCAGCCAACATAGGATTTTGGTCTTTCACTGATAATCTATAACTATGAAAATCCTCATATACTTCCTTCTGCTACTCATAGGGGTTATACTTCTACCCACCCTTGTTCACTTTTCTCATGTTGAGCCCCATATAGCATTAATGCACAGGCTGTTAGGTTTTTTCTAGATTATCTCGTAGGGTTTGCCAAAACTCAGATATATGAGCAATGCTGTAACATATGTTAGAATGCTGCTACATTACCTCACACCTCCTGTCCGCATTGCAAACAGTCAAATGTTCTGTTTATCACTTTCAAGTATAAGAATATGCGATTTCTATCAGCTAATGCCTTCCAGCTCTTTTTTGTTATACTGTTTTTTCCCAACATCACAAGCAGTTGGGGACCACACACAGAGAGGAAGGGATAGAAACATTGCCAGGTTGCCTATTCACTGCTGTTCTTGGTATCTTACTGTGAAGCAGGTTATACTGCTGCCTCTCTCTGTTTCATGCTTCATTGTCAGTTTTCAACTTTCTCCCATTTTCTGCCTCCTTTCTTCATCTGCCTTTGTTCTGTCCTCTCATGTGTGTCATTCTGCTTTAATAAAAAAGTAGTTATCTATTGCTTCTCCTAATTAACAAATCTCCTGTTGCTTGTTTCCCTGTTGAAGGCTTTCCTCAACTCTGCCTTGATGGAGAGAAGGACCACAGCAGTTGCTGTTACCCATAAATTCAGGCCCTAGTGACAGCTGTGCTGTGTTAATCTGAAGTTTCCAAAATATTATTAATTTATCTTATCTTTTGGAGGAAAAAATCTATAGGGTTTGATAAACAATAGCACTTCAATAGGTTTTCTTTACAGCTAATTAAAATCATACTAATGGTTGAATATTTAGGTTGTGTTCTTTTTCCACCAGTGTCACTTTGCTTGCTTCCACATACAAGAAAGTTTTAAAGGGGTCTTTTTTTTTCATTTTTGACAGTTTTCTCATGACCTGCTTCATATCTTTCATACAGCTAATGTTCCATACTCAGTAGATTAACAAGCCCTGTTCAAGACTTAATAGGATTAATTATTTGTTTAAATGAAACCAGAGCCTGACCTTGCCAGATTCGTATGGCAAATTCAGTTTTAAGTATACTGGACTCTGATTGTTTTGAAAATAACTGAATAAGATTTTCATAAATACTAGCTTACTAATGACTGCGGTTAACTATGATTAAATGTCAGTATAATTTTTGATAGTTTATTCAGTAGGCTGTAGTAGAATTTTATATGCTGGTAGATTTGGTTTTGTTCTCATGGTCATTTTTCCCTCTCGGAATCAAAAGGGCCTTTTGAAAATGACATTATAATGACTTATAAGAATTAAACAAACACAAAAGAATTTTTAATTTATATTTTATCCCAGGTAGGTCATGTTAATCACTTTAAAATATAATTTGAAAGAAAGAATGATGTAGATGTGATTAGATTCTGGAAAATGACCATGCTGGGACAGACAGTGAATAATCAGTGAAATAATTTTTAAAAAGTTTAGGTTGTATAACAGCCAGAGGGAGAAACCCAGAGCATATCTGTTATGTGTTCCTATGCAAAAAAAAAAAAGAACAAAACAAAAAAACCACAACTACAAGAACAAAACCAACAACCCCCCCAAAAAAAACCAAACAGAAAAAAACCTGACTGTATTCAGTTATGAAAAAAGGCTTAGAAAACCATGATGGTTGATCATAGAATATGCTATGTTTCCGTATCTTCGTTGCAAGAAAATGAGGGAACCGGGAAGCTTTTTTTGGGCAAAGATAGATGAATGAATAGAAATTAACTAAGCATAAAGCATGTGCATCATTAGAAATTAACTTCCATGGCTGAAACATTTCCTGGGAATAATAGGATTTTATGTGGGTCTCAGAGACCAGAGAGGGGAGAAAGTGTACGTGAGATAATTAAGTACATTGTTTTACTTCACAGCTGAAATGGAATAGGAATCTTCTCTTAGTTAATAATTGTAGATCAGCTGGCAAGAAGTAGCTTGGAAAGCACAGGAATCCAAAGTCTAAAGATTGTCTGTCTGCGAGTAAACAAACAGAATTGAATCAAATGAGCACAACATGTAGCATCTCATTTACCCAGGGATACAAAATGTCTACCCCACTCAAATGTTAAATATTCTGATGAAAATTGTTAGCCCTTTCACCCTCTACCCCCAGTATTTACCCCTGGTCCTTGCAGTATCCAAAGACCTGCATTTTATTGTGTCCTGCAGTAGTTTTGGACAGATACTGCTCTGGTCTGTGGTGTAGTAGAGAGCTGCAGTCCAGGCAGTCCAAGCACAGGCCTTACATTATTGTGCAGAAGCAGGTGGGAAATAGGGGACATAAAAATGTTTTCACTGTGTTGTACAAGGTTAAGTAGCACCTCTGTGTAGGCTTTTAGGCTTCTTGAGCTCTACAGCATCAAAGTTCAAAATCAGGAAAACTCAGCCTTGAAACTAAGGAACTAATTTCTGGTTTTGAGACAAAAAAACAAGAGAAACATCTCAAACTGCAATAACTGGAGGCTTGCTTTGTGATAGGTGACTTTTTATTTCTTTTTAATATGTTTCCACAGTGAGAACAATGTATGCCTATTTGATACCTTTCTTTCTGGGAAGAAAGGTATCAAATAGGCATACAACATAAATATATCCCATGAAGAGGCATCAGTTCTTTAAATCTATTTACAAAAGTGTTTTATGTCTTCCCACCACCTCTTTCATAGGTGTGCATGACTCAGGACAACATAAATGAGAGGCAGATAGAGAAATACATAACTGAAAAGTATAATTACAGACCTGTTTGTTCTATGTCAATTCATACTTAAAATTGGCCCATAGTTACTGCCATTTTTTACTTCTGAAGTATTTTTAAAATATTGCAAATTGTGCTTGAGTATAATATGTGATCAAGATACAGCAGTGTACTTAGAGACAATTGGAGACAGTTACATTAATATTTTCAACAGGTCTCCGTGGGATATAAAAAACAGAGCTCTATAACAAAATCTGTCACGTTTAGTTGTGCTCTTCAGTTGTCACAGATCCTTCCATTCACTTACCTTTGAGCAGAGTGTTGGGTAGATAGGTGCTTAACGTGTTCCTAAACCCTCATTTGAATGTTTGCCAAGTCTTTAACTTATAATGATATACAGCATCCTATCCTTGAAATGGGACAGGTTAAAACAATATCCATATATAAATCTTTATATTTTTTATAAACATGTACCTTGTCTTTTACTTTATGCAGACTGATATTTGGCATTAATATGCTGCAGCTCATTACTAACTTCTAGCTGAGATCAGATGTGATGGCAACTAATCATGTCAGGATAATTAGTTTGAGCATCTCAGCTTCCCACCTTAGAAGCAGAAGCTTTCAGGATATATTTGATTGTAAATGCTATCTATTGTTAAAATATATTTTGTTAACATCAGACCAGTTCCTGAAAGCCTTGTGTAAATGTGGTTTCCCTGGAAAAGTAATGGAATAGAAGCAAAGAAGGAAGTTGGATGAAAAGGCATTTACCATGTGGTTAGTAAGTCTAAAGCATTAGCCCTTCAGCCACCTTCTGTGTTATAAAACCCTTTATTTTAATGATCAAAAGGTCACACTTATCTTACTCTAACTTTGTGAAATGTTTCTCTCTAATGTATTCTTGGTTGCAATTTTTTATTAGTTTTAAATGAAGCTACCTTTGACACTTTTAGCATTTAGATTGTATTCTGTCTTTGTTCTGTACCTGTATGCTCAGGACTGCAAAAGGAAAAAAATCAGAGGTGAACTTGCTCTTAATTGCACTAACAGATCATTCCTGACAGATGAAGGAAATGTAAGGTTATACTGATTTTCTCTTTAGAAGCATGAATGGGAAGCTGGTCTTCTTATTACAAATATAAATAAGAAGTCACTACTTAGAAATCCAGTAATAGCTGCAGACTGAGCCTATGTTTCAGCTTGGTTGAATCTGGCTGGAATGAGAAGTCACTGGGAATGTCCCACCAAACTCATTCTTTTGTTGCCTGGAAGATTTTCCTTCAGATTTATAATGAACTTTTACTAAGCTCAGTCTAGTTTAGACATCCAGCAAGTATGATTTGCAGAATATTGTGATGAGATGTCTCTGAAGATAGCTGTTCACAGCTTCTTGTTCTAAAATCCTGCTTCAGTGTGTGGCATACATCCACACACACAGAGCTGGCAGCTTTCACACAATGAATTGCTAAGTCTTTAGATCTTTCAGGTTTAATTTTTTAATCTTTATATTTAGACCATTCATTTTTGAAGGCGGAAACACAGCATATCAGTTTTCCAATGTGACATTTCTTCCGAAAGACATGTGTCACCCTTTCCTCCAGCTTGCACAAATGTCTTTATTAAGCTTCACCCCAGGAAAAAGCATGTTCAAAAGTTTCTTTTCTGAAATGCTGAGATGCACAGGTGTTATTAGTGAGTTTGATTAATGTTCCAGGAGATAAATATTCCAGGAGACAAGAGTGTTTATCAAAGGAAAAACGAGTACTTTATTTTTCTAAATTCTTAAATTACTGATATGTTAGCTTCAAAATGTTACAATATTCTACAGGATTCTGCTAGCATTTAGCTCTGTGTAACACAACAGTTCTTCCCTTTTGAAAGTTGCTGCCTAATTAGTTAATATAGCTTACAAAACATGAAACATTTTTTTAAAGTAAAACCAAATAAATGAATATTATTTCTCAGTAGTTTACTGCCCACTTAGCTAGTTCATAGTTGTAAATGGGTTGCTCACTTGCCGCTTTATTATTTTATAAAGTGTTACACTATTTGTGATGCTTACAATGTACTAGATATTATAAATAGTAATTTGAAGAATAAACTGACCTGAGGAATTTTTATTATAAAGAATCCCCTTTACTCCAGCAGATTACTTTCCTGCCTGAATTTACCACTTTAACATTGTATCATATTACCCTTTCCAAATATTCAAAGTTATTGTGGGTTGTTGATTGAGATACAGACAGAGCAGATGACTCCAGCTTTGGAGGTTGTCATTTGCAACCAGTGATGAAAATACAAATGTTGTAACTTCACTTGGTTTATTTAACGATCCTGCATAATTTGGTCTTGAATCAGCCACAAGAAGTTGTAGTGATAATCTCCTAACATGCTAAATAATCCTAGGTAGGTCTGTTGCTTAGAAAATCTGATATAGCATGCAACCATATTCAAACACTGAGAGGACACAAAACTACAAAAAAATAAATGCTTTGTAAGGCTTCATTTGTACTGTCCTAATTTTGAGCTTCCACAGGTATAGAGTTGAAAGGTTTGTAGCTATGGTGGATAGCTTTCAACCAAGATCCAATCTTATTCTTTCAAAATATCTAATGAATTTACTGCATTTATTTAAGGGAAGAGAAGCACAGTTTTTAAATGTTATTGAAGTTCTATGGAGTAAAATAAATTGATAGAGTCCTTGTAATTTAATTTTCAGCATTTTTAGTCTGAAGTAAGTAGAGTTGGGATGTTATCTAAACTCAGTCCTGTCATTCTGCTTCCTAATATTCTATCATGCCCAGTAGTCAAGACTTTCAATTATGCATGGTACATTTGTTCAAATGAAAGAAACAAATTCATGAGGTTAAGAATATGTTCTTCAATAACTACCGAGTAATATGCTTTAAAAAACATGGTAAATTATGAGCTGCCATTTATTGGCTAATTAAGTGGATTTTCTTAAAGTAGAATGAGATAGATGGACTAACTTTGGTACATTTCACAAAATAAGTTATTTCCTAGGTTACATTGTTGAACATGATTTTTGGTATGGTCAATGCTTTCTAAGGTTTGCAAGGCTTTGTGTAGTTACATCCTATGAGAGACAGTACTGTTCAGGCAAGTCAATCATCATTGATAAATTAGAAACATTAGAAACTCATCTTGGACTGTAAGGTTTCTGTTCCCTTCCTACTGTAGCAAGGCTTCCCTGCACATCAGGTGGAAATCTGGAGACTCAAGTATTTTTCTTGTAATTTGCTTTTAGCCTCAGTTGAGCTGTTTGGTCAGTTCCATAGCAGGATGGCCCTCTGTCTGTTTGTTACAACCCATCAGACTAATAGCAGTTGCTACACTCTCAGATAATACAGAATTTCTATAACTAATTCTGACATTTTAACAGGTCAGGAAGTCTGTTAAGAAAAAGTGCTGTGGAATCTACTTTATCATTTGAAAAAGAAAAGCAAAACGTGTCTCTGTATTCACAGTTGACTTTCCTCGGGTTTTTTTCCTCTCTAAACCCAAATTAAAAACCTGGTATTTGTTTATTTTAGAGGTTTGGGGGTAGGTGCTTTTTGTTTCTTTGCTTTTCTTTCAGACTTTTTGTTGGTATAGGTCATAATAGCACTTAGTGATTCTCAATTTACTTTGGGAATAGTAAAGTGGTATGAGAAGATTGTCATAAGTTTTGGTCTTGTCTTTATGTGTTATTCATGTCTTCATATTTCTGCATAAAATCATAAAAGTTGTAACTCCATGTTTCTTCCCAGTGGACCACTTCTCTTTCTGTGCATTTACTGGAGTTTGTTCTAAAACCAGGTCAGTCTGTGAAATTTCTTTCTCTCATGTGTTTTTTTGGTCCAGTGCCTAGTAATGTTTGAGGTGACTTAAGGAGAACTATGAACAGAGAGTGACTTTGACCCAAATACAGCTGCTGAGTATGGGTAGCAGATATACAGTAGCAGGTATGCATCAGGGTAGAAATTAACTGGTCATTAATAACTAAATCACAGAACAGAATAATGGCATAATGAGGATGAGAGGACCTCTAGAGATCATGTAGTCTTACTCCTTGTTCAGTGCTCCCATTCAAATGAGAGAATATAGAGAGAGCTGTTTAGTATGGATTTCATTCTGATCAGACAAGTGTATGGTAGGAAGTGTCTTCTTTCTTGCAATTCTGGTGTTTCTGGGTGGATTTGAAATTCGAAATGAGATTTGGAGAGTTTTTTTATTTATATAACTCAGGTTGTTCCAAATTATGAATCAAAAGCTTCCAACTGAAATGGATCATAATTAAGCAATAGTCTAAATGCTCTAAATAGTCTAAATAATTCCAACTAGCAGGTATTTTTCAAAATGCTACATGTAGTGATTACCTTTGGAGATGTGATTAAAGATAATTCTTATGGTTTATCTGTGTAGATTTTATTATTGCCTGCTGAATTTTATTATTGATTTTTTAAAAAACACTTTTATTTTATGGATTCCAATGGTTCTAATAAAGGTATTTTGTTGTATGAGCTATAATTCTGGGTGATATCTTCACTTTGGTTTCAGAGATATGTACTTTTAACTTGGAAGTTTTATAGAATATAAAAACTTAGAGTGACCAGATACATTGACTTTTTAATATTATTTTCTAAGCTGTTTGTAAAATATTCAAGTGAAATAAACAAACCAGACTTTCTCTCACCATGTAATAAAATGCACAGGTTTACTATGTGGGTGTATGTGTATCTGAGATTGAAATGCCAAAATGTTGGGCTAGATGTTCTTCTTGCAAAGCAGGTTTGATCAAAGGCAAGACCACTGAATATCTTTCACAGAATCCTTTAGAAGACTAATCTCTACCTCCATTAAATTTTCTAATCTGTTGCTCTATCACATGGCCTCTATTGATGGGATCATATCTTCCTCTCAAATTTAGCTTTGATTTAGAATATGGATCAAGAGGTTTAATGTCAGGTTAATTCCAGCAAATGATAACGCACTTCATGTGAAATGAAGATATACTTGATATTTAGGTAGCTCATTTATATCATGCTTTTTTGAGCCTGTTATAATCAGAATGTATTCTTTTTTTTTACATAGAAACATGAAGAAAACAACATAGTGTGGTACAGTAAAAATCCTCCTTTTGTTTACTAAAAAAAAAAAAAGAAAACAAGTTAAAAGAAGTATCATAAGAAGTTAGTAATAGGATCAAGAATATCACCAGAAAAGACTTCTGGTAAATCCAGCTCTGTATGGGAGAACTAAAGCTTTATATACGACAGCCAAGTTACACCAGCTATGTGCTGCTGAAGTCTGTAGAGCGACCTTTCTATTCATATTCTTGTCAATAATTGTTCACAGGGAATGATGACAACATTTTCTTTGTTAGAAACAACTACAAAAATTTGTCAGCATGGTTAGTAATTAATAAATATGAGTCGATCAAAATTAATTTCCCTATGATTATGTATAATTAAGTATTATACTCACAAAATTGTACAGTAAGCTATGTTAGCATGGACTTCCTGCTCTGTCTTTTCTGGGCATTTTGATTGGACAGAGAGGGAGCTGGATGAGCATGTCTCAGAAGCTTTACCTTTTCAGCAACTCATCCAGTTATAAGGGCTTCACAAAAGCTGTCTTCTGTTTTGTGACCCTAACCTGCCCATGCTCCCTTCCTGCACCGAGAAAGTCTTCTTCACCTTCAGAGCAGTCAAGCTAGACTCCTGCTTTGAATAGCTTTGTGAGGGAATCTATCCCTCTTCCTTGTCCATAGTGAGATTATATTTGCCACATTGAATTTAGCTTTTTTAAAGTGAATTTCTCCTCTTCTCTTTAATGGTGTCTTCATTTTGCTGGTATCAAAGCAAAGCAGGACATAATCAACTTTTGGAGTGCTAAGGCATACAAACAGAAATGAGCAGTGGTCGCAAAGTTGTCCAACAATAACAAATATTTCCTTCTTTTTCTTATAAATTCAGAATTTCAGGGGAAATAAAGGTAGCTTCTAAAATTTTGTAAGAAGAAGTATATAGTTTTCATCTAGAACTCTTAAGATGTTTTAGGTATCTTGGATCAGTAATTTAAATCATACAATAAATTATGGGATAAATCATCAGAACTCTTAATTACACATGATAAGAAAGTTCGTTATTAAAAAGGTTAGTTACTAGGCTAAATGAAAGTTACTAGTTTGAGTTATGGAGTTAATACATGTCTTTTTCTTAGCTGTCCCATTTTGTATCATTAAATCATCATTTAATTTCTTGAGAAATGACAGGGTAGAAATATTTAGAATTTATTTCAAAAGCATTGGTTTTAATTTATTTTTAAAAAATTAATATGTTTAAAAACAGAAAGGAAATTTCTGTCCCTTGACTGCACAAAACAACAACAAAAAAAATTGTTTTGGTTGATTTGATATCGCTCTATTTATCTAAGCGGCATTGAGGTGCCTAAATTATGACTTTGTTTAAAGACTTAGATGATGAAGGCTAAATTTTATCCATTGATAGCAAACTATATGAAACTAAATATGATAAACTAATTTGGTCATATGCAAAAGTGATTATATGTGGAAAAACTTCATTGTAGATTTTCTCTTTGGGTTGATAATTGCTGTGAAATTTCACATAATACCATCCTTGAGTCAGCTGGCCAAACTGCAGTCACTTCGAAGACAAGAGTAGCACAATAGTAATCGTATATGACCACCTGATCTAATCAGAGGTAGACAAAAGTGGGTTTTTTCTTACAGAGTAGAAATTAAATGGTGAGGCTGCAGTTTCCGTAGAAGTTGCTCTCACTCATTATTTCTGGCTTATTTATGTTTAGAAAATAATAACAACTGAAAATAAGACGCTATGCAGTAACTTGTATTGCCGGAAATGATAACAGTGCTAAACAGATTTTCTTTTCATAAAGAGGTCCAATTACTCCATTATTAATGACATTATTTAAGTACTGATTAAGTGTGACATTATTTAATGGGTTCATGTTAGTTTAAAACCTTCATTAAAGGATTGCTGTGGGGAGCTTAGTAATCTTGTATTTTTCCATCCCTCCAGTGTTATATTTCCTAGTGTCCCTATGAATTTGGGAACTTTTTAATTTGAACAGTGAATGTGGGATCTCAGGTCATTGATGAAGGTGAAGATTATGTAAATTTCAGATGATAGAAGAAACTGGAAACAATTAAGCTTCGTCAGTTTCCATGGTCCTCTTTGAAATTATTGTGTGATGTCACAGTGATGTTTATTTGTTTTGTGGGTCTTCATATCAAATGGCAATTTCCTATCTTGATAGGAGTGTCCCATTAAATAGTAATAAGTTTCACCAGTGATCAGTGGCAGAATACTACTCCAATATGAGAAACAGGTCAACAAGGAATGGCTGCACTTAATTGTGAATGCATTTGGTATTTCTGTTATTCTCTTGATTTTGGACAACTGATCTGATATTCTAATATCCTAGGATTTGATTCTAGGTAGGATCCCTACCTATTCTAGGTAAGGAAAAAGAGTCATTAATATCTAAATATGTTTTCTGTTCTAATTTTTTGTAGTAAGCATTTTAATTGTATCTAAATTTAAATTGATAATGAAGATATTGCCCAAATATTTTTTCCAAAGCTTAGAAAATTTGTCCACTGATAAATTCTTTTGAGTATTTTTCATCTGACTAAAGTTTTGCATTTCCAAGGAGAGGGTTTACATCTACAGTCAATAGACAATTTCTGTCACTTTTCCACTTACTGTAACTTACTTTTCGAGTATGCTCCTTTATTTCATTAGGTCTGCTTAGGAATAAGTATCTCAAGATGTGAGAATCTAGAATTTGTTTCAGAACTGCAGTACTGACTGTAGTACCCTGGTTGGATGGATCCTGTATTAAGGATGTTTTCGGGATCTTCAGTGCCTTGTCATTTCTCAAAGATCACCATGTCAGTGAAAAATGAAGTATGAAAGTATAAAGTATGGAAAACTTGCCATATTTTGAAAGTGTGTCTAAACTGTATCAATCGAAAAACTGACCTCTTTTTGTGTACACCCATAGATATACATATAAAAATCCATGTGGAGATGTACAGTGATATATAGATACATATACAAATAAGAAAGGTTACAGAGAAAAGAGACAGAAAAAGACAGAAACTAGCTAGATGGAATGTGTACATATTTAAATAGATACTTTATTTAATCTTTTTTATAACATTATTTCCAAATGTGGGAACCTGCTGATGATGCCTCCTTTCCACCCTCCTGTTTTTAACTCAAATTTATTCCTGAAATCTCACCTGTTCAGGAGACTGGTTATAATTTTTGTAAAGCGAGCTGTTTTTAAAGCATTTCAAGTGTGTTCCAAGATGGGTTTAAATTGAAGAAATATGATCTCCTACTTCTCTCACATGTGATTACACATGCTGTCATTAATCTAGTGATTTAGCTTCTTGTGAGCCTTCAGGATTCATGAGGCACAGACCATTTTCCTCTCAATTCTCCTACTTTGATTCAGAGATCAGATTACTGCTCTTACTACCCTTTGCCAGGCAAAATTAGTTTCATAAGCAGAGAGATCAGTATGTTTTCTCCACAGTTAGTGGAATTTTCATTGTTTTCCTTTCATCAGTCTTGATCAGCTGCTGTTTAACAATGGCTCATATCACCCTTGTGCTCATTGTAGCTATCTCTCCATCCCCTCCTGTTTCCCACCCTTGCTACACTGAAATACTGGATTTGCTTGATTTCTTCTTTGCTTCATCCTTCAGCAGTCTCTCCATCTAAGCCCACTCCAATCCTTCATTGATCATTACCAGCCATGACCTCTTCAAATCTAGGCTTTAGCTCTGAGCGAATGCTGGATGCTGTGATTTGATTTTCTGCTGCTTTCTCAAGGAAGTCTTTCTCCTTCTGATAACTCCTGCAACTCCTGTTATGCCTGATGCTTATCTCAACATAAACTTCTTGCACTTATCTAAGCCAATTAACTCTGTCATCTGCTTTTTCTTTAAACAGTAGCCCTTGTAAACTCTTTCGATTTTGGTCACCGGTTATTACTGGGCACTGTAGTCTCCTTCTTTGATACCGTGGGACTGCTTTTAATGTGCTCAGTTACAAATGCCTTCACTGAGGTGGTGAACATGAGAAACATGAATGCTCCCATGGAACATTCAGGTCCAAGCCTGAATGGCAGGATGCCATTCAGGTCCAAACCCAGCTTTTGTCTTGTGGTAAACAAGTAGTCTTCTTTGAATTGTCTCATTGGTCTGTATTAATTGGGTTTTTTTCATGAGTTTTACATAAAAGTTTGTCTGTTTCATGACTGTTTCTGACCCACAAATGCAAGAGAAGCTTAGAAATTATCCAGGTGCTTCTTTGACAGAGTATTATCAGCTGTTAATTTTGCCAGATATTTTAAAGTGAAGTTTTCTGACTCATTCTTTGCATGTGTATTATCACTAGTATATGAGGAAATTGGGAGGGATTTTGGCAGAGATGTCCATGTTGGATAAGATAGCACACATCTTAGAGGGAAATGAGAAGCGGGTAAACCTGGAAGGAAAGCTTGTACTGCACTGCGACATGCTGTGCAAACATACCAAAATGTATGAGAGATACAAGTTTTTGTTATCTGTAAAAAGTTGTGCTGTGGTTCTAGTTTAAAGAGGAACCTACAGACATAAGTTTTTTAATATTTAATTTTCCTTTTTCATCTCAGATTCAAACTTTCTCAAATTTTTTCACTCAGCATGTACTACTGAGAAATTGATCTGATTTTGACTTTCTTTTTTTCTTAAACTTCCAGCACATATACCTCGGACATTTGTCTTCATATGTCTTCATATGTCTTCATCTGGTTATTTTCTCTTTAAAAATTATGACAACAACAAGACCAAGAACGAAATAAAAATTCACCCCCCAAAAAAAACCCCCAACCCCAAGGTGTGCCAGGTTCCGTAAGTGAGAGGTAATAAAGTTCAATGTGTGTGTGCCAATGATTCTGTAAAGAAAAGCTGCCCTACCTTAAACTTCAAGCAGTATTCACTGCCAACATCACTAGGATTTAGCATACCAGGTCCTGTTTATTCAAACTGTTGCCACAGGAGCTAATATTTCAGCCATGTTTGCCATAGACAGAACATGCCAGTTTTCAAATTATCTCCCTTTCCATTCCAGTATTACGATTGTAGAAGGACTTTGTCAACAGTGCTGTATTCCCTGGCTTTATCAAACAAACTGTGGCCTTGAGGGAGGCAGCAGCAAAGATGCTAATGTCCCAGTGCTGCTATTGAAACTGCTGCCTGTTTGATTTTTCTTTCCTCTTCCCCGTGTACCTATGAATAAGCAGGTTCATTTTTATAACCAGCATTTGTCCAAGCAAGGATTTGTGAATGTTGTTGGCAGTCATACAGAGCCAATTCCCTAAAGTGAAACTTTAATGTGGAGATACAGTTCCACATAAACTACACACCCTAACATGAGATGTTTTGGCATGCCCTGTTCTCAGTATGAATAAAGATGGTTCATTTAATCTTGGAACCTGATTACCAGGCTATAGGCTAGTCTGGGTGGGAGGCTCTCTCCATTTCATTTTTTGGTGCTGTGCCAGCTTGAAAAAATTATGACAGGATTCCTTAGGTCAAAGCAAGGGAACAAGTTGGAGCATGACTGCATCTAAATGCATTGGGCATCTGTTTAGAAGAGAGGAGGTCCCAGTTCTGATTTCTGCTCAAAAGAATGCATGAGAGCCTTATGATAAAGAGTTATTGGAGTACAGAGACGTGTGTGACACTTACACCAACCCACAGGTTTAGTAGCACATGGAAGATAAATCTTTCCACTTCCTGATTAGATCTTGCAAACACTGACCTGTTACATAAAAGATGGTCATTGCTACCATCTGAAAAATTTTGGTTTTTAAGGTTATTGCTAAATACAGAAGAAATTGTCTGTCTGTGAACCCTAATCAATTCCTGAATGCGTGATATAGAATCATGGAATCATAGAGTGCTAAGGGTTGGAAGGGATGTTAAAGATCCTCTAGTACCAAGCCCTGCTGCCATGGGCAAGGACACTTCCCACCAAACCAGTTTACTCAAAGCCTTATGCAACCTGTCCTTGAACACTTCTGGGTCTGGGGCATCCACAAGCTCCCTGGGCAACCTGTTCCAGTATCTTAAAACCCTCACAGTAAAGATTTTCTTCCTGGTATGTAACCTAAATTTCCCCCTTTTCAATTTGCACTCATTATTCCTTGTGCTATCACCACAGTTCCTGATACAGTGTCCCTCTCCAGCTTCCCAGTAGGCCCCCATCAGCTACTGGAAGGTTGCTATGACGTTTCCACACAACCTTCCCTTCTCCAGGCTGAACAGCCACAACTTTCTCAACCTGCCTTCTCAGGGAAAGTGCTCCAGTCCTCTTACCAACTTCTCAGCTTTCCTCTGGACTTGCTCCATCAGTTCCATGTCCTTTTTCTGTTGGGATACCAGAACTGTACTGTACCAGCACTCCAGGTGGAGTCCCACGAGGGCAGAGCAGAGGGGCAGAATCACCTCCTTCACCCGTCTGGCCATGCTCCTTTGGATGCAGCCCAGAACACCTTTGGCTCGCTGGGCTGCGAGCGCACATGGCCAGCTCCTGCTGAGTTTTTCATCAGCCATCACCACCAAGTCTTTCTCCTCAGGGCTGCTGTCAGTCACTGCTCTGTCCAACCTGTCACTGTGTTGGGGATTGCCACAACCCAGCTGTAGGACCTGGCACTCTGCCTTGGTGAGCTGCATGAGTTTTGCACAGGCCCAGCTCTCAAGCGTGTCTAGGTCCCTCTGGATGGCATCCCTTCCCTGCAGCGTGTCCACTGCAACACACACCTTGGTGTCACCAGCAAACTTGCTGAGGGTGCACTCAATCCCACCCTCCATGTCACCAACAAAGATGATGAACAGTATCAGCCCTGTGCCAACCCCTGAGAGATACTCCTTGTCACTGGTGTCCACATGAGCAATGAGAAATTGACCACGACTCTCCATGGAGCCATCCAGCCAGTTCTTCATCCACTCAGTGGTCCATCCACCAAATCCCTGTCTATTTAATGTGTAGACAAGGATGCCATGTGTAGCAGTGTCAAACGTTTTGCATAAGTCCAGGTAGACAATGTCAGTTGTTCTGCCCTGTTGACCAATGCTGTAGCCCATCATAGAAAGTCATCAAATTTGACCTTTGTAAGGCCATGATGGCTGTAACCAACCATCTCTTTGTTTTCCATGTGCCTTAGCATAGTTTCCATGAGAATCTGCACCATGATCTTGCCTGGCACAGAGGGAGGACTGACTGGTCTCTACTTCCCCAGTTCTTGCACTTTCACTTTTTAAAAAATGAGGGTTGTATTTCCCTTTTTCCAGTCATTGGGAACTTACCTGGTTGTCACAATTTTTCCAAAATGATGGGTAGTGGCTTAGCAACTTAGTCTACCAACTCCCTCAGGACCCACAGATGAAACTTATCAGGTCCCATGGACTTGTGCACCTGACCTTCCAACTCTGAACTGCAAGCTTAAATTCTGATAAGAAATGAGTTCTTATGGAGGTTTCTCCCTTCTGTGTTTTGTGTTGGTAAAGAATATGCTATTTGCAGTCTGTGCTTGTAGTGGTTTTACCCTGGCCAAATGCCAGGCACCTGTGACATCTGCTCTCTCCTCTTTCCCCTGCCACAGCTTGCAGAGGAGACAAAAAAAAGGTTAACACGCAGAGGGCTCATGAGTTAAGACAAGGAACTGGGAGAAGATGCACTGAGGGCAAAACAGGCTTAACTTAAAGTTGAAAAGTGATTTATTTTTAACAGAGTCAGAGTATAATGAGAAGTAAAATAAAGCCTTTAAGGATACTGTTTCTCTGCTCACCCCCTTCCCTCCTCCCCACCAGCAGCACAGGGGGATAAGGTGTTATGATTCAATTATTAAGGTTCTTTGGAAATACCTCTGCCCAAATTAAGGCGCAAAAAAGACCAGTCAATAGTATGGGTTTTATTTGATAGTAAATATCAGAGAGCGAGAGAGAGAGGAAAAGAGAGAAAAGGAGAAGTAGGAAAAGAGGTGGGGGGACAGAAGGAGGGTGACAGAGACAGAATAAAGAAAATATTGCCATCCGTGGATCCCAATGATGTTGTCTTGATCCTCTCCATCTGGTCTTCTTGGTGCTGATGGACCCCTGAAAAGTACAGAATCCCATGGGTTAATATGCACTGAGGCCAGGGGCAATGTCCAGGCATGTCCCCCCAGGGGAGGGGGGCAGTCTCTAGCAGCAGACTCTGCTTGCATCACGTGCACTCCTGTGGTGCAAGGCCTAGAGCTCTGGAGGGTCTTTGATGGATTGTGACTCCCCCTCAGCTGCCTCTCATGTGAAAGTCCCGTGGATGTGGCCTGTGGGGTTGGGGGTTCCACAGCTGGGCCAGTTTGTGTAAGGAGGGTGGGTATTTATTGCCTCTGACCAGAGGTTACGCCATGCACTCCAAACCTCCTCCTCCCTCCTTGGCTGTGGGGGAAGTCTGTGCAAATCTGGCTTCTGTAAGTTGTGTTCTCCCCCCACCCCAAACTCAGCCAGAGATTGCTCTCAGAGCAGCTGGTGGCTTTGGCCTTTGTGGATGCATTATTTTCCTTCAGCCTCAGATGACTGAACAATAGGTTTCCCTTTAGTAATCTCAGCAGTTTGACTTTCAGTCCAAAGTCTCAGTCAGGTATCTTCACCAAGGCTTCTTTCGTTGTGGCTTTTTTACAGTTTCTGTTATAAAGAGCAAGATTTTATATCAATGTTTGAGGCATGAACTATTTCAGTCTCTGACACAGGGTATGGGGCATGTAGGTCAGCTCGTCACCAAGGTCTTCTTCTGCTGCACAGGCAGACAAGTCTTTTCCTCTGCATAACCATGGGGTCCCTCATCCACAGGGTGCAGACCTCAGAGGCCAGGCTGTTCCATCTCCAGAGCAAGGCCTCTTTCTCCACTGGGACTCCCACTGGATCACAGCCTCCTCCAGGCATCCACCCACTCTGGTGTGGGCACTTGCCCCATGGGCTACGAGTGAATCTCTGCATCCCCCATGGACCCCATGGACTGCAGGGGCACAGCTGCTTCATGATGGTCCTAACCACAGCTGGCAGAGGAATCTCATCTTCAGTGCCAGAAGCACCTCCTCCCCCACCTTCTCCATTGGCCTTGGTGTCTCCATGTTGTTTTCCCTCACATGTTCTCACCTCCTCCTGCTTCTCTGGCTAAAAAAAGTGCATGTCCCATTGTTTTGATTTTTTCTTAAGTATGTTATCACAGAGAAGTAACCAACCTCTTGAATTGCCCAGGCTTGGCCAGGGGCATCTCCATCATCTTCAGAGGCATCAGAGATTGGCTCTGCTGGACATGGTGAAAGCTTCCAGAAGCTTCTCACAGGAGCCATCATTGTGGCCCCCCCCAATTAGCAAAATCTGGGCCAAGCAAAACCAGGACAGTGCTCAAAGTGCTCGGGGCTATGAAGGACATTCATGGGAGATTGTGGCAGTGATGGGACTAAAACCGACCCCAGCATGGCCTGGTATTCACCAAAGTGTGTGCTTGTCTCTTTATTGTCCACCTTCTAGCATGTCTGGTTGGAGCTATCTCCCTGACAGACAGGTCAGACTCCTATTTCAAAGGAGAGACCCAGCAAAAGATCCAGGCAGCTACATCTTGGGGCTGGAATCTGGTTTTTAAGTTTTAACATTACATTGCCTGCTTAAGATTACACGTGGTAGTTATGGTGATGCTGGGCATTTGCTGAACTCCTAGACCTCTGACTAGCATCTTAACTAAAATTTCTTCATAACACAAGGCATTAATTGCCTTTAAAAGCCCATCTTTTCCCACTCTGATGAACATTTAAGGAGAGTAATGAAGCCTAGGTTTGTGAAAGTTTGGCAGTAGTCTCAATGACATGCGATAATAGTTTCAATAGTTTATAAAATATTATCAATGTTATAGGACATTCTGCAAGTTCCTTAAATAAAGACTATGTTGAGATATCTTGGCATTCTGAAACTTTTTGTTTTTCACATATACTTACTTTTGCCTCTACTATTTAAATTTATAATCTCAATTTGCAGTGGGGCTTTTAGTTTCTTGAGCAAATTGATTTTAGTTTCTTGAGCAAATGCTTAATTTGCCTAAGCATAATTTGCCTAATTCTGCTTAGGCATAGTTCAGATATGGTCAAGTCTCCTCAGCACCCTCTCCAAAACAACATCAAACTGTTAAAAAAAAGTTGCTTCATACACAGAAATACCTGTGTTCATGCATTTCAGTAGCTATTTTTTTAATATTATGAGATCAGAACCAACTTCATCCCTTAAACACCATTAATTAAGCTCTAGAAAGTGTTAAATAATTTAAAGTAAAATAAATTTCCTAGAATTCACTGTCAAGGTTTCATTCTCTCAGCTAAAAAGAAAGTCCTGAATCATGTTTTTACCCCAGATTTTGACTTGAACCACTAGCAACTTGATAGAACAAAGAATCCTAGATATGCAGATCATTCAGTTCTGTATGCTGTCTGTAGGTGTTTAATCTTTTGAGGCCACCACATAGTTTTGTAAATGATATATTAATACACAAATATAAAAAATAAGATAATCTTGCTATAAAATGAAGCAGCTTATGAAAGTGAAGAGTTACTTAACTTTCTCTGCTAAAGATGTACTTTCTTTGAAAAAAAACTTAAGTTCCTGAAAAATTAATTCCATGGAGAAAATAAGCACAAAAAAAAAAAAGTAGTGTTTCCTTCTGATTGAAATGAGTATAGAGTGATAGAATTATTTAGGATGGAAAAGACATTTAAGATTAGGTCCAACCCTTAACCCAGCATTGTGAAGTTCACCAATAAACCATGTCCCCAGGTGCTGTATCTGCCTGTTTTGTAAATTCCCCCAGAGATGGTGACTCCACCACATCCCTGTGCAGCCTGTTCCAGGGCATGACAATACCTTCAGTGAAGAAATGTTTCCTGATATCCAATGTAAACCTCCCCTGGCACAACTTGACAATTTCTGCTTGTCCTGTGGCTTGTTATCTGGGAGGAGAGACTGACTCCCACCTAGCTACCAGCTCCTTTCAGGCATCTTTAGAGAGTGATGAGATTGCAACTGAGCATTCCTTTTTCCTGGTTCAGCCTCACTATCTGACTTGGCTACTCCTCATCAGACTTGTGCTCCTGTCCCTTCCCCAGCTCCACTTTCTCTGGACTCACATCAGCACCTCAATGTCTTTCTTGCAGTGAGGAACCCAGCACTCAAGGTGTGTCCTCACCATTCCTGAGTACAGGGGGTCTGCCCTGGTCCTGCTGCCCACACTATTGCTGATCCAAGCCAGCATTCCATTGGCCTTCTTGGCCTCCTGGGCACAACGCACTCTTGTTTAGATGTTGTCAGCCAGCATCTCCAGGTTCTTTTCCACTGGGCAGCTTTCCAGCCACTCTTCCCCCAGCCTGTAGCTCTGAATGGGGTTGCTGTGGCCAAAGGAGGACCCAGCACTTTGTCTTGTTGAACCTCATGACACAGGTGTTGGTCCATCTATCCAGCCTGTCCAGGTCCCCCTGCAGAGGTCTCCTGCCCTCCAGCAGATCAACACTCCCAACCAACTTGGTGTCATCCACAAACTGGCTGAGGGTGCATTTGATCACCTCATCCAGATTATTGATAAAGACATTAAAGACACATTTGTCCCAATACGGAGCCTTGGGGAACACCACTTGTGACCAGGTGGTGACTGGATGGAGCTCCATTTGCTCCTGCCCTTTGGTCCTGGCCATCCAGGCAGTGTTTCAGTCAGTGAACAGGATACTGGTCTCCTTAGCTTCAGTTCCACAGCTGTCTATCCTAAAACCTGTGCTTTCATCCAGATTTCTTGCACTGCCTCCATAGAAGGCATCCTTCCACACCACTTTCTTGTACTCTTGTTTTCCCTCACACACTTTTTTCTGTACTGCCAATCTACTTATCATGAGTCCCATGCGTTCACTATATAATAGGTATACCATGGATCAGAAGCAAACATTTTATTGTGGTCCTGATTTGAAAATAACCTAGTAATAATATTAATTAAACCCTAATATGAAGACCAAGGAGATTTTCCTTCATTTATTATGCATGACAGGAATTTTTGCTGTTGACAGAAAGAGAGAATGTTACCGAAGCAAACTGTCTTAGCAAAAATGAAATATAAATACTTGAAACTGCAATCCCACAGGGTTCAAGAAATTGTTTGCAGATGGCCTCCTAAAGCTTCTACTTCTGATAACAGGAATAGTTCCTAAATCCACTTCAGATCTTTGATTTGACAAAATTCATCTTGTTTCCGCTCTGCTATGTGGCAGGCCATCAAATATAGAGGTTCTTCAATTTTTGTCTTTATTTTAATTTTATAATACTGCTGCTTAGGGGAGGTCCATTTCAATACCTTGAGTACCAGTTAAATGATACCACTTTTGCCTTGGCCGCTATAGCACAGCATCCTATGTGACAGCTAAAGGCACACTTTGCTTCAATTATTAACATGGTTATCTGAATATAGAATACATTTGTCTCTGCTGCCACTCTGAAATTTTCCTTGACCTGCCTGGTGTTTACAAGCTGCCTGTCTTGCACATATTTATCTAATGAACAGCTGAGCTTTAGGATGGCTTTTCTCTTTCAGAGGGAAGAAAAACCTGTGTAGGACTATTGTGCACTCTGCTCAGTAGAGTGATATGCTCAGTTTTTCTGACACTGTGTAGCAATAAGCTGATTATATTTATCAAATATATTTGATAAAAACATAAATATGGTAGTTTCATAATTTCTTGATATGTTAACTGGTTTTGCTGAAGACTGAAAGTAGAATATGCCTCGGTTTGTGTTTTTCTAACAACAACTGTAAAAATCCGGGAAAAACATGGCATCTTTTTGGTGATCTAAGAAAGCAGCAATTTATTGAAAGTGGTAGCTGAAGCTTCTTCCTGAAATTTGTATTTCATTGACTTATGATGAATTATTAATCAATAATTACATATTTTATTCAAAATGTTGAAATTGAGTGATGACCATGCTTTTCCTGCAAAGTATACAGTATGTCAAAGCAGACTTTGTACAAATGGGTATACTTTTTTAGTAGAGGGAGTATCAGAAAATGTGGCATTTAGTTCTGCAAATCAGTACCTGTTGGCTTACCACAGAGTCTGGCTTTCTGCATTGTTATACTCCAGTCATAAGGATTAATATGAAGAGGAATCCATTAATCTGGTACAAGGGTGCTTAAAAAGGTTATTTAGAATTATATAACTACCTCCTGTCATTCTGATAACTGAATAGGAATGAGATGCAGTTTCTATATAAAAATACAGAAAACAGGGAAAGATAGCTAGAAATAGCTGATGGTGAAAATTAAAGTAGACTTAGAAGACGTGTCAGTTTAAAATCTTTATTGTTGCAATTTTTCTCCTTTCTCTAGCATATAGGTACAATCCCATGCATTTATTTAAGTTATCCCCGCAGTATTACATTAATAGACATAAGGATAGTAATATACACACAAATACATTTGCATATCAAATAAATAAAGCAGTGAAGAACAGTTTAAGCTCTTCATACTTATGCTGGTAATATATCCATTCTGCAGATTTTGCTGCTGAAGTGAGTGGGATGACTCACACAGGGAAATAAGGCAGTGAAAATCTGGCCCTAATTGACTTCAGGTTGGACTTTCATGAATTGAAATATTAATTATTGCACAGTGGCAGCATAGCTTTAAAAATTTGTGTAAAACTGCAAATGAACTGAATCATGATGTGACTAGTTTAAGTTTAAAGTAAAGTTATTTAATTATTTAAAGAAAAGAGTTTGAACTCTAGTTAAAGTTTGAAAGAGTTCTTTAAAGCTAAGGGTTGCTCCTTGGAACCCTGTAGTTATCACTTGGTCTTTTCAATGTTGCTCCCTTTGGCAGCATTTTATCTGAATAATAGCATAAGTCATGTTTAGTTTAACAAGTTGTTTCAGGAAATTTTTTTCATTGATGTCAGTTTTCATACAACTGATGTGTACAGCTGAAGTGTCTCTCCTTCTCTGCAGTTAAGGTGTTCCACTCTGCATAAAATATTTTGCAGCTCATTACTGGTATATTAATCTCAGATGATTTAGTGCCTCATACTGGGAAAGAGTAAGATGTTTATGCCTTTGACTGTTATGTCCTAGCTGAACATCTACTAGGTTATTAAATATTCCACAAGTGGGATTCACTTACCTTTGAATAGATTTTATTTTCTTGCCAGATGAAGTTGAAGTATTCATTTTAGCAAACAAGAATGGAAAATTCCTGCATGTGGAATTTTCCAGAAGTGGGGATTATAATTGTTAGTGCTCTTTTTCTCCAAACAGAAATAGTAAATTAAATCCATTTTTGAGGATTAGGTGTGATAACATTGGTGACTGTGATAAACAGAAGTACTAAAGCATTAACAGCAGTATGTTTCAGATTGTTTTTCACTAATGAGAAAAGCCTGATCTTTCCTTGAAGGTGTACTTTTTCACTACAAAGAAGATTAGTTGTGTTGTTGATGTTTTGGAGTTGAGAGCACAATTTTAGATATCTAACGTGGAAAGTCATCTGCTATGTTTGAATTTTTGGTCATGTGCCTCAAAGTGTTGGGCTTTGGGGACAATAGGCAAATGCAGGCTGTGTTGTAGACTAAATGTATTCTTTCAATCCCATTTATAGCATTATTCTGTTTTCAAACTGTGTTGTTCTTGCAGTGCTGTCCGTGATATATTTGATGAAACTTAAGCCATAGTCTTAAATTTACAGATTAAATACAAAGAGTGAGAATTTTCCCATGTTTGGGCAGATACAAGCAGGAATCTGCAAATAAAACATATGTGTACTCAGGCTGCCACCAGTACTAAGTGTGTTTTCTGGTATCATAATGTAATGCCTTGGAGAATGTGATATATGCCTGTTACTTGGCCTTCTCACAAACAAGGCATAGTCCTATCAGGACACTGTCCTTTTGCGCAACAGTAATACTTTTATTCCTTTGGAAAGAAGTTAGCTAATTTTAGAGTGGGTCAAATAAACAGGCACCTTAGAGCCTCACCTATTTGTCATACTTTCATTGCAAGCACCACAGATAGAGAGATACAAACGGGGCATGGAGTAATTCCTGCAGTCATGAATATTTCAGTTCTGAAAAGAACAAACAGAAATTGTTAAAAAGAGCGTCTTAGGTAATTATTCACAGGCAGAGAGGTTGGAAGCTGTGCACTTGGCTTTATTAACATTATTAGTAAGTATATGTGTGTGCCAGCATCTCCAGACCCAAACATTCTTGTTCAGCAGTCATGTGCTGAGTGCATGGACAAGTCACCTTTGTACCTTTGCAGAGTTCAAGCTGAGGTCTGCTCTGTGTTGTCTTACTGTGTTTCCTGGGAAACAGAAACAGTGTAGAATAATACTGTTTTCCTAAACAGCTGGTAATATCATGATTGATGGCAAAGTACATTGTATGCCCATGGCATTGTTTTTCCTTGGCTCTGTATAAGCATTATTCAAGGGTTTTTTATAGATTTCAAATACCAAATAACTGTTTCTGTGGAAGTCAGAAGAAATGTAGGAAATCTTTTTCACTAGGCACACACAAAATTCCATTTTGACTTCTCTACCAAAAATATGCCACCAGTCCTTCCTGTGTGGTTGGCAGATGTTGCCTTACCTGTATTCCTTGTGTGATCCTGGCTTATGTTTCCAAAATGAATATAAAGATAAGAATAGAAAGGGAAACAATAAATAAGAAGCAAATTGTATTTTCCCACTTTATTCACATAAACAAGCAGAGATGGAGGGACTTTAAACAATGTGGGGTTTTTTAAATTTACCGGAGTAATTAAAAATAATGTGTTTTGAGTCTTAACAGACCATTTTTCAGTGAATTTGTGGTCATGCTCAAAGAACTTGTATCATTTTACAAGATATTAGAAATCAGCTGGTTGTTCACACTGTTCAAACTATGAAACAACAGTAGAAAGAAGGATGTGTCTATCCCATAAACTGAAATTTTAATTATGCATAAATTCTATCTGTACTTGGAAGAAGTTTGCTTGTGTTATTTATTCAGGATTGGTAAAAATAAAGAATCACAGTGAAAATCAGAGATTTAAAGCAGTGAAATAGTGATTAATAGCAACGGCATAGAAGAAATTAAAAGTCAGTTGAGGATACCCTATGTATCCTCATGTTTTGTGGAAGAGAATGTCCTTCTGTGAGTCAACATGGAAGAGAAATTATAGGAACATGGGGACAAGCACAAGACATCAGTTAAAGTTTTTGGCTTAGTAATAAAAGACTTAACTGGATAATAAGTAGACTTTTGCTTAGATCCCTTCTGGTTCTTCAGTCTAGTACTGTATATTTTTAGATGGAGGAGCTCCTGTTTACTGTGGCTTTTCTTGTGTTTTGGGATGACTAGAACCTGCCTGCTCAAGGGGTTTCACCCATGTAAGTGGCTGTTTGTGTGCAACAGCTTCTGTGTTGGTTATTTGACCCAGACACTGTGGTACCTTTGAACAGCCAACATAAGATCAGCGCTGCTTTATTATCCCTAGAAGACATTTCTGGGTTAAAAGCATAGCTCTGTGGAAAAAAAAATTCAATCAATCATTTTCTCATCAAAATGCTGTGCCCAAAATTTTAGTCAAAGTTTCCAGTGGGTAGGACATTTAATTTTATTGATCCAAACCAGAAATTCTTTGAAATATAGAATTGACAAACTCTATAGAAAGTATCCTTATGGCAAGACCTCTGATATTTATCTAGTGCACTTAGATCATGTACTAAAAGATCATGTACGCTGTGGTCTGTTAAGAAACTTTCCTCAGACACGAAAAAAAATTGAAAAAAAAATTAAAAAAAATACTCAGCATCCTTACTCTACAGAGCTGTAGAGAGCTAAGTAGCAATGAAACAAGACAACTGCACCTGAGCTTTCCAGACTGATGAAATTGCTCTGCAAGGGGAACTCATCAGGTAGGGGCAACAGTGGTGACAAAACTCTGGCCACCAAGATGTGTCACTTCTCAGCTCTCTCTCTCTGAGACACCTACCTCATAATGTGTGACCATTCCTTCTGCTGGCCCTAGCTAATCTATCAGTAGATCAGTCAACCCCTACTCACACCTTGCAGATTCAAAATGTATGTATGATATTAATACGTTTTTCTTGGTATTGCTGTGTTGGCACAGACTTTTTGCAGTGATGCCTAGGGTATTGTGGTAAAGACAGCCAAAACTCTAGGCAAAAGTTGATCATACATTTTGGCACAAAAAGTTGCATCCAGCTGGGTGTCTCTTGAGTCAAATAGTATGAAGAAGCTAAGTGAAAACCTCCCAGCATGGAAGGTCCTTGATGTCTTCTTATTACTATGGTAGGAAAAACAGAAGTGAAAGCATCACTAGAAAATAAGGAGGTAATTTTTATAGGCTGATGTTCCAAATGGTATCAAAAGAGCTGTAAATTGTAAGCTTCTAGCACAGGGTGTAACATTCCAGAAAAAAAACTTTTTTCCCAGAGAATCAGATTTAATGTTTATTAACATACAGTATGAATGTAGGCCAGTGAACTTTAACAAATCAAAGACAATGTTCATAAAGCGACCCTCAAAGGTAACAGTGTTCAGTTCTGGTCTTGTAGACCTTTGAAGCTGGTTTGTTTAATTTGGGGCAAGTTTGTATATATGAAAGAGAGCTGTATATATTGGCTTTGGAATCTAGATTGCTGTTTAGACACAATTAATATTTATGGTATTACTTATTAATCTTCATAGTCTTAGGCCAGTAGAGATCTGAAATACCGCTGCATGGCTCAAGTACGACAACTTGTCTCTTTCTTTCAAGTGACAGATGGTTTTAAAAATAAGCATAGCTACAGCATGTAATACTTATGTGTCATTTTTTAAACAACCCATTGCAAAGTTAAAAAAAATATTTGAAATCTCTGTGTTGCAGATAGAGAAAGTTAGAGCCAGAGGAGCACTCTTTAGCTTCTGTAAGTCTTTACATTAGGATAGGGCAGAACCATGATTCAAACCTGGGTCCCTCCAGTCCCAGTCCAGTGCTCTCTTTACTTACTGTGAAAGGATTGAAATAGAAGAACATTCTTAGTAAAAAATATCGATTTTTGTCTACAAAGTCTATAATCCCACTTTGTCTTCGAGGTAATAACCAGAGATCTATACTACATTGTGAGTTGCTTTCCCAGAAATTTAGTTCTCTATCAATGACAATTTTCTCTGAAGTATCCCACTCAGAGCTTTTAAACTTTAAAAGCTTCCCATTGGCAAGAGCTTAAATTCTCTGGTATATTTTCCATTAAAAAGCAGTTTCACTCTCTGAGAGTATCTGCTGGAATCAAGTCTGTGAAGGTTTATTCAGGGTTGGTATTTAACAGGCAGTATTCTTCTTGCCTGTTTTTAAATTGATTATATAAATTCATTGTTAAGTAAAGACATTAATAATTAAATGAGGTTCCTTAAATAATAGTAGCAACTTCAAGATTTAGTGTAGGTAAATGTAAATATATGGGAGTTTCTTTGTTTCTCAAAATAGCTCACTTGAAAAAGTTTAAAATTTTGTCTGCCTGTAGAGCCCTCTCTCATTTACTTGTGTGTTTTCCTAGGTTTTTCCATAGTGGATAGGATGCTAAATTCTTACCACAGAGCAGACATTTTGTAATTTTCCATGTGCTACTGATAAGTTTATTGGAGATTTGAAATGAATCACTTATACAGTTCTGCCTCATAATGTGGTTGTGCTGTTACTGATTAACTGGGGTAAGTAAAGAGTTCTTAAACTATTGATGAGGACTTTCTAGAAATTAACAATGCCATTAACCTCCACTCAAGAAATGAATTATTTTCCTGGAAAAATATCTCCCTGGAGAAAGACATTGAAACCATAAAGCCAGAGAGGTTTTACTAATAGTAGCCCTTGCAGTGCTAAAAACATGCTGTGGCTAGAGCATACAAATATCTCCTTTTGTTTCTGCATATAAATTTATGGAGACTGAAGTGAGTAGTTGAATGCTTTAGGGAGCTATAAACAATTATACCGGAGCCAGAAGCTTCAATATTTTTTCCACAGTAAAGAACACTTTTCCTTCTTGTTAGCAGCTGGATCAGAAGCAGGCAGAATTGGTGCCAATGGTTCCATTGGTAGTTTTCCCATTAACTGGAGAAGGGAAAAGAGGCAAAAGGAGGAGGAGGAAATAATTTTTAAGGAGTATTAATTTGTGTCCACAAGCAGAAATTTTCAAATAATCTCTTGTTCTTCTCTTATGCTGGAAAATCCAAACTACTCCAGTAAATATAATTTACAATTTACAGTATATACACTACTGCAGTAAATTTATGTATCTTAAGAACTAACCATTTATTCAACTTTCGTAGAGAAGACTGGATATAGTTCATGAGTGAAAAAGGTGTAGTGTCCTGTCTCCAGTCAAATCACATGTCTATAAGAGAAGATATAAAATTATGAAAATAGTTTTCAGATTACACTGAAAACCACTCCTTTGTATGGAGTCCACACAAAATAAATAGAAACTATGATTGTTTAGTTAATGTTGGATTCAGAAGGTACTCTTCCACCTTTCCCTTCTTGGGGGGGGGGGGGGGGGAAGAGCAATTATAATTTACTAGGAAGAGGGTGGAGATGAAATGGAGTTTTGTTGAATATTTAAAACTTATTTGCAGGTTACATAGAGGTGTCAAAACTGAGTAGACTGTGCTCTCTGTCTCACCAAACTATTCTGTTCCTTATCAAGTGGTGGCCATGTCTTACCTGTAGTAGAAAACATAAGTCAGAGGAAAAATGGTGATAAGGAATCTACTGTTTATACCAGCCTGTGCAAAAGTATAAGTAGAGCTATGGGTTATGTTTTGTAAATTTGGTAAGAAAAAGCCATATTTGAAGTCTCAGTGCATATACAAGGCAATCATACCTTCATGAAGATCTTTTCTGGCATTTGAGAAATTTCAGTCATCACTGAACTTTCAGGCAAGATGAACTCTTGTCTGGTACTGACAGCATGTGTTGTTGGGATTTCACTTCCTGATTTGATACTTGTACTCAGTGCATATTACTGCAAGAATATTTTTATGTTACTTGGTCCTTCTTTTTTAAAGCAACATTCATTTTACTTTCCTCGTGTAGAGAAATGGAAGATGCTGCAGTAGAACACATATCTTTCCTTCTCACATACTATACTATAGTACACTACATTGCACCATACCAGAACACACAATACCATGCCATATTACAGCTTATGCACTTCAGATATTTGAGTTTGTACCAATCATCTATAAACTGTATTCATCATCCCTTTCATGTATGAATAAATTTCCATCTGTTGCTTACAGCTAGGTACTTTGTACCCAGAGCACCACTGACAGACTCAGTGGCCACTCCTTTGGAAAGTGCTGTCTCTTAGCACATAGTGATCTTTTCACCTCCACCTTGTGCTTGCAAATTGTAGCACAGTCCTTTGTAACTGGTCTTTGTAACTTTTTCTTTCTTCCAATTGCAAATAAAAGGACATTAAAATTCAAAAGGAAAGAACATGAACATTTTTATTAAGAGCCTGAAAGATGTCTGTATGGTGATATTCATGACAGATTCATTCCAGTGTCTCAAAACTGATAAACCAGCCTCCAGCTTTGAATTAAATCTCATTAGGGGCACAAAATATGTGAAAAACATTTAAATGTACTGACTGGATAAAGCTAATAATATTGCTTCTATACTGAGAGTTTCAAATACATTTTGTAGCATAGTTGTCTGATTATCTGGCAAAAATATTTTAAGACAAGTGACAGACATTTTAATTGGCTGATAGCTGGCAGTTCCTCTCGCAGAAAACACTGAAGATTCTCAGATAAAAATAACTTAAAGCTCTACGTACAAAGACTAGCACATCTCTGACAAGCGTAGGTGCCAAGTGCCGAGTCACTGGCAGCATGGCAATGTTTTTACTTAGCTGCCCTCTAACATTTTCCTGGCAGAGTGGAAAAACATATTGGGAATTAAACCTTAACTTCTCTTGCAACTAATAATAGATTAATTTCTTTTTGGGAGAAGGGCTGTGGTGTTTTTTAACTAAGGTGCAACACAGTTTTGAACTCTCTGTGGCATTGTAAGCAAGCTTTTTGGCATAGAGGATAGTCAGTTTGAGAATAAACTCCTTTCTAGGTTATTTAAATATGTCCCAACTCCAAAATATTAACTTGTTGCATGCAGTGGTACTGCTTTGTATATTGTCATAGTTTTTAGGGACTAGGTAACCTTTTTTTGTGTGGTTCCTCAAAACACGAATAATATTTACTCTCTCTGTCATTTGAAGTTGCTTCTGGTTTGTTTCTTTGTAGCCCTTACTTCCAAGTATCTTGATTCTATGACTAATTTTAATAAAATATTTTGATTTTTAGGCTGGATATGAGGAAGAAAAGAAATCAATTACTTGAATTCAGGGAAGATGGTGGGGAAAAGGAGAGTAAAGGAGAAGCCAAATAATGCTCATTTTCAAGTCAGATTCTCTGTGACTCATGCTTCCACAGCCTGGCTTAATTCCTTTGTTAGGGTCAGTTCAGGACTAGAGGAAAAAGATTTCAGAAGAGTAAAAAGTATGGACACCTGCTTGATTGCTCTTGGAGCATAGAGCTTCAGATTTCACTGCCCAACAGTGTCCTAATACCAACTGCATGCCAAAACTATGCTGTTCTCAAAGTTGTGCGGCTTGCTAACTTTCAGAGGTGCCAGGCACCTCATAAACTGATTGTATCAGTCTTGCACAAAGAACATAACCAAACTCCATTTCAAAAATATTTTATCATCACAGGACATGAGCCTAGAAATAGGTGGTCTTTAAGAAAACAGGTGGGCTTCAAAGATTTTTCGTCTCCTGGAGGACATTGACTTTTCCTCTCCATCTGTGCTCTGATTCAGAATTTCCAGAAATACTACATTGCAAACTCTCCAATCCTCTGCAACTTTATTTCACCCTTTGATTTTTTTCAATGCCTTTTCCCTTTCCCACCTCTGCGCCAACCATCCCTTTCTGCATCGTTTTGTCTGATTCCAAAACAAACAGCAGTTTTGGTTTTGTTTGGCATGTTTTGTCACATTGTTTAAATATAGTGAAAAGAAAAAGCCTTTGAGTGAAGGTAAATATTTGTAAAATTGCTTCCTGAGACTAAGAAGTTGTGTGGATTCAAGATAGTGTAATGAAAGTTTCAAAGTCACTCCATTGCTGGAAGAAGACAGAGATTAGTGTAATAAAATTATGATAAACAAAAATCAAAATTCAGAGATAAGCACAGGGAAAATAACAATATAATTATAAAAATTTCTATCTCACTTTTATGTCATTACTGTTGAACTTCTTCCTTCAACACGAAATAAAATATATTGTTCTGTCAAATAGTAGAATGTGCTATCAAAGATCATAAACAGTTGTTTGGTCTTCATTCAGTCCATAGTAATACCTTCAGAACTGTCTTTTGTTTTTACATACTCACTGTCATCAGAGTATTATAGAAGTGATTGCCTTCTGTTTTTATTTTAGTTTAGTTTTGTTTTATTTTGTTTATTTACTTACTGAGTCTTTTTTTGGTAGGTTTCTTTGTTATTTGGTTTTGGTGGTTGTTTTTGGTTTTAGTTTTCCAGTCAAAGGAAACATTTTTAATTTTGTTTTAACGATATGTAGTGTAAGTTAGGGGTTTTGAGAGCAGAGCACTGGCTATTTACCCATGGTCTTGGTTAGTGGGAAATAAGTTAATACTCTTGGTAAAATGATCAATCCATGACCTTTTTTCAAGACCTCTGCTGGCATTTATCTTTTCTTTGAAAAAAAAAAAGTTATAAAATTACTCAAAGTATACTTGAATATGAAGAAAAGATTACTATTAACGTGTGCAGGTGAAAAAATATCCATTTTATTCCCAGAAAAGCCGCCTGCATTTTAAGTGAAGGAATTCCATTTTGTATGACTGGCTCAAAAGATGAAACAAGACTAAAGGTAGGAGGTTCAACAAGACCAATTGCAGGTGCTGCACTTGGGCTGCAACAACACCCTGCAGACTTACAGGCTGGGGACAGAGTGGCTGGACAGTGGCCCACCAAAAATGGCCTGGGAATGCTTGTCAATAGGTGGCTGAACAAGACCCAGCTGTACCCAGGAGGCCAAGAAGGCCAGTGACATTCTGGCTTGTATCAGCAACAGTGTGGCCAGCAGGACCAGGGCAGTGACTGTCCCCCTGTACTTGGCACTGGTGAGGCCACCTTGAGTAGTGGGTTCAGTTTTGGACCCATCAATTCAGGAAGGACATCAAAGTGCTGGGGTGTGTCCAGAGGAGGGCAACAGAACTGATGAGGGTCTGCAGCACAAGTCCTGTGAGGAGTACCTGAGGGAATTTGGGTTGTTTAGTCTGGAGGAAAGGAGGTTCTGGGGTAACCTTACCACTCTCTCTAAGTCCAGGTTGTAGCCAGGTGGGGCTTAATCTCTTCTCCCAGACAACTAGCAAAGGATGAGAGGAAATAGACTCAATATGCACCAGGGGAGGTTCAGGCTGGAGATTAGGAGGAAGTTCTCCACAGAAAGGGTGATTAAACATTGAAATGGTCTGCCCAGGAATGTGGTTGAGTAACTTAACAAAAGACTGGACTTAGTGCCATGGTTGGCATAGTAATTTTCAGTCAAAGGTTGGACTTGATGAGCACAGAGTTCTTTTCCAACCCAACTGATTCTGTGATTCTGTGTGATTCTGAGATCTTGTTATGATACCTGTAATAGTGCACAAAAGTATAGCAAATCATAGGAATTGCTGCATTTCCTGGGACATGCTTCATGGCAATCTTCCTTCAGGTTTGTTTATTTAGACAGTGACAAACTCCCTAGAACACATGATGGTGGCAGATTTCCAGTTACATAGATGACTTTCACTTTGAGACAAACAGATGTGCCCACTGAGAGGCAGCCCCTACCCACACTCCAATCTAAATGCTCAGAAGACTGACATTTTTAAAATTTCAGTCATGTGGGTTTTTTATACTTATTCTATGTGGATTTTCTTTACAAGTAATTTACCTAAGGACAGAATGAAAGGGAATTTTGTATTTTTAAAAAAACCAGTTTGAATTAATGCACTGTCTTAAGCAGTCATATCAATATTTCTGATATGCTTCAGATACTGATAAACAAAGCATTAAGTAACAGGGTTAAGCCTGCGGAAGGGAAGAACTATGAACAACATTTTGGGATAATTTTTTCTGCATAGCTACTGCATAGCTATTTTCTGCTATAGATTTTATAAACGTAGAGCTTTACATCTGTACTCAAGACTTAAAAATGCAGTAAAACATAGGAAAATAATATATTTCAATTATATCAATTTACTTCACAACAAAGAATGGTTGAAATTACTAAGCATGTGGAGTGAAAAGTAGAACTTATGTTATTTTATTACATTCACTTTGCTTCAAATAAGATTCCAAGTTTGCTTGCTGGCTGTGTGCAAATCAGAGAAGCAAAGGAAAATCTGTGGTCAGAGATCTGGGTTTGTGTGAGTAAGATTTAGTCTGGCATATACTGGACACTTGGTCTTTTAATCCTTTTGCCTGATTCTGTGTTTTCATGCTGTACACTTACATCCAATGGCAGAGATATGCATGTTCAGAGGCATATGCAAAGTTATATCATGTTTCATGCAGTAATACTGCTGTAGCTGCACTTTGCTCACAGCACCATTTGTAGGACAAGACAATATGTTTTTTTACACCAACAGACAGTTGGAGAAACTGAGTAAGACTTCTAATTTGTCAGCATTTTTAGTGATGAAGAACAGAAGAAGCAGATAGCATTCTTCAGCTTCTGCATTTCTTTACTGATTAGATGCTTTACACAAATTTGCCACCTCACCAAATGGTCAGTTTTGTCATTTGCCAGTGACCCAAAGGAGCCATCATGGCAGCCTGCAACTGCTGAGAAATTTTAGGAGATCTCTAGTTGTTTGGTTTTTTTTTAACCTAATACTTTTTCCTGAACTCTGTAATGCATTGGTCCACTTGGCAGGCTTAGGGGAAGGTTGTTTCATTTTCTCTGGGCAGTGTACAGGACAAACAACAAAATTCTCAGGAGGTTCAATAACAAATTTTTACTTGCAAACTTTAGAACAGTAAGGTAGAGTAAGGCACTTGGCAAATTTTAAAACAACATTCAGAGAAAGTAAGGCACTTTACAAAGTTTAACTTACCCAAACACAACAAGGCACTTAACAAGGCATTGATTGGAATTTTTTAGGCTAGCTTACAGTGTATTTTGAGAAGAAGAAGGTAGGAGAAAAAAGAAAAAGAGAAAGAGAGAAAAAGGAGAGAAAAAGGTGTATAGTCACCACCTGAGGATCCAGTGTGGTGTATGGTCAGCAACTGAGGACCCAGCATAGTCTCAGCTGCTTTTAAATCCAGGGCAGTGGAACACCCCAGCTTGGCGCATGTGTTGCCATCCTTTTATCTGCTCCTGTTCTCCGGGGCTCTCCTCCAGGCATGTACCTGCATTTTAGTGTTTCTAGCAGGGCTACATGGTCAGCATACACCATTTTGGACTGGAACAGAGGCTGACTTAAGGCATCAGAAGGCCAGGGCAAGCAGTGGTCATCCCACTAACACAGAGCTCACCCTGGTCCTGCCGAACTTCTCACCTGGTTATTTTGAGCAAGTCCACTGGTCTCCTAAAAATTCCCATCCAGGTGGTCATGCAATGTGAAAAATGAAGCATGTACCTAATCTTACCCAGGGACATTTTGTTTGTCAGGCCTTGGAAAGCAAGGATATGCCTGTGAAGTACTTTCCTGGCAGAGACAAGTATAAACTTCTGCTTCAAACTGGACTCAAGCCAGCTCTGTTTATCTGCAGTTAAGAGTTACTTTGGGTTCAAACTGACATGGGACTCAGCCTCTCAACAAGACTTATTTTCTCAAGTACTACACAATGTTAGCCAAACCATGAAGCTTTTGATCTAGAGCTAGCTCACATTCAGCTGACTTAAAGCATAAGGCAGATGCAGTCACATCCATGTGGAAGATACAATACAAATTAAAACTGGTCTTACACAACATGGGCAATGGCCATGCATGGCAGAAATTCTTTCCTCACTTTGCCAAAGGGCCTGTGGACATACATTTGGGCTATTTGCAAGCACGGCCTGGAGGTGGGTGGCAGAATGGGAAGGTGGAAGCAGGAAGAGTGTAGGAAGGTGCCTCCACAGATGAGATTAACTGAGGAGCTAAGGAAATTGTTTTCTTTGAAATGACAGAATTCAGTTTTGTCAGGCAAAAAGCAAGTGGCATGTAGTCAATGAAAATTTGGAGTTCAGAAGATATCTCAGTGATAGTATTTGACTACATGAACATATTAAGAAGAAACAGAAAAGCAAAACATGGTGATGAAGTCATTTCAGTTAATAAATTAATAAACTGCTTTATGGACATTTGACCTTCTGGTGTTTTTTAATTTAACACGTGGGAGGGGGTCTGAGGAGAGCAGTTGCTTTTATTAGTATAGTCAAGCATAAGAATAATTTGAAACACTTGGTCACAGTGAAAACATCCCTGTAGGAACAAGAAAAATGTTATAACTAAATACAGGAGCAAACTCTATAAGGAGACAGGTTTGAGATGTGTGATTGTTTAAGACAAACATTCTCTGTGTTTGGCTGGTGTTGCAATAAAAGAAGGATAATACCATGCTCTTAGAATAAAAAGAGGTTGCAGGAAAAGTGCTCTTGTTCTTGTCTTGAAAGTAAATGTGATTAATTGCTTTAGAGCTATCAGTTAAGCAGAGAGGATGTTTGCTTTCTTATATGTGCTCCCATATACAAAGCTGTTCTGCCTCAGCCTGTTTTCATTGTGTATGGGATTTAAGTATACATTTTGCAAAGCTGGTTTTCAGAACCCTGTGTTCTGTCAGCTTTATTTTTGCTTACAGAATTACCACACATGCATGAGAAATATCATTTTGGGCCTTTGGCTGAACTTGAACAGCTCTAAGTTTTACAGCAACTGACCTGCAGAGAAGCTGCAGTCATCTGAGAGAAGGAATGTAAACTGGGCTAGGCAGCGATCATCTTACAAATAGCTTTTTCTAAAGAACGTAGATTTCAAGTTCTTTGATTCTGCCATGTCCAAAGCAAAGTAGTCTTTGTGCAATGAGTGGCAGGAACATATCCAGCATTTAATATTTTCTCAGAAAAAACATTATTTAGCCATAGTATCCTTCTTAAGCTGAACACTGTATGTGAGTTATGATTTAAGAGGAATTCTCCAGTGCACTGCATTATAAAGTATACATCCTATGAAGTTATGGAAGATTTTCTATTTTTGCAGCATTTTTTGGCAATCAACTAGTGGTACATAGAGTGATCTGGATACCAGTTTTACTATAATTATAGTATGATCATTACATATGACAAACTTTCCTCACGGTTGTAGAATGTACAGTAGAAGACATTATTTTTGAACATGAAAATTCCTTAGTCCCCTTTCCAGGGTGGCCACACGGCTTGAAGGACAAAGGGGCAAGACAGTGTCAGAATCCTTCTGGGAAGACAGGAGCTTACAGAGCAGTTCCAGCAGCAGATGAAGACCTGACAGCTTGTCTGGGGTCAGCGCCCGTCTCACAGCAGGGACAGCAAGGTGGGCATGGCAGGTGAAGCAGCTGGGCTGGGGCCATTCAGAGCTCTCTGTCCCACACTGGGTGCTGCTGACAAGCCGCCGCTGACCCAGACTGGAGCAGGAATACTATCTTCAAGACCACTTACTTACAAAAAGAGGATAACGTGTTCTGATTTCTCATTATACATGAGAAACTATTACAGGAAACATTACATCCTCTAGTGTTCACTGGAAGTTCTAGTCTTTAAATATCAAAATAATGTAGTAGGCACTACAGAGTAATTTTTCAGACCAATTTCATAGGCACATGCTTTCATTCCAGAATAAACACTGGTTTATTTAAAAAAAACTTATTATGTAAAGACAGTTGGAATAACAGTAATTTTAGGTATCTAAGTTAATGTCTG
Organism: Grantiella picta; assembly: GCA_013397955.1. Taxonomy (NCBI): domain Eukaryota; kingdom Metazoa; phylum Chordata; class Aves; order Passeriformes; family Meliphagidae; genus Grantiella; species Grantiella picta. Next base: position 1,054,746 of record VZRM01003474.1, read on the forward strand.
CAGGTCATTTTCACATGTTGGCAAAACCACAGAGCACAAGTTCTTGCTAGATAAGGATGTTTCTATGTTTGAGTTTGAAAAAGTGACCCAGTCTGTACCCCTGAACAAAGTCCATAGCAGAAGGATTCAACTTCTGAATTATATAATACTTGAACCACATTCTGGAATTTATTTTTACAATAATGTTTGTGTACTAAAAGTTGTACTTAATACGTTATCTATACTATTGCCTTAGGGTAGGTACAGTTCTAGGATTCTTATCTTTTTGGCATATTTAATGCATTTTTCTTTGTTTGTCTGTTTTTATCTAAGTTAATGCTCAGAGTTCTAGTGACCTCGTTCCTTCCCCCATTTGTTTAGAGATGAGGTGACTCTGTGAAGAACAGATAGACAATGACTACAGAGACATTATTTAATGCTATTTGATAATCTACATCAGCTGGTATGGTCCAAATAATTTTATCATACACATCTGAAAACCCCTGTCTTCAAGTGGAATCATATTAAATATTTACTGCTTGTTAAAGCCCATGCAATTTACTAAAACACATTGATTATTGTGGGTTAGAAATTCAATCTTTCCACTAGCACAATAAAATCCAAAGGGTTTTTTTTTTCTGTTGTTTTTAGGTAGGGAAACTGTCTGCTTCTCTGCAATTATGAAGCCTTTTACATAGAGAAAACTGCAGTCAAAGCTATCTATATCATAAAAAAAAAAAAAATACTGATCACTGAATTCACAGAATCACTGAATCAGTTAGGTTGGAAAAGAATTCTGAGATCATCCAGCCCAAGCTTTGACTGAACACCACCATATCAACTAGACCATGGCACTAAGTGCCACATTCAGTCTTTCCTTTAACACCTTCAGAGATGGTGACTCAAACACCTCCCTGGGCAGCCCATTCTAATGTCTAACCCCCCTTTCTGTGGAAAAGTTCCTCCCACTGTCCAATCTGAACCTTTCCTGCAGCAGTTTGAGACTATGTCCTCTCATCTTGTCACTAGTTGTCTGGGAGAAGAGGGTGACTCACAACTTTCAGGTAGTAGTAGAGAGTGATAAGGTCACCCCTGAGCTCCTCCTGGCTAAACAATCCCAGCTCCCACAGCCACTCCTCATAGCACTTACCCTCATCATTCTCTAGGCTGTATTTCAATATTTAGAAGGAATCTGGATCAAATATTGTCACATATATTTAAATAAACAATAATTTCTTTAACATCATAGATTAAAAATAACAGTAGAACTAGGTAATTTATCTGTTAGCCCTTGTTGAAGACTGCTTGGTTTGTGTTAAGTGTATTTGTGTACATTTTAAAAGCTTCTGGTAAAACCTGAATTGCTTCAATTAAATATTCTTTCATTTCACACCAGACTTCATGTTAGAACAGCTCTTCCAACCAATAAATTAGAAAGATCCCATAGTCTTGTGAAGCTCTCTCTCTATACATAAGCCTGTTTTTTTCTTGAGACTGTAGATAGCATGGACTCTAACAACAGAGGTACTGCTGAGAATAATAATAATTTGCTATCACCAGCCTTCTGTTAGGGGTTGCATTTTTAGTGTACCTGTTTTTTTGATCTGCATATGCAGCCACTGATTCTATAAATATGTCTCAGATTACCATTAACAGTTTAACTAGGAGTTTTTGCTTAACCTGTTGTGTTTTAACTGAAAGAGAAAAGGAAAAGCCCCTCAGGATGATTTCAGAGCTGTATAGAGGGACTAATCTTTAGGCAGAGTCTTGCTGATGCATTATGAAGCCAGAAGACACTCTTTGTCTGGAATTACACCTTGATTATTTCTTTTTAAAGAAGATAAATAAATGGTTCTAACTCATATAGATTCATAGAACTATTTGAGTTAGAAGGAGCTTAAAGATTATTTATTTCCAACCCCACTGCTGTGACCAGAGACACCGTCCACTGGAGTGGGTTTCATCCCTTTCCTCCCCAGTAAGTGGACCACACCACACAGCATATCCTGCACAGCTGACTGGCCTTATGGAGAAACAGGAGATACCTCTTCTATCATGCTTAAAATACTATCCATGAACAGCCTGATTGAATCCTGGTCCCAGTTTATGGTAAGTCTCTCCTACCCTCCTACCCTGTGCTGTGACTCCTACAGGGGAAAATGTGTAGGCATGCAGGTGGAAAGAGAGTTGCACATTACTCCAGCCAGCCTCTAGGTTCTGGGGAGTAATTTTATATTTCTCATCTTTGTGTTATTTCTAGACTGCAGAAAAATAGAAAAGTTCTGATTGGAAGGGACCTACAATGATAATCCAGTCCAGTGACCTAATGATGACACTTCAAGGATGAGTAATAGTTTAAGCATATTTTTAAGGGTGTTGCCCAGATGCCTCTTAAACACTGACAGGCTTGGGACATGGACCACGGGACATGGGGCACTGACCATTCCTAACTATTTACATAAAGCATCAGAGGTTATCAGATGTGTTTCCCTTGCAGTAATTTTACTTACCCAACATTACAAATTGTTGGACCTGGATAGAGTCCTAAATTCAGTTTAGAGTTCATAAATGGTAATGTCATCAAATTTGTGTGTACTTTGGGCAGGAAACTTATACCTGAACTTTTAGAAAAACTCTATCTGGAAATGTAGGAATTGAGAAGCCACATTATTGAAAGTTTTTCCTGATAAACCCCACAAACGAATATAGATTCAATCTGAGAAACCTCTAGAGTAAATTAATGTGTCATGGCAGATGTGCTCAGGTTTTATCTGAACTTCTAGAGAGAAAACAATATGAGACAGATCTTACATCCATCAGAGAAGCTTCTTTTGGACCTGCCAAACCAGCACATTCAGAGCAGAGCCCCGAGCTCTGTGTGAATACTTGAACTTGGAAAAGACTGTAGATAAACTTTTGATAATTTTACAAAGAAGCTTTTTCAACTTCTCTTTGCACATTCCATTAAAAATTTTGTGTTATTGTGAATCTTGCAGCAGGACTCAGGATATGTGGCTTGTGTTCTGTACTGAATAAAAAAAGCAACACGTATCTTTGTTGCAGGTCTAAAGAAAGGTGATAACAAAAACTCTCTTTATAGGGACCTGTGCCAGATATATTTTTCTGAATCTCCATATAAAACTAAATGGGTTAGAATCTGCTAAGACCATGTTAGTCTTTATTTTTCTCACCACATTCTTTGTAAGGTACAGTATGATTGGAGCAGAAGGCACATGCTGTCAGAGGACCCCATGCAGTTGTGTGCTTGTGTCAGGCTTGTTTTGAGGAGGGTGCAAGCTACCCCATCCTTTCCCCAACAGCTAATGTCACCTGCATAGCCAGCTGCATGCTGCTGTGCTCTGCATCGTGGTGCCTCACATCCTCCTGCCCTCATCCTGCACCCTCAGATTGCTACTTCCTTGCTCAGAGAAGCAAAAAAATGTCCCAGAGCCTAAAAATGGGAAGCAAAGAGGGCAAGGATTGAACCCAGCATGAGATCAACTACCATTCTGCTCAGCTGGGGGAAGGGAATGAGTAACATATGGGTTGCTGATCTAACGGTTAGTCTAATCACTACTAAAAATCGTTACCCGTTCTTCTGCTGCAAGTGTAAACATCTTTACACAAAACCACTGTGGGTCACTGTTGTAAATATAATTTCAGCATTTCAAGGGATTTTGTTTTAGTTAGCTGTTTGGCTTTTTTCACAATGTCAGTTTGCAGTGATATAGAAGAAACTTAGTCAAAGCAAATAAATCATAAACATAAAAATAGTTCTAAAATACAAAATGCACAAAAATTATAGAGCAAGACTGTGGTTCTGCTGTTTATAAGGTACTTTTATTTTAATATCTGTGCACACTGACTTAACTGAAGGCAGAAATAAAGCTTAACTTGCATATATGGGTTTTTTGTGCTGTCAATTAGAAAGCACTCCTCTCAAATAAACCACTTAATGACAAGTGAAGTCATTTAGCATTCACAGAAGTTCACAAAAGAACATTAACTGCTTTTTAAAGCAATACTAATACAGAATAAATGTGAAATGGAAAGCTGGTTATTGAATTTTTCACCCAGTTAAATACTGTGTTTTGAATCTTCTAACTTATATAACCTTTTCCTTTGTGCTCTGATACATGCTGTGTGTTGCATTGCTACTTTTTCCAGAAAGAGTCACTTAGAATATTTATTGGTGGCCAGGAATCTCTCCAGTTTTTTGTACATCCTTTGCTGGTATTTTTGTCCTGGCATTTATTATCAGAACACAAAACACGAGAATACTTGCCTCACATCAGTGCTGTCCTGTCCTACCGAGCAGCAACAAAAAGTATGATTCATATGCACTATTATTAAGCAGTGTCCCTGTGTTCAAAGGGGAACCCCTTTTTTACCCATATAAAGTAAATTCAAAGCATAAGAGAGCAGTTCAGTGAGGACATGAGAGTTTAAATATGTTTATTTTCCTACATTATTGTCCATTGCAATGAAGTCCAACAAAAGGAACATCATTTTAAATTATGCTTTTGATACTGTTTCTGTATTGAGATGGGTTGGTATAATCATAGCTAGCATTTGGCTGGGCTCTTTGTTTTCTCTTCTTTTTAAATATAGATGCATATAAACCATCTATGTAAGGCAGATAATCTCCATGGAGACAATTTCCATGGAAACAATAAATAAATCTTGATTTATTAAAATAATTAAATTGATAAAAGAGGAAAAATTTGTTTAATGTGTAAAGAAGTTAAATGAACACTGTTATGATCCATTTCTGTAAGAGACAGAAGAAGGCATTTCTGTCTAGGAGAAGGTCTAAAGCTTTGTGAGTTCACACTGTGAAACAGAAATTTACATAAATTGCAAAAATTTGACATAAATATACTGATATGTTCTTCCCAGGCACACTCCAAAGTGTTCTAAAAGAGTTGATCAGTTGGTCTGCAGGTATCATCAGGTGGGAAGGATCTTTTTCTCAGCTGCAGGACGCACAGTGCTTCCTGCTGAAATAGGAAAGTGAAACTTGTGAGCAGATGTGTCAGACCGTAGCCCTGTGCTCTCTTCCAGGGCTAAATGTTTGTTGTTCAGCTGCTTGATGTTTTTATATTTTCTGGGTTTAGTCCTCTCCACAGCTCCTTCCCTAAAGCATTGCAAGATGTTTTCTTTCTTTTTTCTTCACCCGTCACAACATGCTGCCTTTTCAGCACTTCTTGCAACTGGGAAAGATTATTGCTCTCACATTTGTTCTCCCCCTGTGAAAATATTTTTCAAGTCTTAAAACTATAAATTATGTTTTACTGCTTTATTATTTTATTTTTACCTTTTATTTTACTTACTACCTAAGGGTTATAACATTTGCAGTATCAATGCTGACATCTCCTGTTTTCTAGTATTTTTTAACAACTTGTACAGCTAATATTTCATCAGATAGGCTTAGGTCTTTGTAAAATGTTTTTTCAGTATTTACTGCATTGTCAGGCTGAAAAATTGGGATGGAAAATTAAGACAGACTCATTTGAGTTGAGTGGAACATGGTTAATCAGTTACTTATGGTTTTCAACAAAAAAAATTTCCAGTCCTCTTCACTGGATGTTGCACATTCTCTGAATGGAAACACATTATGTGATATGGTTTTCCACAAAATACAAGGGAAAAAAGTTTTGTTTAAGTTTTTTCTTCTCTTTTAAAAAAAGGAATATTTTCTTTCATCACAGTTCTTCAAATTCATCAGTTTCATTGCACTTCTTTGAACAGTTCTGAAGGGTTGTCACATAAACCATTTTAAAACAGTACTTTCCAAACTAGTTCAAACTAGTCAACCTCACTGTCTACATATCCAGCCCATAAGTCAACATCTTGTCTATGAGTATCTTATCAGAGACAGAGTCAAAAGCCTTACTAAAGTCCAGGTAGACAATATATGCTGCTGTCTCTTCATCTACAAGGCCAGTCACTTCATCACAGAAGTTTGTCAAGCTGGTAAAGCCTGACTTTCCCTCATTGAAACCATGCTGGCTAGTCCTGGCGATTGGCTCATCCTTAGTGTGCCGGCAAATGATTTGCAGGTTTAGCTGCTCCATCACATTCCCCAGGATGGAGGTGAGGCCAAACAACTTGCAGTTGCCTGGATCCTCCTCCTTGCCTTACTTGAAGTTGCAGGTGGCATTTGCATTCTTCCAGTCTTTGGGCACTTCCTAGTCACCATGATTGTTGAAAGATTATCTCCAGTGGTCTTGCAATGACATCAGCCAGCTCACTCAATACGCAATGGCACTCACAGATGCCATTGTCCTGTGTGCTAAAATATTCCCAGACCTGATCCCCTTCCACCAAGGGTACATCTTCCTTGCTCCAAGCTTATTCTCTAGTTTCTGGAACCTGGCATTCCTGAAGGCTGGTCTTGCTAGAAGAGTCTGGAGCAAGGAAGACATTTAGTACTTCCATGTTTAGTTGAAATATAAAGATAAGATCTGTTTCCATGTGTGGTATGCTGCATCCTCATTTTAAAGTCTTAACATATGGTAGCACTTCAACATTTACCATGACAAACTGGAATTATTACTGCTCTGTATTGCACTATTTATTTTTCATACATCATTTTTATCTCTGTTTTCAGCCAACTTACTTCTCTGTTGGCTATTTTTTACCTGATTGGTATGGAATTTCTTCAGTCTTCTGGTCTTTCCTTCTTCTCTTTTGTACAATATTCAAAAGGCAACTTGGACTCATCGTTTTCTCTGCAATTTTCTGTTATGAGGCCAGGTTAAGCTCTGCTAATTCTGAACTTAGAGTTCAATAAATTCTTTAATTAGAAAGCTGACTGATTCCCTCACATGATCTATTTGCTGGCATCAGTGAATAAACCATGTACATTTGATTGACAATAGTGTCATCTTGTGTGGAATTTTTGTTAAGCTTTGTTGGTTGGTTGGTTGGTTGGTTGGTTGGGGGTTTTTTGTTATATAAATGAAGAGAGAACAATGTAAAATTTCTAGTAAAACTTTGCAGTGGGGCAGAAAAAGTAAATATATTAGGTGTAATTTCAAACAAAAAAAGAAAGTTCAATCTTCACATTGTCACAGACGATAGGGATATTAAAAGATACCACTGGGAGGAAGTCATAATGATGTAGAGTTAGTAGCATGGCGTGAAGGTTATGGCTATTGTAAGAGAAGAAGCATCCAAAGGATAGGTGCATTCATAGTTTGGAACAAAAAAAACTCCCTTTCCTAACTTTGAAAAGACTGGTAGAATACATTGCAGGTCTCACAGCAAGTGCTTTAAACAAATCCTTCACTTCCAAGTGCCACTGTGTGACTGGAAAATAATATATTAAGAGTAATATATAGTAAAAAAAAAATATTGGCTACTGCAGGTTCATTAATAAAATATCAGAATAATTTAAGAGTTTAGAAAAAACTTCTGTCAAAAGTCAATAGTGATAAATGATGTAGGGAATAGGACTTACATGTGTTTATGCTTAGATCATACCAGACTAGTCTGATAGATTTCTTTGATGAGATAAATACAGTAAAGTACATGATGTGCCACATAATTAGTAAAATAATAATGGAGGAAGATTAGTTCAGGAACTCAGATCTGAGAAGAGAAAGACTAACAGGAAAAGACCATGAAAGAGTGACAAAGAAAGATATTGTACTGATCCTAAGGCACTGGTGTGTGGGACAGAAAATAACATGCCCAGGCAAAATACAACAGTGGCAGAAAGTAGAGAAGCACTGCCATTAAGTGGTAGTGGGGCAGCATATAGAAAGGTGTGAATACCTTTGAAGGTTGAAGTATGAAATACCGGAATATTTTCTGGGGTAAGTCAAGCAGTCATAACTTGTAGGCTTACAGCAAAATTCTATGCAAAGAGGTAGTTGATTAGAAAAAAGAAGGAAAGCTGTGTATACCAGATGATCACTGGGACAATACCATATATCAGCTCAAAAAGCAAGCTGTATCCTGGGTTGCATCCAAAGCAGCATATCCAGCAGGTTGAGAGAGGGGATTTAGCTGCTCCACTCCACTCTTGTGAGACCCCACCAACAATCAGGTCTGAGGTCTCCAGCCCAGGAAGGGCATGGACCTGCTGGAGAGAGTCCACCAAGCTGATTAGAGGGATGGAACATATCTCCAGGGAGGAAAAGCTAGGAGAGTTGGAATTGTTAAGTCTGGAAAAGATAAGGCTTTTGTGACCTAACTGTAGCCATCCAGTACCTGAACAGAGCCTACAAGAAAGATAGAGAGAAAGTGTTTGCAAGAATATGTAGTGACAGGACAAGGGGGAAAGGATTCAAACTGACAGAATAAGTTTAGATGAGATATTAGGAAAATATTCTTTATTGTGTGGGTGGTGAGGACCTGGAAGAGACAGCTCAGAAAAGCTGTAGCTACCTCATCCCTGGAAGTGTTCAAGGCCAGGTTGGATGGGGTTTAAAGCAACCTGGTGTAATGGAAGATGGCCATGTCTATGGCAGGGAATTTGGAACTAGATGATATTTAAGATCCCTTCCAACCCAAACCATTCTCTGAATCTATGACTCGTGTGAGACCTCTGCAGCTTTTCACCATCCAACCCTAAGTGTTTTCATAAAAGATGGAATCCATGTGTCACCCATATAGAGAAGGACAACAAAATGGTGCGTAAGCTGCAAAGACTTTTTGCACCAGGACAAGTATTCACGTTTGAGCATACATTTCAGTATGTAGGGTTACCATGAGAAACAAGGTAAATTGATCCAGGTAGATGCTGTATTCAAGGAGCTAAACTGCTTGTGTTGTCCAGATCAGTGTAGGCATCTCTACAGAGTACCATGTTGTACAGTGGCTTAATTAACCCTGAAAAATGGAGCCTGAGGGAGAGTACTTCTGCTTTCTGTGAATTCATGAAAGTACAAACGCCAAGGAGGAAGAAATCCTGTATTACCTGAGAGACTTAAAACAGAAATAAAAACACATACAAACTAACCATGACTAAGTGCAGGCTGGAAACTAGGAGCAGATCTCATCTAGCAAAGGAATGATGTTCAGATACAGCCTACCACTTGGAAAGAGCAGTACAAAAATACTCCTCTTCATACAGGAACATACAATTTTGCAAATCATCTCAAGTTATTCATTTATAGTTTGATGTTGATGACTTAAATGGCATATCCTGGTAATAATTTCCTTGAAGTAATTGCTAGGTAATTGTCCTAAAGTTTTAAAAGAATTGTGGTATCCTTTTATAAACTGAGTAATGATTGTCAATGGCAGCCCAGTCAAAGAGCTTTTTGCTGTTTAACAGAAGTGCATTTATTTATCATACTTTATTTTTTACCTTTTTTTTTTTTTTTTACTTTGTGGAGAGCAACCTTGTGAATGATATGTTATCACAGTAATTTCAATGTAGTATGGAACCATCACAATCAAATAAATAAAAGTATCAATCAAATTAGTAAAGGTATTTAGCCTGCTAATTGAGTGATTTAAGGGATTATCCTTTAGTTAAATCATTTTGGGTCAAGAATGATCTCCTTCATAAGTACAAGGAAGAAGCACTGTGTCATCATCTCATGATGAGTATAAAAAGATTGAAATAAATATTGAAATAAATTGAAATGATTGAAATAAATATGAGATTGATATAAATATGAGTATAAAAAGATTGAAAAGGGCTATTTAAAACCGTAAGTTCTCTGTAAAAAGAGCTCTGGACAATTGGTATTAAAAGGAGCATAAATTTTAACGATCCAAGAGGGAACAACTTGTTCCAATAGATGGCACATATTTTTCTTATTAAAGTAATAAGTTCCTCGTTACAAAAGATTGTGCCGTACAGTTAATAACTAAGTGAGGTACAGAAGACATGAGACAATTAGGTCTAAGGAACAGTTTATTTAGAAGGCACATTTGTTGTGTTTTTTTGTGTTATAATCTAGCTCTCATTTGTATCTTCTGACCAAGATACAAGATAACAAGTCTCTGAAAGTTTATCTTTTACCTTTTTTATCTTTTTAGCACCCTCCCCTTTTTTTTTCTTTACTAAAATACTCTAAGGCTGCTAATTACAGTGAATTTTTTATCTGAGGGATTACTCCAGCCATATTGCAGTCTTACTCCTTTTAGACAAATCAGTTTTTCTCAAAGATATGCATTTTTTAGCAAATATTTGGAGTTTTTGCATTTTTTCCATTGAAAAATTGTTGATACAGTGAAATGCTTCTCTTTTTTGATATGCAAAACCTTATTTTTCTTGAAGAGCAGGAGAGTGTTAGAAATTATAGTTTCTTGGTTACAGATGCAAAATGCTTTCAAGCCAACATTTAGTCGAAAAGGTGTTAAAAACGTATTTCCAGGACTTCATCAGTCTGCTTTTGTGTTTTCATCCCCTATTGGTTTGTCTCAAGCCTAACAGTCTGTCCTTGACGTATACACAGGCCTTCAGAGAACAAAAGGTGGTAAAGCCTTTCCACCCAGATATGTGCTGTATTCCACCCAGATGCTTGTTGTCAGTAGAAGAATTTGCTCAAGTTTTAGAAGAATTAATACTGGTAGTGTTTGAGAGAGCTGGTGCTATGGAATTATTTTCACAAACACTTCTTGTTTATACCTCCTGTATGGCAGCTATTGCAGACATATTTCAGTTGTGTTTAACCCACTCCAGACAATGGGATTTCTTTCAGCAGTGTCAGAACTTGACAAAGTGCAGGCTATATTAAGCTGTGTGTTAACCTCTTAATAACTGAATGGTTGTGTGGCCATGCTTAGGTGCCAGTTCCCAGCAGAACACTGATAAACCCCACATAAAATACTTAAAGTGCATTTTTTTCCTTTAGAGATTGAAATACATCTCATAATAGTCCACTTTTTGCCCAGTTGCTCATTTTTATTCTTCCATTTCATGGTGAGGTAACATTGTCATGTCTTTATAAGGGTACTTTTATGATAAAGAGACTGTGTAAGGGTTACCCAGTACCGTACAAGTATTTTGTTGTAAATACAGTGTCCACACATATGCCAAATCACTTAGCTTTACTTTAACTTCCATATCAATCCCATCTTATTTTATGTACATAAAGTCAGTGGGTACAGCCCATTAATTTCTGTTACTAACAAGTCAATTGGCTGTTGATCAAAGCAGTATTTTTTGTCAGGGAAAGAAAAAATGATCAGCACAATGGATGAATGGGACCTTTGTTTACGTGAGCACTTTAATTTTTTATAAGTTCTGCTTGCAGAGCTATTTCTTCTGTAAAGAAATTTACAGAAGCAGGACTAAAGTTTTCTGAGTTGTGTTGTGATTTAAAATACTGTATTGAAATTTTCTAGCTTCGTTCTTTGCGGTCAGAGTTGAAATACCTTTGTTCCTTCGACAATGCATTGGCTACTTATCCAGCCAACATATAGCCCTTTGACACTAGCTTATCTGTGAAAGAAACCCCCAAATTATAACTGCCTTGTGAGTGTGAAATCCTGGTATGCTATTAGACAAAGGAATAAATGCTTCCTGCATTTTGTCCAGTATTGCTATCTTATGGGATACATCTTATCCTACATGTCTGACAGACGGAGACAGTAAATGCCTCTTGAGTTTGTTTGTTTACTTGATAAAATATCTGGATTTACTCAAATCAGAAGATAACATATCTTTTAGTTTTATGGAGGAAAATCTCCACCCCCAATTACAAAACCAGTGTCTAATGTTGCACAGGAACAATTTTAAGCAGTAAATACTGAGTCTCTCTGTAGTCTCTTCATATAAGGGTGTAATGTATGAAAGGAGAAGCCGTGCCTGAGTATTCTCACACCACTTGAGGAGTCACACATGCACCTAAGTCTGCCCCTGCTGGGACCAGGGTCCTTCAGAGCGGGCAGCTCCAGATGGCTCACGGCTGTCTCTCCTGACTCCTTGCTCACAACTACATTCCCTCTCAGGTGTGTTTCCTCATTCTTCACACTTGACCCTTGGTTTCTCATAGCAGAGTCTCAGGCGTCGGATTTGTAAAAATACGTAATTTAAGAGTGGTACATCGCCTGCTACCTGGCAAACCATGGGAAATTAAAAAGCTCTAGATTTATGATAAACATTACCTAGCAACACCAAGAACATCAGTACAGTATCAATATTCTTTTCCATTCCAGCCAAAAACACATCTAGGTGTAAGACCACAGCTTGTCATCTAAGGCTTCATCAAATCCAGCTGCTCATGCTAAGCAAGTAAAGCAAAGCAAGCAACATACTAAATCAGAGTAACTTAACTCAGTGTAACTCATTGTATGTAAAACTTACTTGTCTGTTATAGAATATTCTGAGTTGCAAGGGACCCACTAGAATCATTGAGTCCAACTCTTAAGTGAATACAGAGATTGAACCCACAACCTTGGCATTAATTAACACCATGTTCTAATCAGCTAAGCTAATCTCAGATCATACTAAACAACTAACATCTCTCAACAAAGAGTTATTAGATAGTCTGCAAAATGTTTAAAGCTGGTTTAGTGGTTGACAGTGTTTCAGCATAGCATTTTGGGTGAATATTAAATGTCCAAGATATCTTTCCTGAGTCTCTGAAATAGTAATTTAGTGTATGTTTTACTTCCAAACTATTTTTTCCCCTTATTGTTAATATTAAATGAATTTTGTTTAATTCTAATATGTATGTATTCATTTCTTTTCCCCTGCAGATTTCATTTCTGGCCTCTGCTTACATGAGCCAGCATATCTCAGAGGAAAGCTGCTCTGCCCTTGCATCTGTTACCCATTACCTTTACCTCTGCCAGTTCAGCTGGATGCTTATTCAGGTTGGTCTCTTAGTCCTTTTCATCACTTCCCCAAAACACCTGTAAAAATAACTGATTGTTAGACTGTATTTCTATTATATTGTAGTGTATATATACATATCTGTATGTATATGTAATGTGAGATATCTGAAATTCAGTGCTACTAGAAGGGCATAACCTTAGATGGCTTTTATTAAAACTAAAGTGTCAGAACTCTAAAGCTAATTATACAGGCAATATAAAGACTTTTTCCACTAATATCCATTACAAGTATGTAAGAATGTCCCCATCTCACTTCATCCTGTAAAGAAGTTACTGTCTCAGAATAGTGAAGAACTATTTTTCTTACTGGTAATAGTTTCTCTAAACATCTCTCATTCGGTCTTTTGAAGCAGTCTCTTGCAGATGGAGTGTAAATATTAACTACACAGTAATATGTTGAGTCAGTAGCATTTTAGTTATTGAACTTGGATAACATGACAAGCATGCCTTCACAAGTTTGCATTAAAATACAGGACATACATGTTCCTAATTATTGCCAGAATTTTTATAGAATCATAGAATCATTTGGGTTGGAGAAGCCCTCTAAGATCAAGTCCAACAATTAACTCAGTACTGCCAAGTTCACAACGAAACCATGTTCCTCCGTCCTTTCCTCTAGGTTGAACATCCCCAGCTCCCTCAGCCATTCCTCATCAGACATGTACTCCAGACTACTCACAGCTCTGTTGCTCATTTGATGTATTATAGAACAGTAAATGATGGAAAAAACAATTGAACTAATATGGAACACAGTGAACAATTAGATTAGTTATGGAAAATTACCAGTTGTAAGGTAGTCAAAATAACAAGCTGTGGGATTATTTGAAAAAGTACATTATTATGCCCTTGTCTAGAAATGTGTATTTAGCACCAATATGTGAATTTAGGTATTTATTTGTCTGTTATTTTAAGAGGATTTGTCCACATCGTTTTTATTAGAGCATATAGCTTTATATATGCAGCTCCGTACATTACCATACAAATCCTCCAACATGCAGACTGTCAGACCAAGAGTTGCAAATTAGGCTGCATCTAAATACAGCTTTATCTCCCAGTAACATTCATGTGATATGTGGTATTTTCCTGGGATTATGTCAGGCTCATATTCATTGAGAACTTAGCAGCCTCTCCAGCAGCTCAACTGTTCTTGTTAGCCTTATCAAGCTACATGTAGATGGCCTCAATACAGAAATTTGTGTGCTTGACTAGTGGTGTTCTTGTTGGCTAACTACTCTAAATTATTTTGTAATCTGTAAATTATATTTTTCACAGTTGCTCATTCACTTTATTCCTCGGTTGCTTCAGAGCTTGTCACCATTTGCTAACTGGGACAGAGTAATTCTTTTAAGTTTCTTTTTTACTGGGATATCTCAAGCTTTGGCAACTCAGTGTTTGGTAGTATTTCATCATTCCATTCTATGTTTTACATTCTGTTGAGTTGCAAAAATCACTTATAATGGCAAAAAAATTGCATGACTGTTAATGGTCATTTTTACGTCTGTAGTTGAAATCCAGTGCTACTTTTTTGAAGTAGACTTTGGCCAAATCCTAAGAACTTGCATATTATATTGCATTTAGTGGAGCCTCAGGCTTATGTTAGACATGGAGACTCTTCATGCAAATCTGACAGGACAAGGTGCTTAAGAGAGAATCCGTTGCAGCCTGCTGGGTGCTAAGCTGCCAGTAAAACTCCGAATGAAGAGTATTCCCCTTTTTGTAGGCGCAGGTCTTTAACTGAGAATAATTCCTGAACTTTGAAAGACCCAAAAGGAAAGAAATAATCTGAAATGTAGATCAACCCTGTCCTCAGTTACAGTTTAGTCCTCTTGCCTGGGAATAGGTCCTGAGTTTCTATTTCTCATTACAGAGTGAGTAAGCTATGTCAGGGCACAGGAAGGAGTGCTGGGGACATCTCTGTGCTTGAATTGGTCCCCATGACAGCTCTAGCAAAGCTTGTGGATCCAAGGGGAAACCAGACTGATTTGGGAACTATACATCCTTCTGCTGTCTGAATGGCAGACTTAACAGTCCGGGAAAAAATGTTTGTATTTCTTAGCATAGTATACTTAATATACATGACTTGATTTGGAAAGCAGAATAATCACGTATATATACTCAAATGGGACTTAATTACTTATGTCTGGAAAAGAACAAAAATACAGTCACAGATTCTTTGTCACTTGGGCAGTCACTCTGCCCTCAGTGAGGCTGCACAGGATAGTGCATATGCTTGATCATTGACTTACCTCATAGAAATCCGCATGTGACTGCCTTGATCACTGCATATAGAAATGGGTGAATGTGATAATCAATACAAGCACCATGCTGTTATGTGGAACTGAAATATCCGTAAAACTCAGATGATTTTAAGTGATCAAAAGGCGGCGGAGCAGTATTTCCAGGAAACAAAAACTCCGTAGGAAAACACAGATTTAGCCATATAGTCAGGCATATAGAGATTTATTTCTGTGGTCCAGATTAAAGATCTTTGCTTCTAGACTTGCAGATAACTTCCTTATCTTTTTTTTTTTTTTTCAGTATTATTTCCATCTTCTGCATAGTGCTAGGTGTGGTAATTATGGTTAACATTTTATCTTAGATCAATGCTTTTTACAGAAAAAATATTTATAGCTCCATATTTTAATTCTTGCTCTCTTTTTAGCCTCTAGTATTTGCAGACATATTCAATACCAGTATTTCTGCTACTAATGTATCTACTACTCATATATTGACTGAAATGTAAAAATGGAAAGAATCTCAGAGGTCACCTGGTCCATTTCAGCATCAGAACGAAGATCGTATCAAATCATCCTTACTTGTCTGTTTGTTCCTCTCACTTTGTATTGCATAGTCTTGTATTTTGCCTTTTATAGGGAGAATTTGAAAGTCACAGAAAGTTGATAGCATTATCTAATTTTTTGAGGGATGAGCCTTTCTTAACTTCATAAGCAAAGAAGTAAGCAAGGTGCAAATGGCTCTTTATGGGCCTGAAATATTTGCCTTATATTAATGCTTGAAATCCAGAAGTCTTCATCCTGAAAAGTGTCCCTTTGTGCAACTGAACAGCATAAGCCTGCATTTTCAAACGCTTTTGTTTTAGGAGCACATGCTAAGGGTATCTTTCAGCATGACAAGGAAAATAAGTTTCTTCTCTTAGAACTTTCTAATGTGTTGCAAAAGTAAGTTACAAAAAATATTTAAAAGCTGTCTATTGAGGTTAAAAAAAATGTAGTTGCCAATTCTGACATAGAATAGAATTATGGAAAAATGTGATTCTTTGTGCTTTCCTGAGTTAGTGCTAGGGTGAATTAAATCAAGAGTAAAAGTGTCAGTTCAACAAGAAAACCAGAATGAAAGTCATGAACTTGCTATCACCCATAGCTGAATCTTCCTCCTAGATAGATTTAATGGCACTTTAAATTTTCTATAAATTTCTATAAATTTGTGTCAGACTTATGATTCCTGATCTTAAAGGAAATTTGATTTTTTTCTTTTTATTTTAAGAGTAATTTATGGGCTGCTTAACAGCTTCAAAAAAGCAATTATTTGAAAGCATACAATTGTTATAAAATGAAACCTCCAGCTATTCATAAAAACAAGAAAGAAGGAAAATAGAAGTTTTCCTACTGAATTGGAAAAGAAATTATTTAAAGTATTTTGCACCTGTTATTTGCCAGATATCCACGGATTATCATAGGTTGTGAGGCACTGGAACAGGTTGTCCAGAGAAGCTGTGGCTACCTCATCCCTGGAAGAATTCAAGGCAGTTTGGAGATGAGACAGAGTAACCTGGTTGTCCTTGTCTAGGAATGCCGTTCTCCAATTTAGTGCCCCCACTGAATCCACGTGCTGCTTGCTTGCTCCCAGCCTCCCCCTCCCTCTGCCCTTCATGGGTCTGGAGAGGAGAACTGGGGGTACAAAAGGCAAAGATTATGGGTTGAGAGAAGAACAAATTTATTGAAAACAGCAATGAGATAAGGAATCAAAGAGTAACAACAACAGTGCTAATGACAGAGAGTACAAGAAAGAGGTGAATGATTCACACCGAAACAGCACCACCCAACTGCTCCCTCCACCACGCTGCACTGACCCAGAAGGGATCCCTTCTCCCCAGAAGAGATCCCTTCTCCCCAGAAGAGAGCTCCTTCCCCTGTCCCCAGCAGTGATGGAGGGTACAGAATAACCACTGGGTCCCGCCCATAGCTACTGCAAAAATTAACCCTGTTCTGGCTGGAACCAGGACACTGGTCCAGTTGAAAATGTTCCATAACAAGAGGTGTGGAACTCTGGTCCCTTCTCACCCAAAACGTTTTAAAATTCTGTGATTATCTCTAAAGTTAAAGGAATTATTAATTAAAGAAAGAAATAAAAACATCCCAGGATTGGAAAAGTAATTACCATTAATTGCATAATTCTGAAATAAAAAACCCTTCAGTGAAATTCACATTGTCTCATTAGAGTGCTATGTGAAAAAACAATTATTTTGCATTTTACATCAGAGCAAATCACAACTTGCCCATTTGTTCTTCCACCTGAGCATCTGGAAAATGGACTGTACCTTTTATTCTTCTTTGGAACTAGTTATTGTTGCAGCATGGCAACAGGAAGGGATTTGCTAAAATTAGCTCCTCTATTATTTAATTGATTACATTTTGGAGCATCAAAAGGGATTGAAGATAAGAACTTGTAATTATAAAAATACAGATGTGACTGTGTAGAAAATGTGAATAATCTAACCTCACTTACATCTTTAGAGTAGCTGGGGTGTTAAGCGTTACTCTGTAATAAATGAGGTGAGATATCTAAATATGACTGAACAAACACAGAGCAAGGAAATGAGATACGATTTCATAGAAAACAATTTTAGTTGGATGACTGAGAACAATGTTCATCAGGTTATCAAAATTAGTAGAACCAGCAATTCCTGAGTGTAATGGCATATATCAGTTCAAGGATTTTTCTGTCTGGAAGTGCTTGCAGTGAGGCACAGCCTTGCCAGGACTGTAAGGGCATGTAATTGAAGAGTGTTTATTGGCATACAGTGACAAACAGAATTTTGAATGAGTTTTCGATTCCATATAAAAGTCAACAGAACAACCAAATTTTCCCACAACCTATGGATTTTGTCCACATATCAATTTAATCTGTTTAATATTTTCTTCCTATTCATGTCCAGCAACGGATTTAGTAGTTTTTCTGTGTACTTTCAACTTGCACAGGGTAGTTGCAATTATATGGTAGGATTTAACTGTGATCTTTTAAGGAAAATAAACTTTGCCTTTGTTAATATAGCACCAATCACCAAATGAAAATAAAAAAGAGACATAATAATTATTATATTATTATTATAATTATGTACACTAGACATAGCTATGAAATGTCATTCTCTAAAAAAGCATTTAAAACACTTACTAACCTTTTTAAACAAGATGTTAGCATGTGCAATGTGCTTTATTATCCATGAGAGAAAGTATTGTATATTCATGCTGTATAAACAAAAGAAAAAAATCTGTAGCGATTTTTAACTAGTGAGATCTACGTAATGAATCCAGAAACAACTAATTAAGTACTTGAATGTGAAAATTAGGTCTTCCTGAACACAAAGGTAGACAAGCCCTTGGCTGAAAGAAATTTGCAAAATTTCCTCAACAGAATAATCACATTGCATTTGTGTTGTCACTGTATATGAATTTTTACCTATCCTTACAGTAGACAGCTGAAAATTAAGCATGTAAATCAACGTTATTGTATGAAACTCTTATGTAGACCATGGAGAGAGATGAATATGCCTGGGTAAGGATTAATAAGTGCCTGAAGGCTCCCGTCCTGTCTCTGTTGACTGACAAGAGAGTCTTAAAGGCACATACTCAAAATAGATACTTCATATACAGGAAAAGACAAAGTTAATACCTTATTAACCCCATATAAAAGGCCACGAAGTACAATATAACATGCGGAGCAGTTGGTGGTATAACATTTTTGAAGTGGAGGATATAAGGAAAAATTTTTTAAAAAAATTTTTTATTATGGATAGCTTAGCTGTTTATAAAAAAGCAGTGTGTAGATATGCATTTAAAAATGCTCACATATGTGTTTCTGCTATGAATATCTTAAAGAACATGCAAATATTGAGGCAATACTCTAAGTATTCTGTTTTACTTTGATGCTGAGTTGATCATAAGAAAACACAGACTGTTTTAGAGATGCTTGTGAATTTACATTCATTTATTTGCAGTTTTTTTCTCAAACTCTTATGCATATATTACACAGAATCATAGAAGTTTTAGGGTACATTGAAACTGTCTAGTACAACAGCCTAGCTCAAGCAGCTAGGGCAGGTTGCCCAGGATCATGGTCAGTTTGTGTAAGGACACATACTCTACAACCTCTCTGGGCATCTTGGCTCAGTTTTTGACCACCCTTGCAGTAAGAATGCTTTTTCTTGTATGCAGATGGAGCTTCTTGTATGTTAATTTGTGCCCATTGCCTCTTACCCAACCACTGGGCACCCTTGAGGAGAGTCTGTTATCTTCTTCATCTCTGCCTCCTATCACATATTTGTACATATGCATAAGATCCCCATAGGCATCCTCTTTCCAGGCTGAGCAGTCACAGCTCTCTCAGCCTGTCATCATGGGAGAGGTTTTCCATCCCTTAATGGTCTTCATGGGCCATTGCTGGACTTGCTCCATGTCTGTTGTACTGCTGAACCCAGAACAGGATCACAGAACCGTTGAAGGAGTGTTTCCCTAAAGATACACAGAGCTGAACAATAGCACAAAAATATGAAATACAGATCAGATTTAGAAATACTATATACCAGTCTTGTATGTGAAGGTATAAATATCCAAGAAGAAAGTGACTTTTGCACCACAAAGCTATTTTTGCATTGCAAAAATAGTGTTTTCTGCTAAACAGGGTGTCCTTTCCCCTATGCTAGTCTAATTCAAAATAGTTACATAAATAAGCATATTTATCTTATAATTGACTACTTAAGGAAAAAAGTGGGGACAAAGTCTTTTTTGTTAAAAAGTGTTTATACATACACATGTACTGGGACAGAAATATGCTGCATTATGACCCTCAGAATGATTCAGGTTTTGGCAGAGCTTATTACCACCAAGTCTGATGATTTTTTTTGTTCATTATTCTTCAGGCTATCAATTTCTGGTACGTCCTTGTGATGAATGATGAACACACAGAGCGGCGCTATCTGCTTTACTTCTTTTTAAGCTGGGGGCTTCCAGCTTTTGTTGTGATCCTTCTTCTAATTATCCTGAGAGGAATCTATCATCACAGCACAGCAGAGATTTATGGCCTTGTCTATAGTGATCTGTAAGTATTTCCTTAAAAAAAGCATGAACTAGGCATTATACTGTCTATTTTGGTTTGTATTTCATTTTCTTCCATGTGGAGGAGGGGGTAAGCCCACAACCAAGTGCAGAAATGGACGTGGGGAATCCTCATTTGGTGAAGTTGAGGCAAACATGTCAATCATATGCAATACAACACTTTCTATGCAGTTGTGCTTTGCTCCAGTTTCTTCATTCTAGCAGAGCTGGCTCAAGCATGTCTGCTTGACTAAATTATTTACTCTTTTCTGAGACTGTGCAATTCCAGGCTAAAGGACAGAAACGGCTTCTGAATTGCTGCAGAATGAGCAAAAGAGAATGGTTTTCTTCCATTTAATTTCTGTGTTAAAAAACCTCAACACCAAGTCAAGCCTTAACCTTCCCGTCTCTTAGGTTATTAAATATATTATCTGCTAAAAAACATTACTACATTATCATGTCAAATATTTGTCCTGGACTGTTTCTCTTGTAATAATGAATATGTTATATCCCAAACCGTTCCAAATCTGAGAATTATCACGGCCCTTTCAAAGCCATGTATAAGCACAGAAAACTGTCCTAATTAAAACAGTATATCTTCAAAGAACCAAATGCATTCAAGTGGAGATACATAGATAAATATATTTGCTCTTTCTTACCTTTTTTATTCTGGTTCCTTTTCTGGCAAACTTAATGTGTGGTGATAGCTCTTCTAGGGTATGAGGCTAATATGATTTTTGACTTTGTGTCACAATTACATGCTTCATCTGCAGAAAAGACTAAACAAAAGAATGTGCAAATTCTTTCTATGAAAACATCTTATGAGGCTGCTTTCAGGGTACATCCACACCAGGAGAATATTCATCTGTCTTTAATAAAAGAGGATGATAGAATGTGCATCATTCCATTATAAGAGAGCATCTTATAATTGGGGTTTTTTGTCACACAAAAGGAATTGCTGTGAGAAGTAGAGACTTGAATTTAATAATGATGTTTAAGTATATGCAAGTATATATAGAGATATATATGCATATATGTGTATAGATGCATGTAGATACACATATGTGGCCTTATAAATATTATTGTATATACATATATGTGTGTGAATCTGCATAGTAAGCAGTGATACCTGATTTTGATCGAAATGAGTTCCACTGAGTACCACAAGCTGTCTGACCATGTCAGCTGAAGTTTAGTCCCACATTTGTAGACACCAACTCAGCTCAGAAATATGCTGAAGTTCACAACAGACCATTGCTGATGTTCATGTTATATCAGAGAACTCCATAGCTCCATACCATCGCATACACATCAATATTTCTTCACAGAACATGTCTTTTTCTTCATGGTAGAATGCTTCTTTGTGTATAGTAAACACAAGGAATGCGTGTAACATGTATCAAGTTCTCTGATTGCAGTGAAACTGTGGGTTGATGCTATAATTATGCAGTGAAACACAGTTTTCCAATTGTTTTCTTTTGATTTCCATGTCTCATTCTTTGAAAAACAAGGAAAAAACCCTTATATTCTGATACAGTTGTTAAGTAGAGGAAAATTACTTTGTCCAGCCTATTGCCCAAATTAAATATAAAACTTTGCCAGCATTATATACAGTGGGAAAATGCCAGAAATCATCCCAACGTTAGTGAAAGTGCAGATTATTCCATCTCAGTCAGTGTGAATACTGTGAGAGATATCTGCAAGGATTTTCATAAATAGCATCAATGCTAATTCCTGATTTAAAGGGCACTTTAAGACTTATTCTTAATTATACAAAAGGAATTTCAAAGACAGAATGTGGAAAAGGGGACAGATTGAACTACAGCACTTGGTTTGTTTTCTCCAAACCCAAATGCAGTAGTGGAAAAAGTGACAAGGAGGTTTCCAAATCCAAACTCATTACATACTGACTTCAGAATGAGCCTCAGAAACAGTTTGAGAACAATAGTGTGCTGGTAAGAACTCCTTATGCATGAGAGCTGGAAGACGGGTTAAGGTAATAAAAGCAGTGAAGCCTGTTATCTGAACTCTCTCCTAAGCAATCACTCCTTCAGGCAACTCATTTTTTGCATTACTGGGGTGTCTGACCATTTTGTTCTTAATTAGTATGCCATGGGCACAATTAATAGCCAACAGTATAGCTGTGCTGGGAGAAGTTAATTTTAAACTTGTACTGAACAAAAATTGAGTTGAGCTATGTTGGATTTTATGCTTCAATAAAAGCATTAGGACAGAGTTTTCCTCCAGATACGACAAATTCAACACAAAAATGCATGTATTTATCCCATTACTCCCACTCACAGTATAAACCATTAGCATATTGTTGATTACTTTCAGTATTTATGTATGCTAACAATTCTCTCCTTGGCATTATTAGAGGGTTTTTTATACTGGTAAATTTGTCTGTACAAATACCATCAAGAACCAGATTTTTTTTAAGGTTGTAGTTCAATGATATGTGAAGATCTAACTAAGACAGAAAGGCTCTTTCACTCCTCCCTTTGCTAATTCCGCCGTTGCTCAGCTGCAACGGTGAAAGTCTCTTTGAATGAGACTAGAAAAGATGCTGACTCTGGACAATTTTAGCGTAGTGCAGGGTTGTTTATAACATCTCTTAGCGTTCTGGAAAATCTCTTGAGTACAAGTCCAGTGAGCATAGCATAACTAACCTTTAAACTCATGTTTGTGAACAAAAGCTGATACCTGTCTTTAAATAATTCTGGGTGGTGACCTCAGAAAGAGATGATTTAAGGCAAAGCCTGTAAATGGGTGTGGCTCAACAGCTTCCAACAGTATTGAGATTTTCAGGGCTAGATGAGAAATTAGAAAGCTATTTTACTGTCAAAGATTTCTGCTATAACTCTTTTACTTTGTTCTGTTAGTGTAAGAGAGTTATAAGTGACTAGGATGAAACTGCAGAGAGCTAGATTTTATGTAATTGTTCAGATTTCTCTTTCTCCTCACGTCTCCATTTTGCTATACATCTCTTTGTCACTATCTAGGGTGAATTTGTCTCCTTATGTTTTTCACCATATTAGGTGAACTGTGTCCTTGTACATTAAAAGACATATTAGAAAAAACATCACTCTGTTTAACTGTTTTGCTAAGAAAAAACTCCTTTTCAGAGCCTTAGCTGAAAGATTTTCAGAAATGAAGCCATAGCAGTCTAGCAGGATATACTAAGAATACAGCAAATCCTGAACTATCTGAAGTTTGGGAACCACAGTGAGCTTGGAATTTGATTTTAAGGTAAACTTTTGTCTTGTTATGAGCTCACCTATTCGTTAGTTTTTCTTTATTTAATAAAAATATTCTTCTGAAAAGAGAGCTTGAGGTTTTAACTACTTGGTTATTTTAAATCTTTTACCTACAGTAGCATGTTTTTTGTAAGCTCAGGAACTACTCTTGTTCCTGTGTTTAGCTTTGAGTTTGACTAGACTTTCTTGGAACCAAATTCCCATACGAAGCCCAAAGGACTTTCTTTAATTAGAGTATAAGCTAAAACCTTTGAAAATAAGAAAACTGGAAGTGATTACACTTGACAGAATAAAAATTTAAAAGTTTATAAGCAAATATCTCCCTGCCCACTCTATCTTTGCAAATGCTAGTCAAGCTGTATTTCAAGCATGGCTTTTGTCATGCTATAGCCTACCTTTATTTTAATTGCATCTAACTCTATAATTTCCTCTGGTTCCCAGCAAGTAAGGGGTTATTTGTTCATGTTCCCTCTAGGATCAGCGTTGGCCCAGTACTGTTTAATATCTTTATTGATAATCTGTCTGAATAGATTGAGTCTATCATTAGCAAATTTGTGAATGACACCAAGTTGCATGAGAGTGTTGATCTGCTGGAGGACAGGAGGGCTCTGCAGGGGGACCTGGACAGGCTGGATAGATGGGCTGACACCAGTGGCATGAGGTTCAACAAGACCAAGTGCTGGGTCCTGCACTTTGTCCAAAACAGCCCCATGCAGCGCTACAAGCTGAGGACAGAGTGTCTGGAAAGCTGCCCAGTGGAAAAGTGCTCAGGAGTGCTTGTTGAACAAGCAGCTGCCCATGAGCCAGCTGTGCCCAGGGGGCCCAGAAGGCCAATGGCATCCTGGTCTTGGTCAGAAGTAGCGTGGCCAGCAGGACCAGGACAGTGACCATCCCCCTGTACTGGGAACTGGTGAGCCCACACTTCAAGTGCTGGGTTCAGTTTTGAGCCCATCAATTCAGGAAAGACATTGAAGTGCTTGAGGTGCTTGGTCATAGAAGGGCAGTGGAGCTGGGGAAAGGTCTGGAGCACAAGTCCTATGAGGAGAGGCTGAGCCTTGAGAAAAGTAGAGTCAGGGGAGACTTTATCACTCCCTACAACTCCCTGAAAGGAGGTTGTAGCCAGGTGGGAATCAGCCTGTTCTGCCAGGCAACCAGTGACAGGATGAGAGGACCTAGCCTCAAGCTGCACCAGGGGAGGTTCCTCACGGTAAGAGAGATTAGATATTGGAATGGGCTGTCCAGGAAGGTGGTGCAGTCATCTGGAGTTGTTTAAGGAAAAGCTGGGTGTGGCACTTAGTGCCATGGTCTAGTTGACATGTCACTAGTCATAGGTTGGACTCGATGATCTCAGAGTTCTTTTCCAAACAAAGTAATACTGTGATTCTGTCTGAGGCTTGGATATCTTTCATTTGCTCTTTCCCCTCTGTTAATCACTCTGGTTTCTAGAAGTGTCTCTCTTTTAGCAGGATGCTTTATTTGCCCAAGGAAGAATGATCTCCCTTCTCAGGAGAATCCCTGTTATACATTCATTTTCCTCTTTAAAATCCCAGGTGGCAAACAGAATACAAAAGAAGCATATGTGCTGTTACAATACTTTAAATTCATAGAAACATCCATGCCTTTAGTTTCAGGGATAAATTCAGATTCAAATTTCCTCACAGCAAAGAAAGGATTAAGCTAAATGTTCTCAAATATCTTTTTTGTATCATCTGTCATGAAGATATATATGAGAAATAATGAAAAATATTTTCCAGGGACATTTGTTTCTAGAAAAAACCAAATACTTCTATTATTTCCTTACAGTCCAGCTCAAGCCAGAGATGTTTGGCAGGAAAATTGCTGGATCTGTGACAATGGACCCA